>JAOXOE010000001.1:107765299-107781436 GCA_028565055.1 Phoeniculus purpureus
CTGCTGTTGCAGGCGGATTGGACTAGATGATCTTTTGGGGTCCCTTCCAATCCATTATGATTCTATGATTCTATGACATGTGATGTGGTTTAGTCACAGGATCTGGATGGTAAATCAGTGTGATTATAGTCTTTTCTAGACATTTTCTTTGCAGATCACCTCTGCTATCCTGAGGGCAATTGGTAGTTCTCCTTCCTTCCATCTTGCACTTGGCAGAGCTGAAAATAGACTCTTCAGGACTGAAGCTACATGGTAGTTTGCTAACCACCTAAAGAGCCTTGTGATTCTACAGGACAAGCCATGGAAGACAAACACTTCATCAGTATTATCTACCTTCTCCTTTCCATTGCTTTAATTCTCCAACGGAAGGCTTCCCTCGTTATCGAGAAAGGAAAATGACATGAAAATTAACGCTTCAATAAACCAATAAATGAAGTCAAATTTTCCAGTTACGTATTTCTCTGCTCTAAGGCAATAGCATCAGCACAACAGGAATTGTATTAGCTGACTAATGAAGTCAATCAGTGATAATTTGAACAATACTGAAACATGGCATGAGAACACAGAAGATAGAAGTGGGCAATCAAATTATCAGGACTAAGTAGGGTATTAATTACTGCATTGTTAAAGCAATGCCATTAGGATCAAAAAGGAGTCACTTTTCCATTCTTTTGATCTGGAAAGCATGTTTTGTTCTTAGAAGATGAAGGATGAACACTTGCTGCTGCTCAGGGGATGTGGATTTAGCTGCAGCCATTCAGAATTTTGCCTGAACTCTGTGATATTGTGCTTATACCTGTTAAGTCACTTTCAGCTTGAAAAATGCAAACAGTACTGTCAAGTTACTACCACCTTCATGCCAGTTACAATGGTACTGTGTAGGACAAAAGAACATAAATACTCCCAGACATGTATTTCTAAATAATCTCTCAATTGTCTTTTAAAAAAGGAAAACCAAACAGTGTATTTCCCAACAGGAATTTGCATCACGCTGCTTCATTTATTTGGAATAATCTACCTGAAGGGATTAAATAAGGGTATGTGATAGTCTATGTCTCACTAAGTATTGTGTCATCTCAAGTGGTTCTAAGTTCAATTTCATATTGTATTTATAAAGTAAGGAATAACTGATTCTAATTCATAGGGATTTTTTTTCCTAAAGGCTTATGCAACTCAGATCATTTCAGTTAAAAATTGCTCCTACCTCATCAAGACTGACCTCCTCACGTTTTCCATGATCATCTCTCCCAGAATCAGTGTTGAATTCAGTTCATCACGCCTAGTCCAGGAAGAGTTGAATTCTATGAAAACTCTACTGTTTTCATCTTTTTTTTCAATTCTTTAAGATTTCCCCACCATGGTGATGGAGAGAAAAAGCTAGACCTCCGACCTGTAGACATGAATAATTTCTCATCTCTTCCTTCTTCTTATGTTTCCTCCTGTTACAGCTGTTCTATCAGCATTGTGTTTCTGGCTTCCTCTCCATAGTTACGCTGATTAACTTGTGCTTTCTCTCTCTATTGTTTTTTTGCAATGTCAAGTGGAGAGGTAATTGGGATTAATTAGGAATTTTCTATCTCAAGCAAAATGGTCTTTATGACATTTAGCTAACTGACATGTTTGTAAAACAGGATTGTTCCAGGCACCAGCTCAACTAGACACCAGTGCTAAAGAAAAAACAGTTTCTAGCAGGAAGGTTAGTGTGAAAGGACCAAATTTGCAAGAGCTCTGCACCTCAGTGACTAACTGCTGCATGCTATTCTAAGCTTAACTTATTAATGTTGGGATCCTGCTGTTTTAGAAGTTCATAGAAGCATAGAATCATTAGGGATTGCAAGGGACCTCGAGAGATCATCTAGTACAATCCCCCTGCCATGGGCAGGGACACCCCACCCTAGATCAGGCTGGCCAAAGCCTCATCCAGCCTGGTTGTATAACCTGTGCCACCGAGAAAGTTTTTCTATTGCTGTGTCCTACTTTCATTGCTGCCTTCACAGGACCAGTTGCAAAAAGGTGGTTTTGGTGCCATGAACCTATACTTCTGTTAAACCTGGCAGGACAACGCTGTCTTCCTTTATCGCTAGACTGGACTGAGGAGTTCTGATAGTTATGTCTAATTTGTTTGGACATCTCAGTAACAGGCTAGTAACTTGTCTCTAGGGAAGAGGAGCTCACCCACCACAGAGACTTTTCATCGTTACTGTCTTATTTGTCAAGCTGTAGACAAATAACCACATATGGTTGGTGCCCAAAAGGCAACAGAACATCAGCCTGAGCGCCAACACCCTCAATGTGTTTTTAAAATTAATTAATCTCTCATGCTTCCTCGCTCTTCTCTTGTTCTGTCTTGTCATTTTTATTCTCCTGAACTGGCAGCTAGGGTATTGTTTGTTGACAACAGTGTGGCGGTGAAACTCCAGCACACAGCCCTTAAGCAGAGCCCCGTTAGGGCTGCCCCTTCGCCAGGACTTGCCTTAATTGGCCAAGGTCAACCAATTGTTTCTCACTACAATTTTATAGTCCCTTGGGGAAAGAACAGCTCCACTGAGTGATCCTTTTGGTCTAGAGGCACTAAACTTTCCAATTTTAGTGCAGCTTAGCGTATTTTTTGAAAGAATTATTAGTGCTTTTAAGGGAGTGGAGGTGATTTAGCAACACTGATAACATTTTGAAATTAAAAAAAAAAAGCCATTGACAAGTTCTTTGAGAAAATTTACTACAGCTGCACCAGTAATGGTCCATTTCTATTAATTTATTACTTCTATTACTTATCAAAATATTAAACATTAATAAAAGTAAAAGAAAACCTAGACTTCTCTGTGAAGGAATTTTAAATCAATAATAATTCTTCATATGCCTACTACACAGATGTTGCCTAGAATTTGGGGTGCATGCCGATCATTAAAATATGATTAAAGTCTAATAACAGCACATTGCTGACAGAATAGGAGTAACTGCTCGCTGGCAGAATTAGCTGTTACAGTGCTGCCCTGCAGAAAATTCTACTGTTCCCAAACAAATTTCATGTCCTCACATGCATGCCTTCCACGAAATTGAGGAAAGAAATCCTGTAAAGTCCTGTAGGGAAGTCAGCAGTAAAATACTGGTCATGTATTGAGTAATGAAAAGATCATAAAGGAAAAAAGAAGCAGCTAATTGTGTATGTTCTTTCCTTAATGAAATCTGCAGGCATAGTCATCAATCAGTTACATGGATAAACAACACAGATTCCTGTACTGAGCCCTGTCAGGGGCCATGGACAATCACTTTAATGATAACACTCGTGGGAATTAGCATTACTGGACAAGAGAGCTCCAAAAGCAGTCTAGTAAAGTCATAAGGAATGCAAGAGGGAAAAACCTTTATAATTCTTCCAGGGAAAAATGTGCATGAAAAGATGACCCTGTGGAATTAACCCGGAATTAGACCAGGAATATAGAGTTTAAGGGACTGTGAAACAACCCTCTAGAATTTTTCTACCTCTTATTATTGAAAAAGCAAAGTTCAAGCCCTGTCAGTATTCAGCAGAAGTCAAATACACACTAAAATTCAGTAAAGCCTAAGAGGGAAGTGCAGGAACCCATCAAGTCGTGATAGCAAACTCAATCAGTTGATATGTGCAGGTCTTGCAACAGTGCCTTGAAATGATTTTAAGTGTGCATTATTATAATTGCTGTTACGGATACGAGCTAGAGAAGTTGTGCCACCTTGCCTTACGCACTACTTGCTAAGCATTTACTAAACACACCTAGCTGTGTTGCACAGTGAGATATAATTTTTAATATCATGGCCTTTTCCTCTTACTCAACACTATGCTGCCACATTTAATCCAAAGGAGTGAAGAACAAACAATGTCATTCAGTTGTCAGAGAAACAAAGCAAGGATTAGGATGAGTGTCCTGCGTACCTACACATAGATCTTCACTTACCACAGGCCAACTGTTCATTACGTTTGGGACACATAATGCACTCACATTTTAATATTAAGTCCCAAGGAAAATGAAACCAACCCCCAAATTTCAGTTTTTCTCTAAATCTCAGGGGTGTCAGTAGAAGGGGAATGATCAGGGTATTGGACAGTCCTAGCTTCCCAGGAGGTCC
Source organism: Phoeniculus purpureus (assembly GCA_028565055.1). NCBI lineage: Eukaryota > Metazoa > Chordata > Aves > Bucerotiformes > Phoeniculidae > Phoeniculus > Phoeniculus purpureus. The sequence continues at coordinate 107,769,401 of JAOXOE010000001.1, forward strand.
AGAAATTAGTAGGAGATGATAGTTATGTCTAGTGGATGTGAATTGTTCTACCTGCCATCACCAGTTTCACACACATTCGTCTCTACAAACTAGTAATAGAAGATACTGACTGATAAATGAGTTCTGCTTGGCTTAAGGAAGAGTCATGGCTGGAGGCGTGACCTGTCCAGCTGCTGTTTTGGGAATACTGTGAGTGGCCAGTGCTCTGAAAGGATCCAGAACAGCCCTCCTTGTTCTCAAGGTGAGAGGACAAATATGACTATCACCTGCACATTCATCTCTCCTAGAAGCAAATTATACAGTTTTCTATCATCAAATCTACTTGGAAAGTCAAACTTGAGACTACGTCTCATAGGAAAATGCTGAAGGTTACATTGCTGTTGACTACATGCAGACCCATATTGACATCACAGATCATGGTCAGAAAGAAATCTCTCCTACAGCGACTGGTTAACATGTTGAAATAGCATCCAGCCATGTCTAAGAAGAGATGGAGAATCAAGAGATGTAAGTTCTTACAGGTTTCCTATGATTGTGAAGAAACTGATAATGGCTAGATCCACACAAATATGGGTGTTCCCTAATATTCCGCTCTGAAATGCTGCTGCTGGTCGCCTGGATCCTGGGACTAAATCCACAGTCTTAAGACATCTTTACGACCTTCATACTCATGAAGTTAGACACCTGTGAATTGTATTCAGAGAAGCCAGCTTAGTAAATGGAGAGCCAGAAGGAGTATAGATGCCTTCAAATCAGAATTTGCTGTGCCCTACATGCAGACACCTGAGCCAATTGCCTGTAAACAATCTAATGAGCGTACTGTGGGCAGTCTAGCCCAAATATAACAGTCTTGTTATCATAACTGATACGCCTGGAGAAGTGTACTCCTAACCATTCTGTACCTGAATGAGGTCATTCAGAACCTACTTCATTATTTCCATGTATAATTTGCCCAGTATGGATCTAACAAGGGAGTTCTAACTACAGAGCTGCTGCACTTCGGTTGGATTTGGTTTTCTATCTGCAGTGGAGCTGCAGTCCAAAGCTGCAGTTTTAATGCAAAAGCAGCACTCAGATTCCTTTTGCAGACTCTGAGCACTGATAAGTGGTTGGCTTTTGTTTACTTCCAAAGTGGTTTTCCATGTATGTCCAAAGTACACACAAACATAAGCTCAAAACAACTTCAAAAATACATATTTGATGTGAATTTCTCCAAGTTACATGAGCAATAGGACAGCAACAGCTGTGTAGGAAATAGAACAGGGCAAAACCTCTTGAACCTTAGCAGAGTTTCATTTTAGCAGGTTTTCTTCTCCAGAAGATGCATGGGAGGAACTGTGATCCCCGTAGCACTGACATTAATCATCTTTCATGAAGCATTTCTCAAGAAAACTGCAGTGTTATGACACTAAAGGGAAGGCATAAAGGATGCAGCCCATAACACTTTTTCCAGACTGGGTAAGGTCAGCCTTGTCCTTTAGAAAGAGGTAAGAAAAAAAAGAAGGTATAGTTCAACATCTGTACAGCTGTTATATGCTTTGGAAGCATTATGCAGCATCCCCACGAGGCAGGAAGGAGCGTGCATCTGCCTTCCCCTGTGTGCATCAGTGCTGCTCTCATTCTAACAATGAGAATCGTGGGTCTCTGTTAAGCTCACACTGCAAGCTTTGAATAAAAGCCATTAAAAGCTCAGCTGAAAGTATTAATTCAGAAGGAAACATGTAAATCTGGATGAAATCTTCCATTCATTTTTAATCTCGCTATGGTAAACCTTGTAATTAAGATGATTAAATGACTGAATAAACCCCTGTATTTACATCCTTTAGAATACCACAATGAAAAGCTTTAATCCTGTTTATTGAAAAAAAGCAGTAGAGGCTTTTAAAATGGAGGCATTAAACAAAACTTGTTATTTAAGCAGTGGGTAATTAAAAAACCCCTCTGACTTAGCAACGGTACCTAAAAGGTAGATGTCTGGGAAATGTGTCTTGGAGAAAAAAGTGGTAGGGAGCGAGGAAGAATCAAATGCTATGTTTGGGGAAGAAAAAAAATGGATAAGATGTTGTGTTTATGGATGATCAACTAATCCAGTGTTACTGTATTTCACAAAGGATAACCTAAGGATTTGCAACAAAAAAACTACTGAAAAAGCTTCTGGAGTAGACACAGAGTCACATAGAATCATAGAACACTAGGGATTGGAAGGGACCATCATGTCCAGTTCTGTAACCTTCCAGCTCACACCCACTGCCCCTTGTCCTATCACTAGATGACACTGAGCAGAGCCTGGCTCCATCCTCCTGACACCCACCCCTCACTTATTTATCAACATTAATGAGGTCACCCCTCAGTCTCCTCCAAGCTAAAGAGACCCAGCTCCCTCAACCTTTCTTCATCAGGGAGATTTCTACTCCATCATCTTCGTGGCCATTTACTAAAACTAAGAAATAATTCTGTCATATGAATCTGCACTTCAGATACTGGTGCGTACTTTTTTGCTGTTATTTTATCTGTAACATATTTGGACAAAAATCTCATAAAAATCTATTACTTGTATCAGGAGTTTGTGTTTGTTTGCTTACTGCACGACATCTTCATAATTTATCACAGCATTAGCCAACAGCAACCACGTTGGTATAGATATGAAACTCATTTTCTGATCTAATTCTTGTCAAAAGAAATCAGCGTAGAATTTTATAAGTCTGTGGTGCTTTGTGATGACTTTCAGATGTTTCTAAAATTGTGTTCTGTAAGGACGGAGCACAGGCATTATCCAATCTATTTTAAAACCACGTTAATAACCCTATAACTCTTTTAATACGGTGTTTTCCCACACAGTCATCACTCTTTTCCCATGATGATATCGCCATTTTCCATGAGGGCTCAATCCTGAAATTCTTAGGCAAGTTTCTAAGTAGTTATTGACTTTAGAGATTGAGGAATGGGATTCTGTTGAAGGACGAATAGCTTATGAGGTTGTAGAGGGAGAATGATTAGGTTTGATATTGTATCATGGATTTATCTCCTGGGATAAGTAAGTGAAAATTACTTCTAAAGGTGCTGATCAATGCGAATAAATCAATGTACCGGAGCTCGCAGTGCTCATACACAAAAAAATCTCTATCACATCAAAACCACCTCCATAACTCATGGTCCTGTTAATGTTAGATGTTCACACATTTTGAAACACTTTCAACAGTATTTAGTTTAGAGCGATCCACTACAGTATCTTAGTACTCACTTGAACGTGTGTCTCCCAGGAGATTTTAAATGTCCAAATGTCTTTGACTTACTGAGAAGAAAATAACCTTTATGCAAATCAAATGCAGAAACTAAAATGTTTTACCTAGAAATTGAATTATTGAAAGAAGAAATATGTGTATTTTTATGTTCCTGCATACAGGTTCTTGAAGTTCTTCTGCTCTTCACAAGAGCTCTGAGGCTGGAAGGATGTTTCATGTTGGCTGCTTTGTTTCAGAACTGAATTCATGCCCTTTCCCTTTAAAGATCTGCTTTTGTCCAAAACTGTTTTTCACAACCCCTCCTCTGTCATTACTGTCTTCTCCCTTGTTTCATGGAGTGATTTATTGCCGAAACATCACCACTTGTGGGATTTCTTGTGAGCTCCCCCCTTCCCCAGAAGAGTCCAGTCACTGTACTAATAGCACGTGCAGTCCCATCACAGCACCACAGCAATTCGCAGCCCCGCAGCATTTTACAGGAAAGGAGCTGGAGGGAAATCGCACGTGAGTCTATGTTTAAATGATGATGATCAAAAGAAAGGGAGGCCAAGTTCCCTTCCATCCACATGAGATTGTATTTATGCCTGCACATGAGTGTGGTTTTTCAGCTTGCAGTGCTTACCCTTCAGCGCTGCAGAACATCTTTGGCACAGCTGTGGTGACAAAATTCTGCCAACAGAGGCACAAACCATTTTTCTGCAAGAAATGTTCAGCTGCCACAGCACACGAGCGCTTAAAACAACGTGAACCAAACCGACCGAGTGCTGGCTGGCAGCACAGAAGTTTCCACAGCAGGGGGTTTGCTGGCCCACTGATGAAAATAAAAGACACTGGGTTTTCTCACCATCAAAGGCAACGTGTGTGTTACAGGAGAATATTGCGTCTCTCTAACTATAATTTTGAATGTGACACTTTTGGGGGAAAACTTATTAACCATTCGATGACATAAGGTGGATTTTTTGGAGCAGCAGCAGTTAAAAGTTATAACTGCTTCAGTGTTGATGCCCATCCATCCCTGCCCTCTCAGGTTTTTTGAGGGAGAAGAAATTAATTCAGCTGTGGTGTTGAAACCGTCTCTCACCCTTTTTTCCCCCCCCTACACCTTTTCCTTCTCAATTTGCTTATTGTAATCCTTAACATCACAGGCTCAGAGACTGTAGTGTGAAATTCAGGAATAGATTCTAAAGGCAACCACAACAAGGTGACAGAAGACAGCAAAGCAGAAACATGACCGTAAGGCAACAAGCATTAATTACATTGATAACTGCAATTCAATAGCATCATTCCAGAGTAAAAAGAAACTGAACACACTTCTGTGACAGAAACTCACACCAGATTTGCTTTTCTACAGCTTTTCCACCTGCTATGTGACTTTATTTCAGGGCTCAGATTTGGATGTAAAGAAACACCCTCAGTACTGACCTAATTTCCCAAAAAGGAAAAGGATGGACTATACTTCATCTGCCGAAAAGCAAGATATCCTCTCTAGCATCAGGTCTCCAGGTGTGATATGCAACTACAAAGACATACTGAGCTATCTGCAGACACTGCAGAAGGGCCAACTTGAAACCTCCCTGGAACATCTACACTTCCATCTGGGAGTCCTCAGGCTTTTCATGGGAACTCTGGTATTTGTGGCTTGTAGAAATGATGCAGCTGTACTGGGAAGCGCTATCCACACTACTGAAACCAGAAGATTATTTGTATTCAGCAACAGGTTCTCGACACTGACATTTAGAAGAATTTCTAAAGGCTTCTGAACTCTGTAAGAAATCTTCAGGGACCTCAGGGCGGCATGGTCACCTCTGGTGGCAGAGAGACTTTTGTCGTTACGCTCCAGTTTTATACTGGGAATAAGGCAATCTGGTAACTGAAATTCCGCTGCTATTCAGTGGCCTTTGCTGCGTGTGAACTTTAACTACTCCTCTGGCACTCAAAGAGCTGCCAGCAGAATGGTGGGTAGTTGGAGTTCTGCAAACAAATACACGTCGTTTCTACAATACTGAGCGTCCAACAATTGGCAAACTGCAAATGACCAGCGTGCAAACAGTCTGCTGTACCTGGAGAGTGAAGTGGAGGGGAGCACATCAGAACAACTCCTTGACCTTCACGTACAGAGACAGCACTTCTTGTCCGACCGCTAAAATTCCCCAGATCTAGCAAAAGAACAGAGCAGTTTGGTTACATCCCAAAAGTTTTAAATGCTGTCGTTACAGTGACTTGTATTTTATGTCCTCTCTGAAGACTCACAGCTCCTTCTTTCACAGTGTACTAACCTATCACGGGAGTGCCTTGCAAAATAAGTCCTAAAATGTCCTACTACATCAGCACTTCACTACTCTTTGTATTTCACTTGGCTGCATATCGAGGGAAAAGAGGTAGACTGCACATACACCATTTACAAAAACATTTAGCAATGCTTCTGTTCCCGTGTCCTGTTTGTTTTCTTCACCAGTAGAAGTGATTCATCCCCAGTGAAATAAAGAAATAAAAGTGGAGAAAACACCTTTGCTAGTAGCCAGATGGCTGCTGTCGCAAACATCACCTGGGCAGTGCAGACCACCTTGTTAGGAGAGCAAGGGAACATCAGCCACACTGGTTCTAAACCCAGATCTGGTCTATGGCACATGTGCTCCTTTGAAATACTTCCCTTTCAGTTTCTCCTCTGTTATAAACACAATCCAGTTGTGGGTAAATGTATTTTACCTTCAGAAGTTTCCCTCCAGCAGGTAAATAAGAAACATTTCAGTTTCATTTCAATTATTGAATGAGGCTCGGAACAGTTAATTGTGTTTGAATAAAGCCTCTCGACTAGAAGACCTGAGTCTTCATTTACCACAGGGAACACTGGATCTGGGTTCATGCACCAGAATCATGGGCATCTCTAGCAGAAGAATTACGACTGTTCAGTTCTGCCTTCAAGTTACTTCCTTCATCCTTTCCTCATTGCCAGTGATGCCATTCAAAGCCTCTATTCACTCAGGGTTTTTCTAGAGACATTTCTCTCTGATGTGTATCAAGGCTGCACTAAAGGTACCCAAAGACATCTTTGAAAAGGACACTAAAGCTTCAGCAGACACAAAATGAGGATTGAAATATGAATAGATGGGGCCAGTGAGAGCATCTGTCATTGACATTCCATGGCCTATGGTTGCACCTGTTCACTTCTACAAAGAGACTAAAGGGCTGGTATAAGGCAGGGAGCAGTGAAGAGTCTGACTAGGTTCAGTAGAATTATTACTTCCTTATCTGCACTCAGCTGACAGTTCTCTATCAGATGCTGAAGCTCCACGTCTTGCTTCATGCCTAGTAGTGCATAAAACTGAATTTCAATGATTCTCAAAAGTAACCTTGGATGGATTCTAGAATGGGTTTAAGGGCACTTTTTTAAGTAGAAAGAGTCGTACAATCATTCCAATGCTTTTTCACGCTTACCAAATCTGTCTTGGGCATGGGTAGAAGCTGAACATTTAAATGCATCTACATTTGCACTGCCTTTGGTTGAAATAAAAATTCTACAATAGCTATCATGTTTTAATAGAGGAAAAATTGAGATGATACGATGGATAATGGATATGTTGGATGGAAAAAATGATGATGGAGACGATGATATGATGATGTGATGGATGATTCTATGATATTTAATAGAATGTTGACAAATAATAGGACAATACTCCCAAACTGCACGAAGGCTCATCAGGTAATAATTAATAAATATTATATTGCATTTTAAAATAAGATTTTACACCATATAATAGGGTAGATTTTACACCATATAATAAATGTAGCGCCTAACAAATGTTACCTCTCAATATATTCTGCAGCAATGCAGCAATAATAGGCGTTAATATGGCAGGATGAGATATACAGTCCAGCTACTTTCTAGATATTAAATTTGGGATAAGAGGACAACTTGCAGTGACAAGTTTTCTCAGTTAAAACTGTCTGGATTCCACGTGTAAGCAATTTTGGGGCCACAGCTTTATGTATGTTTATGCTAAGTCCTGTATTTTTCTAAAAGGAAATTGATAAAACCAACCAATATTGTTTGCAGTCATCAAAAAATTAATGCCTAGTTTTAATTTGAATGCACGACTTAGGAATACAGTCTGTTTTTACTGCATTATTGCCGAATACTTTTAAAACTAGTTTGTCTCCATAGGCATATTTTTTCAAGGTTAATTTTTCCAGGCAAGAATGACACTGAATTTCCATAAAACTGTTCTTCCAACCTTCCTTCTCAAGAAAATATGATGAAAATTCTCTGTACGGCTGACCTAAAACATGTAGTGTGATTTACTCCTCAAATGCCTTCCAAGTCACAGACTGTATGCATGAGCAAACCTCAGTGAATTTAAAGTGTGGACAGAACGTGAACTGCCGTGCCATGGCATAACAGCACTCACTTACCCAACACTTAGAGGTGAAAAACAGCCCATGATGTAGCTCTCAGAAAAAGAACTTGTGTAATACTGACTACCTGACACCCATGATGCAAGCCTGCTCTGTGCATTATGAAAGGAGGTGGCAATGAGTTGTTTAGACAATATTTGTATCAAGGATTCAAACAATTAAATAATTAAAAATATTGTTAGTTCAACAGTAAAACTTTTTACCAGCATGAGAAAAGATTCTCTACAATTTATAGAGCGTGGAACAAGACAGCAATATTTTCTATTTCTAAAAGAAGTCACAGATTTGTGACTTTCAAAGGCTGTTCCTGCAATGAAAAGATGACTTTTCAATGCAATGAAATGAGACTTCTCAGAAACATTTTTGTTTTTTAAAGAAAGTAAGAATTTTCAATTCCAGACTAGTTTTTGAAACACTGAGTTATTTTTTAAAGTCTGATTTTGAAAAGTATTTTTATTTTCTTTAAAAAAATAACATGACTTTACTATCTGTGATGTCCGACCTGGACATCAGTCAGCATAAGAAAAACCTTGTGACGTTTAAATTGTAGCTTATATAGAGAAAATATATTTTTCTCAGCACACACGGGTACACGCTGATGTGCACTGCAGAGGAATGACACTAACCACTGTGAGAATATCAGTTTAAATGACACCCAACAGAAAACCGAACAGTTCTGTAGGTGAAAGAAGTGATGCAAAATAAATCAGAAGACTCTCAAGACAGTCAAAGCAACAGAAAAGTTTTGGAGGAATAGCAATGAAAAAACCCAACTAAAAAGGGGGGTGGGGGAAGTATTCTAACATTCACAAGAGAACTTGTGCAAATGTTGAAGCAGTTTGTGCCACTTAATAGCTTTTACATGCTGTTTGCCAACTAGCCCTCACAATAATTGCTGGTTAGGCAGATACAGGAGGGATCAATCATTCTCTGCCTTCATCAGTTGGGTGCAGCTGATGGGATAACCGTGAAGGCGCAGGTTTTTGTGACCTAGACAACATTCTGCTGATGGTCTGTATGAGATCAAGACAAAATTTAAAAGAAATCTTGGTTTGTTTGAGGTAATTGAGCCTTGGCAACCTAGCATGGAAACCACAAGTCTCTGTAGCTCATAATCAGTGACTTAAACTAGTCGATTAATTTCTTAAGCAGAAATTAGACAGGTGCAGAACAGTGTCCTCTGACAGTTTAAATCTGTGAGGCAGATAAATTCTATGTGCAAATTTATTACGGAATTTAAAACGGTCACCGTATTAGATGTAATAAAATTGTTAAAGATGTATGCTGAAGTTGTCTGGAGATAAGAATAAAGCAGCAATATTCTTCCCAGTGAGGTAAAAAGAGCTCCCCACAAGGTAAAATTCTTCTGTCAGGCCAAGGACAAATCCATTCATTGCATTGCCATTACAGAGAGGGTAGCCATCCTCTCCTTGTATTTGAGAGGCAGAGCTAAGAAATAGACCTTGAGCTGGAATGGTAGATCTCTTAAAAAGGCAAGATTTACAGGGAGAATAACTCCATTAAATACATATTTTCCAAAATGCCACTTAAATCAAGACACAGTTTGACCGTCCTTGCTGAACAATGGGAGGTGTAAATGCTGTATTGAACAGATCATAAACAGATGGCACCGATGAATGAAAGGTAAGTAATAAAAAGAAATGACATGTGGATGTACAGGGGACTTTTAAATTGGGTGAATTAAACGCAATACTCTTAGGATGTCAATAAATTAATGCATAAATTTGTATTGATATGAAACTAATTTCTAGGAATCCCCTATTAAATAGGTGGAGAATATAATTATGGTGACTCACTGGATCGAAGAGTCACTTGTAAAACTGACATCGTTAACTAGAAAAGGTGTGGAAGGAAGCTCTGACAAAAAGGTTTCTGAAAGAAACATCATCTCACCATCATTAATGGGAAAAGCACACATCTTGAACTTTTAAAAATCAAATTAGCATATGACTTTTAGGTGACAAAATAAGGGCAGACTCAAGTGCTTTAGAATTTAACAATCTTTTTATCATTGCTGCTGTTATTATTTATTAGCAGAAAGCTTTTGAATCCTTCATGGGTCGTCTGTCTGACACGATCTGTAAAAGGTCATTCTTCTTCTCAAAGAACTTGCTATGCAAGTGCATTACAAGACACTACAGGAACAGAGTACAGAGAAGAATTGATCCATTTAAAACGGAGCCTGTTCACTACCCCGTGTCTCTGTACGGACACAGAGTCATTGAAGGGTTTAAGGAAAGGGAGTGGTTATGCAGGTGCTTTCAGGAAATGCTAGCGAAGAAAAGGAGAACAGAAGAAAGCTTAAAGACTCCTGTTGGAAAACGTAGAGGATGAAGAGGACACAATACACTTGCACTGAGATTGACATCTTCCAAAATCTTTCTCAGACAGTACAACAAAGAATTTTTCTCAGGAAAAAATTAGATCTAATCTTCAGGCAATGGTACAACTTGAGCATGTTTTTGTAAAAAGAAAGTAAATTTCTTATCATGGTGTCAACATGAACTATAAAATCTACACTCTTGTTTCATTAGCCTTGAATTAAATTTTCAGTACAAAATGTAGGGTGGTAACGACAAGAAACATTGGGGGGTTTTCTGTTCTTAATTATTAATATTTATATATATATATTAGAAATTATAACCATTCCGAAATGTCTGGTTTGTTGCTGCTAGTAGTCTTATCCTGTTTGTCACCCATCTTTATTTAGTTGACTCTAGCTGTTTTATCTTGTAAGTAGAGAAGAGCTTTTTGAATTTTCTACATTTTCTATCACAGAAAAGTCACAAATCCGTAAATGGGGTTAATACCTGCTACCATAACACAATTTATTACAGTGTCATTAAATATCTGGTGGTGACAAGACATAGATAGACTTGTTTTCTATACATTAATCATGCAAAATTTCTCATGTGAAATATAGCATTTTTGTTTTCAATTTTGCTCTGAATTAGATTTTAAAAAAGAAATGGCTGTAATTAATTAGAAATTGAGAAATTTTATGAAAGTAAAAAAACCAGTTTTTCACCTGTTCACTCTGCCGCACTTGTTAAAAGGGAACGCTACTTTACAATTAAAATATTCACTCCCTGTGATCCGACATAGATTTTATATAAAATATAAATTGATATGCTTCTTCAACATTTTTCTCTTGATGAGATACTAGTTTTTTATCTAACTGTTCATGGAATGGTGCTCCAAGAGTTTTATGGATATTGGAAGCTTTGAATAATTTTTTATTTTACTACATTTGGTTTTAGCAGCATCAGTGAACATCATCGTTATCATCAATAAAGTTTAATTCTTCACAGAGTCCCGAAGAATAAAGGGAACTTGTTGATATCAAAATATCCCTGAAGTTCAGGAGGATTTCAGTTCTCATAAGCCCTGAATTGCTCTACCAAAGTGAGCTAGAAGAAGAAATATTTATATGTAGAATACAGGAGCAAGATTATGTTGAAAATTATGGAGCTGCCATATGAGTCACCCTGCCATGTTAATGGCATGATATTTGGGATATTTGTCGTTACAGTTGTTGACAGCTATGACTAATTAACTAGAACCACTCTGTGTCTGTCCAATTCAATCTGCTCTCACAAGAATTTTTCCAGCATGCTTCTTGGCTCTGGCAGAACCAAGTGAAAATATTAGAGTTAAGACTTCCATCCCTTCATCACTCATGATCTGTCATTTAGGACCTATAGGTGATCTTTTGAGGTCTCTTCCAATCCGTTATGATTCTACGATTCTACGATAGGTACAATCAAGTTAATAAACAATCAAACGTAACCAACTATTTAAAGGAAACATTCTAAAATACAGCTGCCAACTTGTAATCACCAAAATAAAGTGGGTCAACAAAGGGTAGTAATTTCAGAGCTACCAAGCAGAGATCCTCAGTTGAGTAATATATGCAAGATTTAATATTTACTTTTGTACAAAACACAGTGTTTTGGGTAATGTTGTCTGTTTCTCAAGAAACAGACATTTTTGTCTGCATCCTTTTTAATACAATTTCTTGGCATACAGTGGCATGTCAAGCTGCAAAAACTTTGCATACATGATATTGGTAACTCTCTTTCTTCCTGCGTTAAAAGCACTTCTTTGTTTCTTCTTGTTTGCTCTTTTGGTCACTTCTTTACATTACATTCATTCCAAACATTCAAGGATATGCTGTAGACGTAATTTCATTTGTTATAACTTTCTTCTACTTTTCCTTCCTTTAATTAATGACTAAAGATGGGAGGTGGTGGTGTCACCGTCCCTGGATGTGTTTAAGGAATGAGTGGACGCGACACTTAGGGATCTGGTCTAGCAGCTAGATAATAAGATGAAGGTTGGACTCGATGACCCTGGAGGT
>JAOXOE010000001.1:107807541-107820846 GCA_028565055.1 Phoeniculus purpureus
AGTCCCTCTCCTCAGGGCTACTCTCCAGCCAGTCAGTGCCCAGCCTGTAGTTGTGCTTAGGATTGCCTCGACCCAGACGCAGGACCTTACACTTGGTCTTGCTGAACCCCATCAGGTTGGCTTGTGCCCACCTCTCCAGCTTTTTAATGCACTGCATTAAAAAGCCTTTAGTTCAGGATCAACTCACACAATTTAAAAATCCACTCTTTCAGAAGTGCATAATAAGAGGTGCAGATAATGTTATATCAGATTTCTAGTTTTCTTTGACTTTTTCTTTTCTGCATTCTTAAACTTCCTTCTTTATCACATTGTTTATCACTTGTTTGAAACTGGATAGGTTAAAGAAGATGACAAAGTGGGACGAGCAGAGCAGTTTTACTTTGTCGTGCTTTCCCTTAGTACCTGGCCACGCTGTGTGTTTTAACAAAGAAAAGTAAATCCAGTGATTGATTTCGTATGCTCATAGAGCTCACTGAAATGATAATGAGATGCAATGGACAACATTCCACAAATGAGTAGCTATGGGAATTTCAGAGGTTTTGCTGTGCTGCCACAGTTATTAGAGTTTTGCATCTCTCAGCTGATTCCCATTCACTTCGTGACAACCAAGAAGTCAATATGACTTTTAGTGAATGAAGATCTATATTTTTTCTGTATTTCTTTCTCACAGGATACTGAACTCCAGCATTTCATGGTTGCTGCAGCCAATGCTGTCCCTAAACTTCACATCAACAAGAAGTCATTTATTTATCACTACAAGGCCCAGCAGTGCAGCTCTCCTGGCAGGTTCTTCCACCACTTACATTAGAAAGTTATCTTCAGTGCACTGCAGGAATCTCCTAGGCTGAATATCTTGCTGTGTTACACTTCCAGCAAATATTGGAGTAGTTAAAGTTTCCCATGAGGACCAGGATTTGTGATAGCGAGGCTTCTTTCAGCTGTTTGTAGAAAGCCTCATCGACCTCCTTATCCCGTGGGTGCAAATACCCATGACAGTGTCAACCACATGAACCTGACCATTGATTCTTACCCGTAAGCAATCAAATGGTTCTTCATCCTCTCCTAGGCAGAGCCTGATACATTCAAGGTGCGCTTTCACATAAAGAGCCACTCCACCACCTTGTCTTGTTGACCTGTCTTTCAGGTCGTGGTAGTACGTAGCCATCCACAACAACGACCCAGTCATTTGAGCTATCCCACCATGTCTCAGCAGTTGCAAGGAGATCGGGGTCCAGTGACCACACACAGATCTCTAGCTCTTCCTGCTTGTTTCCCATACTGTGTATGTGATTGTACAGGCATTTCACAGAGTTGATCAAACATGCACTTTTTCCTGGAGGGGAGTGGGAGGATCTACCATAGCTGTATGCAGCCCCAGGCTGGTTCACCTTCTGGTTGTTTCCTAGGTGCAGTCCCCAGGTGGCCACATTGACCTGAGAATTTCTATTTTGGACTTATTTTTGTGACTGATTGTAAAATATACAATGCCTTCTTTCCAGCCTGATTTTGTTTTCTGATCTGCTGAAGTTTACAGTTTGTAAAAGAGGAAAAAAAATCTTTAAAAAAGAAAAAGCTTGGAAAAACTCTACATTTTACTTAATAAACACTTTAAAAAATCCATTTAGTCATTTAAACAACGAGCATGGACTGCCTCATGAGTAACTTAGATCATAGTCCCTTAGCAAAGTAGCTGTGACTTTTTAGCAACACATTGAGAAGTAAACAAATACTAAAATAGCTGCTTAAATCTGTTAGGTTTTGGCAAAATTTCAATCGTGTCAGGGTAACAAGAAGAATCAGTGATGTCAGTGAGTTTTGAATCAATATTTGTCTGAAAACACATCATCTACCAGGTTCTCGCTTTGAATGAGCCTTACTTCTATCAGTTTGAGAGGTTTTTCTGGTAGAAACAAAATTAAAGAATCCTTGTGTTCATGAAACAAATGATTGCATTAAAAATACATGAAATTGGTTCTATTTTGAGAGAAAAAGTTACTTGAGAAGTCTCCTAGCTTGAGGAGTTTTACTAGTGATTAAAACATAGAATCATAGAATGGCTTAGGTTGGAAGAGACCTCGGAGATCATCTGCTTCCAATCTCCCTCCTGTGAGCTTCTCACTAGACCAGGCTGCCTAGAGTCCCATCCCAACTGGCCTTGAACACTGCCAGCGAGCCAGCATCTACAATCTCCTTGGGGCAACGGTTCCAGTGTGTCATCACTCTCACAGTAAGGAATTTATTCCAAAGACCTAATATAAATCTTCCCTCTTTTAGCTCAAATCCATCTTCTTGTGTTCCATTACTACAAGTCCCTTGTAAAAAGCCAACCTTTCGTGTAGGAAAGGCTCCCTCCAGATACTGGAAACTGCTTCCCTTCCCCAAGAATATTATCTTCTGTATGCTGGACAGCCCTAATTGCTTCAGCCTGTCTTCATAGAGTTGTTCCAGCCCTTTCAGCACAGAAGATGCTAAAACACACTGATGGAACTGTATACCACATTTAAACTCCAAACGTTTGGATATGCCTTCAAGTTAATTTGTAATTGTAGGATTTGTTTTTGAATATTAAAAAAAGTTTTAACCTTGACCTTAAAAAAAAGATAATTGTACTTTTGCTTCCTATCGAGTTAGTGTTGGGTTTTGAGTATTGGACTTCCTTAGGCAAAGATAAGTGTGCTAAAACATACTTTACTAATGTTTCCCAATTGAAAAGCTCGCTGGAGTATTATCAAACTAAAACAACCAAGCCAAAGTAAAACCAGCAGCACAAAGGTAACACGGTGTGAATTCCATAAAAGCAAGCAGAAGAATAAATTGAGTGCGGCTGACAAGATTTTTAACGCAAAGTTACCTTCACTACATTGTACCCAAATTAAATACATTAACTTTTAAAATGTCCTGACCTTTGTGAGCTTCATTTTTCTCTGTTAACATAGCATGGACGTTTGATTTACATTTCATTAGTGGGAAGACTGGGTTAAATGTCTGTAGACTCTATTTCCAAACTCATTCACATTAAGACATTTCTTTGTGCTAAGAAAAGTTAAAACCATTTTACATGGGATAGGTTTGAATTACTGAATCACTGCGTGATCATATTCGATGGCATTTGAATCAAGAGGCCATTATTTGCAATTGGTGCATGTATTTTCCCACATGATTCTTATTGATTTAAATAATATTTGCACAGGTAGAGCCTGCCTCGCATCGGGGAGCTGGAAAATAAAACTCATGGTACCCAGACATTGAAATATATGCTGGGCACATAGAGCGATTTGGAGATGAGGGCATTCCAACAGTCTCATGTTATCTATGAGAAAGGCACCAATGCTTACAGTGGCATCATTTCTGTATCCAAATCAGCAAATGAATGTCATGAGTATTTGAACTATTTACTTTCTGTTTCCTCACAGGGATCATCAGAAGTCTCACTAATAATAGGGTGTATTTAATAACTCCTTCACTAAAGCTACTTGAAGTAGTTGTAGTGACCTGCACACTGTGCATCCTCTTAGCCAACAGTTTTTCCAGCCTGTGAAAAGATCTCTTTCAGTTTGGTCAGAAGTTGGTAAATGGGAGACACAAAAGCATGTGAATTTCTACCAGATCTTAGCATGCAAATGACAAACACCCAGTGACTTACTGCCTTGATGCTTTCAAAGTGTCCACCTTCCTTTTCAAAGTCAATTGCTTGCCCGTTGTGTGTCCAGTAGAAAGTGACATCTAGGGTGCTGTCATGAAGGGCTTTGCAGCTGAGGACAATGCTTTCTCCAACCGTTAACTCTATCTTCTTGGGAGTCAGCTCTATTCGTGTAGGTTCTTGAAATGCAGAAGGATTAAGAACATTTATATGGAAGTCCAGTTGCAGCGCGAGGCCAATACAATATGACTGAAGTCTTCTTAGTCTACCCAGCACTTACATTCACTGTTGGTTTCAAATACATAATAGTAAAGTATGTTCATACTGCTCACTGAGACGGCGAAGGGGAGCAGAACATACAGGTGGTTTCAGAGAAGCAGCAAAGCTGGATCCTAAACAACTACCTATAGCACTTCTGACACAGGCAAATTAATTAGTGTACTGGTTTGAGGCATTAACCCAACACAATTAGTTTTATTAAACTCATTAAAAACCTTTTGGTTTGTTTTTTTTTTTTTAATAAAGTCTTGGAATCACGTGATTGCGTGACGATCTCAGTTTTGCCATTTAAATTAAAAATACATATTTCCAGGCACACTAAGTATAGGAAGAAGCTTGAAAAACGAACATCTTAACCAAAACTCATCAAAATACAAGAATTCTGCTGAAAATGGACAAAAATGTGGTTCTGAAATGAATTGAAACTCAGCGATTTGATTATTGTTAGCGTTCTAAGGAGCTTTTACTTGTACATTGATAAAACCAGTATTTTAATCTTAAGCTGTGTTTTCATGCAGAGAGATGTGTTCCCAAAGCTAAAATAAGTCCAAAAAGTTACTGATGCTGTTACTTACATAAATTATTTGTTATCTGAGTGGCTCAGTAGTTCATCTGACATCCGTCTATGTTGTAACAGCTAGAACATCCAACCTGATGCAGAAATGGGATGCTTGGCTACACAGAGGTTAGCCCTCCCTAGCCCTTTTTTATTCTACCTGTACAGTGCTGGGGATTCCAAGTGACAATAAAACATTACTAAAGAGAAATCATCATTATAATAACGTATTTTCATACCTTTAACAGATACTGATGCAATGATTTCTGCAGATCCAAATACATTTACACCTTGGCATACGTATCGTCCTTCATCAGACTTGGAAGCATTCTGGATTCGCAGACCTCCTTGTGGAAGAATAGTTACCCTGAAAAGGATAAAGGCATAAATATCTAAACTCTGTCTCCCATCCTAGGCTAAATTCCGTGATGCTACTTCTTAGGGCTAACAAAGAGGACCAAGGAAGGCTGCCTCTGTAGTAGAGGATGATGAAGATGACAACTGAATTATCTTCTGCTTAAAAGAGGTTGTAATAAACCCATTTTACTCATTTTCCTCTAACTCAAAAAGTTTCAGGAAAGCAGCAGTGGATTAATATCCTTTGACACTTACCAGTGGTGAATTTTAATGAACCCTTTGTAAAAAGGGAAAAAGGTGATCCTTCACAATTTGTCTTTAAAGTGTCACAGCTGTATTATTGTCAAATCACATTTCAATACCAAGCGCGGGCTATTCCGCTTAGGAAAAGAAATGATCTTGGAAATCAAATCTGAGAGGAATGGGAAGTAAAATGTAAAAGGGGACTAGAAAAAGCATAAAATTAATTTTATCTGGTCAAAATATGATTTATGGCATCATTACACAGCACAGCAGAGGGATGTAAATGATCTCTGCTGGTTTGTAGCTCAGCTTTGATTTTTTTGAGCCTCGTACGCTTCCAGCATCCCCGCACCTCTAGGTAAGGAGCACCACTGAAGCACACTCATGAGCAGTGCTCTGCAGCCATTTCCATCTGTGGGTTTACAACTTTGGCTTTGCTTACAGCATTAATCATAAAGTCCATGAGGCAACGTGCAGGTGAAAATTAGGATATTCTTGATGTTCTAAAATTGCAAAGTCCCTGAATTTAGTATGTTAAAGGTGCAGCCCTGGAACAGCAGTAAATAATCACGAGTCCTTTCCTGACAGAGAAAAGCTATGAGCCTAAAATGAACACAGCGACTCTTTAAGGCACTTAAAGGCAGACCCTGCTTGCCTATACTCTCCCAGGTTTGGTAGTGGTTCTCTCTCTCTCAAAGGACATGGGAGATATAGGCTGGAAGCTCTGGTATACATGGACACTGAAAACAATCCTCAGCAACTGCTTTCAGGTATCACATGGAAATGGAGGAGAAGATGAAGGAGTGCTTCCTTTTCCTGGTTTTTAAAAGCAAGGTAAAACATCACCGTGTTAGAGGAAGCATCTAAGCAAGTATGTAGGTGCCTCTCCAGAGACATCTTTCTACCTGTTCATCCAATGACTAGCACTCCTGCTGGAGGTCCTGTACTGAAGAAACCACGGAGGGTACTGTGTTGTAATTTACTCTTGAGAATTGGTTAACCAAGGGCAAGGTGCTTCAATCACCCTCATTCAGAAGCCTAGCTCAGGTTCTTCAGCAGCCAAAACCAGAAAACAAATCCCTTTCTAGAATGGACACGTTAAAGTGCTGAGCTGGGTTACCTTTGCTTTCAACTAGGAGCAATTTACACAGGACTAAGATTGAACAACCTGCTCAAAATGAATCACTGCTATGAGACTGTATATACCTTTTTTTTTCTGGAAAAAGCATAACACCCCCTATTTTTTAACTGTGTTTGCAAAAATTGGTGTTTTTTGAGGTTTATAGACATTGTAGTGGAGCAAGCAGAGCGTCATACCAGTGAAGAATGTACTCCTAGTCACCTGAGATTTGAAACCACTCACTGCTCTCAGCTGAGACACAGAAGAAAACAATTGCTTCAAAAGTGAATGGGATAGAAGAAGGACATGCCACCTCTGAATATCTCTGGTACAATCTTATGATTTATCTTTCATCTTACTCTAAAGCAAACATTATTTGGCTCAAGATAATTCTATAGACAGCACAAAGCAAATGCCTCTGTATCATGGTTTTGAGGTTTCGTGCTTTTATTTATAATGACACTCCTATAGTATAAAAGCTTATACACAGCATAAGTCCTGAACTAAAGTCACTCTCAGCTCATAGGAAAAAGTTAGATGCTTACGGAAGGTTATCTAATGAACCTGCATCTCTATTTAGCTGAAAGCTCCTCCTATCCATAAGGAAAAAAGCAATATTGCTCAATCAAAGCAATTGCAAACACATTTGCTGGGGAATTATTCAACACAAAAATTAATACTTTTTAAAATTGTCTAGTATTAATCACTTATCCTTTTTTTTTATGTTTAGGAAAAAAGCCAGAGGCTGGTTATGGTGGAAACTGAAAGGCTTTATTTATTCACATTACACTTGCTGCACACAGCAGGAAAACAGACGACTTCTCCTTCCTTGCCAATATCTCTTAGTCATGAAGAGACCACCCGTGTAGTGTGTCTACATATCTTAATAAGAAAATACCATAGCAAAATGGGTTGTTTTATCTTTCTATATAAAAGGAGAACACAAAGAGGAGACTTGGTCTCAGGGTAATGTTAAGGATAAATCAGGAAACATCCTCTAAATAATTTATTAGAATCCAAGGGAAGGATGATGATAGATTAACACATAGAGAAAGGATGGATGAGAGATAAAGGAGATGGCTTCTATACTCTTGTATATAAGTATATGGAAAACTCAGTGTATGTCACAGAAACACAGAACATTAGGGATTGGAAAGGACCTCGAAAGATCATCCAGTCCAATCCCCCTGACACAGCAGGATCACCTAGATCAAGTTGCACAGGGACATGTCCAGGCAGGTTTTAAACATCTCGGGAGAAGGAGACTCCACAACTTCCCTGGGCAGCCCCTTCCAGTGCTCCATCACCCTCACTGTGAAATTCCTTCTCATATTGATGTGGAACCTCCTATGTTCCAGCTGACACCCATTGCCCCTTGTCCTATCACTGGGCACCACTGAGCAGAGCCTGGCTCCATCCTCCTAACACCCACCCTTTCCATATTTATAAACATTAAAGGGGTCACCCCTCAGTCACATTTTTTAGGTACGGTCAGGGGGTAGAGAAATATTGTAGGAAAAATGTTTGGGGTTTTCTGTTGGGTTTCTGTTTTTTCCATTCAGCCAGTGTCTCAGCTCTTCCTTGGTGGCTGTGAAGGGCTGAAGTAGAGTAGTTCCTACAGCTAGACTGAAAACAAATGCAGTGCTGTCTTTGATTCCATATTCTTTGTTAAATGTGTGTTACCAAACTTGAGTTTACATAGTCAGCATCCACTTCCCTCTCTGAATCCTCTCTGAAGGCTCAAGATCAAGTAGCAGTCTACTGCGTATGTAAAGGTCTGTTTACATACAAAATATTTAAATGTGTTTTATTGAAGATAATATTTGTATATTTAAGGCTGCAGCTTCTAGATCTAAGTTGTTCTTGTTATGTAAATGGATGATGTGTGGAACCATTTATTTTCAGTGTCTGTGCACAGACTACACCTCTGTGAGGTGCGATGCATGTGTGTATAGGCAGTGCAAGCAGAAGATCTCAGTGCAATGTTTTTATTTTCTGACAAGCATCCTACAAAATGTGAGGATACTGTGTAAATAGTAGGGCAGCCGAGGACCTTCAAGATCATCTAGTTCCAACCCCCCTGCACAGGCAGGGACACCTTTACTAGAGCAGGTTACTCATGGCCCCAGCCAACTTGGCCTTTAACACTGCCAGGGATGGGGTGGCCACAACTTCCTTGGGCAACCTGTTCCAGCACCTCACCACCCTCACGGGAAAAAATTTGTTCCTTATGTCCAACCTCAGTCTCCCCTCTTCAAGTCTAGAACCCTTTGCCCTTGTCCTCTCGCTGAGTACCCATGTAAAGTGCCCTCCCCCAGCTTTCTTGGAGCCCCCTTCAGAGATTGGAAAGCTGCTAGAAGGTCACCTGGGAGCCTCCTCTTGGCTCCTACTGGCCAAACTCTTCTTAGAAAACCCCAAGATACGCTTCAGAGGTTCCATATAAATATCAGAAGGAACTTCTTCCCAGTGAGGGTGACAGAGCACTGGAAGGGGCTGCCCAAGGGGGGTTGTGGAGTCTCATTCTCTAGAGACGTTTAAAACCCACCTGGATATGTTCTGGTGTGACTTGTTCTAGGTGATTCTGCTGTGGCAGGAGGATTGGACTGGATGATCTTTCGAGGTCCCTTCCAATCCCGAATATTCTGTCAGTCTTGGCATCAAGGGCATTCTGATGATTCATGGTCAACTTGTCATCCATCAGGACTCCCAAGATCCTTCTCCTCAGGGGTACTCTCTAGCAGCCCTGCCCCTAACCTATACTGGTCTGTCCTGGGTTCAGTCAGCACAGATTTAACTCCCACAGCTGGTCTAGCCAGGTAGAAGGAGCCATAAATAGTCTGTCCCATGCTGACATCACACACAGCGTCTCTGGTTCAGGGCTTGAAGCAGTGAGGGCAGTTCCAAGCAGGGTGTCAGTGTTTGGTCAACATGCCCCGTCCTGACGTGGCAGTGAGCAATCTTTGTGTCAGTCACTCCAGTACTCTTGTTTTCTTTCTCCTTATTTGGCTGTTTAAGTAAATTCTCCTTAGCCCACCCAGCCTTACTTTTTTTGAGTTCCCCTCAAGTGACCAGCCTTGTTTGCCACGTTCTGTAGATTTCTTCCTTCCTTTTGTGTTTTGCCTGTAGACCCTGACTCGTTCACGCAGCCCTCCTGCTTAAGAATCAAGGACCTGCCTTTATTGTGGAGTTGATTCAAGGCACAGCAGTTGGCAGATTGGCATCTTAATGTGATTTTGTTGTGCTGAGGCACTCAGTGTGCTGCACTCCTTGCTCATAAGCAAGTCATGTGTCCTGGCTACTTCAGCCTGTGTGTAGGAAGCCTGAGTTAAAACACTGTTTTGACTGTGGGCTTACGAAGGCTTTTATTTGCTTCTTTTTTTGACAGTCCTGATGTGTCCTGATACTTATTTTCTTTCATCAGGGAGAAAATAAGCAGTCGCTAGGCAGGGCAGACCGGTTTAGGGGATTGCTTTAGCAAATCAAGTGATGCTCCTGAGCTGCCAGAGAGCTGTTTGGCAGATTGAAGCTCGGGGCTGAAGTCATAAACCTTCTGTCTAGACCATCCTCTGCTCTGTTTGTTCTGTGCTTTCAGGTTTCTTCCTCTGGCCAGGAGTTGTTGTGAGGTCCTTGCAGGCAGCGATGGACACTCGCTCCTGTGGTGGACTCTGCATCTGTCCCTGCAGAAGGAGGGTAGTGTGTGGTTTATCGTTTGTCTGAGATGACTCAAAAGCTCGTCCTCTTGACTCCCGACTCTCACAGATCTTAGAAATTCTTGTTTTGAGGGGATTTGTACTTTCTGTTAGCTTAGTAGGTTTACCTTCCATTTTTTTATGATGTGGATGAGCCGAAGAACTGCTTAGTAACAGCATAGTTTTCCTTTCAAAATAGCTTTCCACCGTCATTTGGGTTGTGGTTGATGGCAGAAACTAGCTGTAACATGTTAGACAGGGTGGCATATGCCCGAAGGAAGAGATGGGGCTGGTTTTCCCCCTGAAAATAGTTAGTCCTGTGATTTAACTACCTAGAAAGTTCTTTTATCCTTCTTTCCACCCCTCCACCCCCATCTTCTCTCTGTCATCAAAGCCGTTTTGTGATTAATCCAAGTGTTGTCACCCTGGATTTTCTCCATGCACACCCATAAGGATGGAGGCTGGTTATGCAGAAGAGCAGAAGAAGGGAACCTGGCTCGCTGCTTCCTTCTTTCTTTTCTTTGACTTGCTTCAGCTTTTTAAAATTCAGATTGCTCAAATCGAATTCTCTCGGTGCGTACCCAGGAACTAGCTCTGCTCGATCTAGTTAAGTGTTTTCTGTTCATCCACAGAAGTCCCCATTTCAGGGCAAAGTGTGCAGGGGAGGGCTTTCCAGAAGGTTTAGCATCTTGATGGACAGCTTTCTGCTGCCTTCATCTCTCCAAACAGAAAGAGTGGCACATATGGCAAGGGCTGGTGGACAGATTGCACTGCAGAAAATAACCACAATGGATAAGCAAATGTTTTACTTCTCTCCTCTGCTCCATCAGTGAGAACAAAGCCTCGCTGACGGTCGTCTTGCTGTGGAGTTTGGACTGTCGGGGTACCTTTTTTTGCCTCTGCTGGATGCAGAAGCCCACGCGTTTCAAGAGCAGTGATGAGGTGCTGCTTTTGTTATGTTCTTTGCACTAGGAAGGGAATTTGGCTGTACTGGCAGGTAAGTGTGGGGTTATTTTCACTTGCCTTTCAGTCTGTTTCTTTTCATTTGTTCTCTTCACTGCTGCAAAATCCCTTCTGGGATTTTTTTAATACACTCAGGCCCCAAAGATGCAAACCTTGGGAGCACCTCAAACCCCCAGGTACTTCCCTGCATTGTTCATAGCCCTGGAAACATCCCCTTCTCTTTCCGATCACCGTAAAATTGAATCTACCCGCAGGAAATGGATCTTCCAAGTCATAAAGGTGGCCACCACCTCTCTTGTGAAGCAGAGTGGCAGAGAAGGGTAAAGACTCACTCACTTTGTGAGTGGGGCTTTGAGTAAGGAGGACAGCAGCCTTCTCCAGTGGGCTCAGGCCAGGAGAGCAGCCTGGCCACCTGAACTTGGGAGAGTCCCGTCTGGCTTGTCTTGCGTGTCTTGTTTCTTCCCTTTAGAGCCCTCCTTTTGTTCATGACCAATATGCAAAGTATAAACTGTAGTTGTGTCGAATCATAGAATCGTTAGGGATTGGAAGGGACCTCGAAAGATCACCTAGTCCGATGTGTCTTTGTTAAAGATTCATACAGTTGTCTCGTTTTCTTCTATTCTGAGATGATTTATCAGCTGCAGCTCTTTATTTGTTGTAAAGAATGGATGTTTCCTTGCTGAGACCACCACAGAGTCACAATCCTCATCGTCCCTGTCTCATTTGAGACTGATTTGGCTAAAGTAAAGCTATTTTAATCTCCTGGTCCCAAAATAGAAGCCATTCTGTTTGTGCCATAGAAAATGGCTGCAGGATGATCTTTGTGTGTTTGAGCAAAGCGTTCTGGCCCCTTGTTTTATCTCTGGCCGCTGTGTCCTTCTCTTTCCTCCCACCGTTCCCTGGTGTTGAGCAACCCTGGGTTTGAGGTGCTAATCTGGAAAAGTGGCTGCCATCCATCTTTTCACCTAAGATTGGATGGTTTAGTACTTCCCCTTCAGTTCCCCCTCCTTTGCAACTCCTCATTCCCTGCTGCTGTGGCTGCTCAGTGCCCCTAAGCCCTTGCAGCCAGCCATGGGGCAGGGCGGGCAGCACAGATGTTCCTCCTGCCAGTCCCCCTGCCTGGCAGCATGTCTCACATGCCACTGTGCCGTGGGGATCCTTAACGTGTGTCGGTAATTAATGCCCGTAGACCCCTGTTGTCATGGAAACGCAGCACTCCACAAATACGGAACACAACTTACCGTGCTATTAAGCCCATCTTTTTTAGGTGTAGTATTGCACGTAGAAACCTGCACCCCTGAGGGGGGCGAGGGAAAAATCACCTGTGACCCTTTGCAGCGATGCTGCCGCCTCAGCATCTGGTGTAGGGCTGTGTGGATGTGGCTTGTGTGGACATTGCTTTGGCTTGTGTGGACATTGCTTTGGTGGAGCAAAGCGACAAGCAGAGAGGCGAAGAAAGAGCCAGTGAAGAGATGGTTTACTGCAAGCCCAGCCTTGCCTGGTCGCAGCTCAGTGGAATAAACTCGCCGTTCAGGCACGGTTCTGTTTAGTTTGAATTTAAAAATCCCAGTCATTCTGCTGAGTGACTTAAAAACACTCGGGAAAGGGTTGCTCAATGGTATAAAAAAAATGGGTGTATTGAATAATGGGCATGCAGTGACAGTGGGGCTGCAGCATTAGTGCAGCGTGGGCTAGGTGGTCCTGCTGTGGCAGGGGGATTGGAGTAGATGATCTTTCGAGGTCCCTTCCGATCCCTAATGATTCTATGAGTCTATGCAATCTGTCCAAGTCTAATTGCTGTGCTCTGCCCAACTCTCCTGGGTTTTCTCCTGACTTCTAGCTGTCAGATGCCATTTTTTGACAACACTTGCAGTTGTTTGCGTTGTCAAGAGAGGAAGAGTCTAACAGGATTACCGTCATAAACTCGGATTAAGAATAAAAATAGGGGTTTGGAGCTTAAAAGTGGTGCAGCCCTTGGGTATCAGCATCATTAACATGGCTATTATAAGTTTAACGTAAGTGGCTAGTTGTGCTTCACTGGTTTGCTGTACAGCTCTAATATTAAATGAGAGATTGTAGGTAGTGAGCTAGGTCATGCTTACTGGAAGATGTGGAGTAACACTTTTCCCCCCCTACTTCTCATCATGTTTTCCTTGCAGTTTGTACTACCTTTTATTCTTCTACTCGGTGTAGGCTCTGCTTTGAAGACAGGGACAAATCATCAGTCTGATGTGATAATTCCTGTGATGGATCCTGGGCAGAGAACTGAGAAGGGGCATTTAATGATCGAAATGATCATCTAGTCCAGTCCCCCTGCCACAGCAGGATCCCCTACATCAAGTCACACGGGAACATGTCCAGGCGGGTTTTAAACATCTCCCGAGAAGGAGACTCCACAACCCCCCTGGGCAGCCCCTTCCAGGGCTCTGTCACCCTCACCGGGAAGAAGTTCCTTCTC
>JAOXOE010000001.1:107820946-107845995 GCA_028565055.1 Phoeniculus purpureus
TCTTCTCCAGACTGAACAGCCCCAACTCCCTCAGTCTGTCCTCATAGGAGAGGTGCTCCAGCCCCCTGATCATCCTCATGGCACTCCTCTGGACACACTCCAGCATGTCCACATCCTTCTTGTAGTAAGGGCTCCAGAACTGGACGCAGTACTGCAGGTGGGGTCTCACCAGAGCTGAGTAGAGGGGGACAATCTCCCTTGACCTGCTGGCCACACTCCTCCTGTCGCAGCCCAGGATCTGGGAGTAAATTAATGACTAGACTTGGCTTTAGTCCTTAAGAAAATGTTTGCTGAAGGTGCAGTTGTAGTTACTTATTTCTTCTTCACAGTTTTATATCGTTTGATGTACAGCTACAGTTCGAAACCCAACTCTTCTTAGCTGTGAAGAAAAGAAGGCACGTGTGTGGCAAAAGGAGTTTGTCACAGGCTGGCAGAACCCTAAAACTCATCGAATGCTTTGGGTTGGAAGGGACTTTCAGAGGTCATCCCTCTACAGGAACATGTCAACCAGATCAAGTTGTTCAGAGCCCCATCAAACCTGACCTTCAATGTTTTCAGGGATGGGGCATCCACCACCTTATGGGCAACCTGTGTCGGTGTTTCACCATCCTCCCTGCAAAAAATGTCTTCCTTATAGGCTAAACGTTCCTTTTTTTAGTCTGAAACTGTTAACCCTTGTCCTGTCCTGTCACAACTGGCCCTTCTATAACTTCCTGATGTAAGGACCTGATGTATCAACATATTCAGCAGTCTTTTTCTTCTTAATTTTTTTCCTTTATGTATAAAATTTACCTGTATCTCTATTTCTGTCTCTATCCCCCACAGCACACCGCTAGGAAATGGAGGGATTAAGTGAAAATACTTTCACTGGGCGAAAGACCAGCTCCCAAGCTGTCAATGTCCCAGGACGTTTCACACCTCATCTGCTGCGGAATGAAATGCAAAACATGCCAACATACCAGAAGCAGATGATGTGCTCTACTTGACTACCCAAACCCAAGGATGCCTCCAGGGGTTCTAGGACCTACGTGTCTGTTGTTCTCATTCTCTGCACAAATATTAAACTATTTGTAATTTAGTAGGAGGTAGAATTCAGTTCAATTCGCTGATGAGTGCGATGCACGGCTGTGGGGCTATGAATAGATTCCAGAACACCACATACAGCTGTGACATCTCAAATGGTCTGGCATAGAAGCCAGAGAAGCAGTTCCTCAGCCTTTCTGTTATGTCTTTTAGTACCACACACATTTGGATCCTTTGTCTATACATACTGCATACTAGTTTCAGCCTGTAAAATTATGTGTTAGGAGCCTACCTGCTCGAAAGATACCTGGTAGTCACTGAGCACAGACTCCTCTTTTTGCTCTTACTTATGGAAAAAGGCTTCAGGAGCTCACATAACCATCTCCAGCTGTCACATATACAGGAGGTTGTGATTTCTAGATCACATTAGCTATAACAATGGGAAAGGCTGAAGCATTTATACACATAACAAGGCAAAGCCAAAACAGGTAACTTCCTGTCACAGAGGCACTGCTTGTTATGCTCTGAGGAATTTCTACCTGAGAATAAAGACAACTTAGCGGAAAATAAGGACTTACTACAAATAAAGTCTGTGTGCAACCTGCTACTGATAGAGCCCATTACACTGCTCCCTCATAAAACCAGGTTTGCATGCCTGATTAGCAGGTTAAAGTTTGATTCTAGTTAATTTCTCTCTCCCCATGTTTCCCCATGAAGTGATGCTTTCCCCCCGGGCTACAAATGCCTGACTGCTTTAGAGCAGTGCCAGACGTGTCTCCGGTCATGTCACTGGCTCTTTTCACCTTATGGACGTGTAAAATGTGTACCCAGGCTAGGACTGGCACAAATGCAGCAGCTGGTTGTAGGTTTGATGTGCCAGAAAATGGTGACATTATCCATTCCAGTGGAAGTCGCTATGAAAAGCAACCATGTCAACCAAACAGCAAGACCAAGGGGTACTTAGAAAATTAAAGACAGTGGAAACCTGTTTAAAATACTGTTGATTTTCTTACTCATCCTAAGTATTGTTTCCGTGGATATCTTTAGATAATGGACTAATACAAAATGTTGTTACTGCCTTGGGGACAATGTGATTAAAAAAGTGAGGTGTGGGGAGAAAAAAAGTCTAGTCCCTCATCAAATTGGCTTGTGCCGTTGCATTAGAGATGCCTATTTCTATTTAAGTATGAGTAATGGAAGTAGAATCCCACTCTGCTGCCTCTGTGGGTTGTCTACACAACCTGATGGATCTCAGCTCTCACTATGAGTCTTGGGCACCTCTGCTGGGAGACTGGTATTTCTGGAGTTTTCCCCAGTGCAGGGGCACCCTGCCTGTTTTCACTTGTGGGCCACATCCAACGTTGCTGCTAATTGCCAGGTCACTCTTCCTAGGTCATGAGTAGAGCGACTCATGCAGGGATGGGGACTCAACCACCACCCTGGGCAGCCCATTCCAGTGCCTGACCACTCTCTCTGGGAAGAATTTGTTCCTGATGTACAATCTAAACCTACACTGTTGGAGCTTGAGACCCTTCCCTCTGGTTCTAATTACCTGTGAGAAGAGACCAGCACCAGCATCTCTACAATGTCCTTTCAGATAGTTGTAGAGAGCAATGAAGGCTCCCTTTAGCCTCCTCTTCCTCAAACTAAACAGCCCCAACTCTCTCCATCTCTTCTCATAAGATTTCTTCCCCAGGCCCTTCACCAGCTCCGTTGCCCTCCTCTGCACCTGCTTCAGCACCTCGATGTCTCCCTTGTACTGAGGTGCCCAAAAGTGGACCCAGTACTCAAGGTGCAGCCTCCCCAGTGCTGAGTACAGGGGGACAATCACCTCCCAACTCCTGCTGGACTCACAGTTTGTAACACAGGCCAGGATGCCATTAGCCTTCTTGGCCACTTGGACACACTACTGGCTCATATTGAGCCTTCTAACCCCTAATGCTCTGTGTATTAGTTAAGAAGGTCTGCATTGTTATAATCTATAGTGCTATTTATCAGAGCCTCATGTGCTGGCATACTGGAATGGATTGCCCAGGGAGGTGGTGGTGTCACCATCCCTGGAGGTGTTTAAGGAACGAGTGGACGCGGCGCTTAGGGATCTGGTCTAGCAGCTAGCTAATAGGATAAAGGTTGGACTCGATGACCCTGGAGGTCCTTTCCAGCCGTGATGATTCTGTGATTCTGTGACCCTGTTCCTTCCAATGGCTACAATAACGGAGCACTGCTTCGAAATGAGCGTCATTCCCTGTGTGGCAATACAGCACACACTGCCTGTTTGACTGTCCCACCATTATTCTTCTACCGACCGTCGTCACAATCATCAATTCATTGTTACAGAAGTAAACGTGCAGTGATTTTTGAAAGGAGTAGTGATAATAGTTGTGCAGGAAAAGTGGCATCACCAGAGTTTTAGTGTTTTTGTAAACATGGACTTTGTTTGGTAAATGCTGGGAAAGCAGAGGAAAGAATCTCAGAAATGTGAGGGCTCCATTTTCAAGCTTCAGCTTGTGAGAAAAACATT
Organism: Phoeniculus purpureus; assembly: GCA_028565055.1. Lineage (NCBI taxonomy): Eukaryota > Metazoa > Chordata > Aves > Bucerotiformes > Phoeniculidae > Phoeniculus > Phoeniculus purpureus. The sequence continues at coordinate 107,824,491 of JAOXOE010000001.1, forward strand.
CACTCAGAGTTCAGCTACATCTGCTCAATTAAAATCATCCTAAATCATCCTTTCCAAAAGGGGGAATGGATCTGTAAGAACACAACCCCAGGGGTGCAGCACTTCACAGGATCAGCTTCTAGAACGTCTGTGTGTTCTCTGGTACGTACGACCCGAACAACTGGAGAAGTCATTGGGTCTAGCAGGATTTTCATTGCCGAGGAAATACGGTACAAAACCAAGGGAAGAACAGTGGTGGTGAAATAAGGGGCTTTTAAAAAATCATTTGAGAAGAAAGTAGCCAGTGCTTCTTAGTTAATTTCCTTTTCCTCACTCTATGATTGTAGCGTCTGACACTTCACGCAGAGGACAAGTGGGAGAGTTGTAAAGTGAAGCGCTCTTCCACACGCTTGAATGGGAACCTGATCTGTTCAGTGCAGTCCTGTGATTGCACGGTGACTTTTGACGGCAGCAAGCAGCCACACAGTTATTTCAAGCAGAAAGAAGTAAATGTCTTATTGCAACGGAAGAGAGTCTTCTCAGTCCTCGCTTGAACCAGCGCGTCCTGCTTTGGGTGCCGCCATGAGAAAGACAAACTGAAGCAAGTTCAAGGGAAGCTACTGGGATAGTGGAGACGGGGAATTTGTCTTGTGAGGAGAGGTTAGACAAGATGGGCTTATTCATCCTGGAGCCAGAGATATCTCTGGGGGCTCTAACAGTGTCTCCTGCCCGTGGGGAGAGCTTAGAGGAGACAAGCTGGGTGCTTCATAGTGGTGGAGGGTGGCAGGGAAACAAATGGTGGTCATAAGTTGAAATAGGAGGACTTCTGGCTGGAGAGTTTGAAAGCAAAATAACAATGAAATGTATTAACCCTAACCCTAATTTTCTTTATTCATCTTTTAGGGTTTAGGGTTAGGGTCTCCCTCTTTGGAGGGTTTGAAAACTCCACTGGACAAAACCCTGAGAACTTGCTCTAGAGTCATTTTACCCAGTGTTGAGCAGGAAGCTTCACTAGAAGCCTCCTGAGATCCCTTCCAGCCCTAATTATTCTATGATTCTAAGAAAATCAACAAGAATATTTTGCTACCCATGTTTATGGTTGTTATATACAGACTGCTGAACTATGGAGCTGAGGCACAAGATTAACATACCTTAAAACACAAGAATTTTATTTCAAAATGAGAGAGTGGGACACATTTTGGCATTGGCACTTGTAATTCTCTTCCTTAATGAGAAGACAGAGTGCAGCACATCTGCTGTGTTCATCCAGAGCATTTCCAGCTACAAAACCAGTTATACTTTCAGATTCAAGAGGAGTCTTTGAATTTGACACTTTGCTGTTCTGTATGATTAATAAGCCACTCACAGATTAGTCAGCTGAAGACACATCAAAACAGACTCCAAATGATCTTGGCCTCCTAAATAACAAAGAATAATAAAAAATAATCTGAAAACCTGTCGCTGCGCACTTCTCTCATGATGCTCTGTTTGAACCCTACGTCTGTCTCTTTCTGACTCTTAAAGTGTGTCTCTCTAGCTGCCTGGCAATTTTTCTTAGAGTCTCAATATCTCTCTTCATTCTGTGTGTTACTGTCAATGACTCCAAACTTTCTGAGACATTTTCAAATGATCCAAAAATGGTACAAAACATTTTCCTGGGCTCCCACAGTTCCGTCCCAGAGAGAAATACCACAAAATGTCTTTGAATGCAGTTAACAGCTCGTGGTAGAATGGACTTGACACAGAAACACTCATTTCAAGAGATGTTCCAAATTAAGCATCTTCACAAGGGTTCTCTGTCAGTTTGAAAAATAATCTGTGCACCTTCAAGGGTAGAAGTTATGAAGCGTTAAGGCAGGGAGAGGATGCTTAGTAGTAATTGTTTGAAGACGCTGGGAAGCAGCCTACAATGGAAGAGCAGTGAAAACCTGCCAGAAAGCAGGCAGCAAAGGCTGCTTCATCCTAAAATGAAGGATAAGCCAGCCTGGATGCAGTAAGCCAGCAGGGAACGTGTTTATATGGAATTACTGCAAATGAAACAATATTCCTCTAATTAAAGCAAACTGACCCCTATTACAAGGAACACTACCCTGACACAGTGGCGACCGAACACACAGGTGTGTACTAGAAAGAAAGTAAATCATTAAATTACAGCAGTTGTTCCTAGGAGCCATGAACAATTGGACTTTTTATCCTACCTGCTTCATTGGTTCTAATCACTCGCGACGGTGCACTTGGGTCTCCAGTCCCAATTTTGTTGGTTGCTACCACTCTGAACTCGTACTCCACCCAAGGATTCAGCTCAACAGCCATAGCAGACTCCATGTCACCACTTATCACATCTGGAACTGCAGAGAGAAAAGAGATGTGTAAGTCGCTCGGAAAGGTGGAGCTCATGTGCAGCATCTCAATGGCAAGTGGACTTTGTGATACAGGATGGCCATTAGAAATGGAAGACATCAAGGGTCTAACACATCAGAAAGCACAGATAGGTTTTCTAGCCCTGTGGTACTCCTGAAAAGACACAGATTAAAGGATATAGGGGAGAGCTCTCTGCTTATTCACAGATGCATCATAGCAGGTGTCTTTGTGTTGTCCTTTCAGAGCTGTTGCTAAGTAACGTGAAAGAAATGAAAGAGGAAGAAACAACCAAATCAGTGTTTTTAATTTATCCTTGTTCTCTTATGAGTGTCTGCTGCTGCAATTACCGGTGGTTATTACTGTGACGAGCGGAAGTTTTGCACAGTCTACTTGCGCTGTGTGAAAGTTTTCCTCACCTGTTTTTACGGTCTGCCAGCCAAGAGAAAATGGACTGCGCGCTTGCAGGTTGTAGAGGGAGATAGGGCTGTGATTGTCTGCCCCAGGACTCCAGGAGAGTGTTGCTGTGGTGTCTGTAATTTCCTCAACTATTACAACACCTGGGGGACCAGGAGGACCTAGAAATAAAGTGGAATAATCAAACAGACCACACCATCACCAGGGACGAGCAGCAATAATACAGGAGGTGCATTCTGTGGGGACCCAGTGGAGTTAAACAGCCATGAAACACAAGGGTTAAAATGCACCCTGCTACATCAAGGAGATCTATCTCATTTCAATGATTCTCATGGTACATTATGATGGTTTCAATGGTTTAATGCTGCGTGGGTGCGTATCAACTAGTCAGAACGACAGTGGAAGAACTAGAAATAGAAATGTACTTTAAAAAGAAGTCTTCTTTAATAATTGTTCGGAACCTAAAATTAAAGGAGAGAAAAAAACAACTTTGAGAAGCGGCCGGGCTAGACCGAACAGTCATAATCACTCCTTCTTTTTGCATGAGACTTGTCATCATGAGAGACAAATAGGATCAAAATGAAGCTCAGGTGATTGTGCTTCTTCAGGAACAATGATGTTGCTAATAGCTGAACCTGGAGTACAGCACCCACACTTCTTCAGGGAAGCCGTGTGCATTGCTGCTCTGCCGGAGTCCATTAACTGTTTGGCTGAAAGCTATTAAAAACAAAACAAAACCCAAACAGAACATTTTGAAGGCTGATAGTTACTGTGGTTCTATTAAAAAGAAGCAAACCCCCCACAAAACATGGGAAATGAAAGGAATATTTATTCTACTCAAGTGCACCCAACAAGAACATTCGTATAGGCTGTGTGACTGGTTCCATAAGTGACAGCAAACATGACCTTGCAAGGAAAGATGTGGCTGTGATGTCCCACTCCCACCTGAGATTTTCTTCTTTAACTGCTCCTGGTGTTATTATTACTTGTGTTTGAAAACATCATCCACTTGCACTTGCTAAAACAAGCCAGAGGCAAGTTACTTCTGGTTCAGGATCCTTTTCTCCAGGTACTGTAAACAGATGTTTAAGGCACAGTGTGCATCTCTGTCATGGGTAAGTGCAGGATAAACACATCTCTCGTGTTTTCTTATATTTAAAAGTTTATGGATGTCCTGAAGGACAGGTCTGTAGACTTCCAAAAAATACTAATATTATTAGTTGCTTTAGTTTTTTATTACTAATGTGGATTCTCTTGACGTCTAAGACCCTTCTATCTCCCTCTTGTTGGAGGCCAAAGTTTTGCCTCTGTTCCTACACAGTGCCTCTGTTCCTGCACTGTGACATCAGAAATGCACCACTGGACAATTTCTCCCAAAATAAAATTGCAGGAACATGAATCTCAGAAGTTTAGAGGTTGAGAGACACCTCTGCAAACCACTTGGTGCAACCCCTCCTTGACAAGGTTTTGAATATTTCTGGAAAAGGAGACTCCACAAGACACGGAGCAGCCTGTTCCCGTGCTCTGTCACCCTGTGATGGTGGAAACAACTCTACTGTTCTTTCTGCAACAATATTTTCTAAACAATATAAAGCAATTTCTGCTTCACTTCTGCAAGTTCCAATGCTGCTCGCATGTGTCATGAGCCGTAGTGAAGCAGGTGCTTTGGATACCTCCAGCCCCATGTGGTGAGCGGGGTGCTCTCACTTACTGAGCTGTCAATGCCCAGCACCTGCGCATCAGGGTGGCAAACGCTCGGGTCTGGTACCTCCATTCAAGTGGCACTTGGAGCCGGGATTTCTGCATTACCCAACACATCATTTTTACATTTTCATTCTATTTCATGCAATCAGATCTTTTGCTGGCTGGAATCCTCAGCCCTTAATGGAAACCAATTCATCTGTATATAAAGAGCCAAACAATCCCATTAAAGGAAATATTTTTAGTTGCTATGACTTCTTGGGTTTTGTCATTTGCAGGTGCAACCAGCTTCATAGTCCCTCTGATACGCCTTCAATAAAGGCATGTTTGCATGAGCTACGAGCACAATAAGACCAGAGTTTTGCAATGTTTGAGTTCAACAGCTTCAGACTGAAAGAGACGTTGAATTCTATCAATGTTATTTGTGCTATTCACTTGCTTCTGTTTGCTTGGCAAAGATCTACGAGCAGCTGATTGACATTAAGTGTGGAAAAATAAGGCAATTATAAATAATTGCAACCAAAAAAGGACAATTGAATGCTTGAAGTTCAAAGCGTGCAATTGCTGCCATCCAGAAACGGAAGAAATTCAGTAAAGATTAGTACTGTGGAAGTACGATGGAAGGAGAAGGTCTCCCTGTCACACTGCAGCCTTATTCACGACTGAGCCCAGGGTACAGTTCTGGGCTAAAAGAAGAACAAGGTTTTCCACTTCCGTGGGTGGAGAGCCGCAAAAGGAGTCTCTCCTCTTCCCTACTCTACCTGCTTGGCAGGTCTGACTTCAGTGTTTCCATAGGTTTCACATTAGGGATTGGAAGGGACCTCAAAGATCATCCAGTCCAATCCCCCCGCCGCAGCAGGACCACCTAGATCCAGTCACACAGGAACACGTCCAATTGGGTTCTCAGTGCCTTTCGTCGAGTCACCAACAGTAATGGGATAAGATGATGCCACCCCTTGGACACATTGCAATTCTTCTAGAATCACATCTTCATTTACAGTTGAAAGGTCTTGCTTGTCTTCCTGGGACAAAACATGGCAGAAGGATCTGTCTTCTGCTCTCCTGCCTTCTTGCCAAGTGTTTGCTTTTCTTTGATGGGAAGCACCAGGTCAAGCCTTCATCTCAGAATAGCAAGTCCTGAGGCTTATTTAATAAAAAAGAGTGATCTTCAATCTCCATCATCTCTCGTTTCAGGCTATCTGTTGATGTAGGAAAATACTAGTGAAATTTTTATTTGTAGCCACCAGGGAGAGTTTAAAGGAAAGCTGAGACCTTGATGCAATCATGTGGTTTTACTGGGTTGGAGCCCTAGGCCCAGAATTATCTCATGGTCCCAAGCACAAACAAAATTAAAGAGAAATATTTTAGCACTTTCCTCTATGACAATATTTCTCTCATGTACATTGAATGTTATTAAAGACTTTCTAGCCACTGCATTGTAGGCAAATGAACAAATGTCTTGCTTCCATTAAAGGATGTAAAATGTGTTTATGCAGATAATCTCCTGCTAAATTCTCAATATACTTTGTTGTTGGAATTCTCTCTTGTTTTTTTAAGCCTTTTAACTTCATTCCTAGGCATGACAATGTGTCATTATGCTTTCTGAGCTGTGTGCAGGATGAGTGCTAAAAAGCATTTCCATTTCCAACAGCAGGCATTCTCGAAAGCAGATTAATAAAGGACAAAAACCCCAGTCGTGACAAATGTATGACAGGCAGCCAGGACCTGAGTGCTATGCAGATGTCACTCATTTCTGTAGAAACCTCATTAAATTTTATGCTTGGATGTAATCATTCACGGTGTCAGCCGGATGGCTAAAGCGGAGACGCTCTTCTCCCAAGGGCTGTGTTATTGTTCAGGATCTCTAAAACAATTTTTCAGTTGACAACAGCCAACCAAGGAAAAAAAAATCAGAGTCTGCTCAAATGCTGCTCTGGAAACTGCACAGAAAATTACTGGTCGTAAAGGTGCTCATAGAATATGTCCATACGGTGCAGTCGACCTTCGTTCAGAAGACATTTGAGGCTGCAGTGGGCTCTTACGCAGCTCTAGGAGTCCTGGAAACCCAGCATCAAGGATATCAGCCAGTTACCTTCTATCAGAGCGATGATATTTCATTTCAGGACACGCACGACTGCCTTTTGGGATACTTTTATGTGTCTTCCTATTGTTGGAATGATCATCCTGAGAGGTCCTTTAGGTTACTCGCCATGGTACAATGCTAATGTGAGAGCTCTTGAAAGACTATTAGCAATAATAGCTGCCGTCATTCAGGGAGGTAGTGCCCTTCCCTGGTAGTGAACACCAGAGTGTTTGCTGAGTTATTCCACAGCTCTCTGATCAGGATGACGCTAACTTTTACCAACCAGCTAGGACACCTGATATGTAGTGACCCCCAAAACCAGCTTTCTTCACCTGATGATTTTGCTTTCTGTAGGAGAAGGTACACTGGCTTGTCATCAAGAAGGTGAGAGGTCAAGAAGAGGAAGAGAGGCAGTAACCACAGACTAATGGAAAAGGTGCTGGGTGAAACGGGGGGTTGATGGTTGTAGCGTAAATCCTTTCTGCTCTGCCCACGTATGTTTTTGCACGTAGTGAGGTACAGCACTACGACTTGGGTGAACACAACAGCATCCCCAGTCCTTCCATGTGCTATATTTGAAAGGTTTCTGTAAGGGCCCTAGGGAGATGGAGTGGTCATACCCCATTCAGCTGCAGGATACGCAGGAGGGCTGAAGATAAGTAAGAGAAGACACTGATGTTCCAACCTGAATAGTCTTCATTCATTCCAAGGATGAGGGTCAGGAGAATTTGTTTGTGTCTTTCCTGAGAAGCTATTTGGTGACACATTTGTCATGCTGTGCTCATCTATCCTGATGACTTCACTGCCTTGTGAAACCCTAAAACCAGCGTGTTTGGGCAAGGCAACCTTGACAACTGCTGGGTGTTGTAAGCTCAGTTGTCAGACTGCATGTCACAACACCTGGGCTGGACCTTTTTGTACTGGCAGTTGTGACTGGACAAAAAAATGTGTGGAAAATGCAAAGAACATGAACCAAAATTTCACCACAGAAGGAAAAGCACCAGTAGCTTATTAATTGCATTTTTAATTACATAACTAGCAGGTCCCCAGTCTCCTACGAGTGACTCAAAAGTTTTAGACGTGCCTGATGCCTCAAGTCAATGAAACGTGTCCTGCTGACTATCTTTAGCACCGCAGGGCATCACTTGCATCTGTCGTGTTTCTGGCCCATGCTGCCTCCTTTGGTCTCTGCACAGTGTGGGCACCAGCACTCCCAGAACTGCACAGGTCTCTTTCAGGCACAGAACTTGTAAACATCACCACAGAGGATTTCTATTTTTGTACTTGTTTCCAGGCACTTTTTCGGCTCAAGTTTCAAATATGAGTTAGGTTGATATTTGTAAAAACTTCTCTCAGACTGAACAAAGGATCATTTTTAAACTATGAAAAGAAATTATATAAAGATAGGAACCTCTTTCTGATTCGGACCATTGAAGATATTATTACAAAGATCCTACTACTTGGTCAGAGAGTCACAGAATTGCTCATGGTAGAAAAGACCTTTGGGATCATCGCATCCCATTGTTAACCCAGCACTGCCAGGTTACCACTAGACCGTGTCCCTAAGAGCCACATCTACATACACAGATTGTTGGAGCTGTTTTGATCTGGAGTCTGTGAGTTAAAGGACTTATGTTCCATTTGCAGTAAGGCTCACACGGTGTACACGCTTCGGCTACACTGATGTACTGAGCAAGGCTGAAGTACAGGTATGAACTCTAGCACTGATCCTATGCTGTCATCCTGCCCCTGGTGTCGTTTCAGCGATGTGCAGTTGTGACTTTTGCAGCCAGCGGCATGATTGGCATAATTCATGGGTTACCATGGGCTGGGGCACATTCCCACAGCCAGTTTCTCATGCCCTTCTTTTTTTGAGAGGGGAGGGGGACTGGGAATGTAGATGTGTGGATGGGAAGTCCACTGTAGCCTCTGGTTTCAGGGAGCAGTTTACTGTTATGGACATATTCTACGAGTCAAATCAATGAGGTCTGTGCTTAGGGCACCTTCCTGGCCTTTCTTACAGCTCAAATGTAATTTCAAGGACCAGCAAGAATCCACTGACCTTGTTTACGTTCCCTTTAATAATGTGTTTGGTGGCCTTTAAACCCAAGTGCCTGTCTTTAAGTTTTATTGACACTATCACAACTCAAAGGAGCAGTGTGGTCAACCTAACCAGCAGTTCCTGGGTTATATTTGCTCCAGGTCAGTAGAGTTCAGAGGAAACATTACTTCTCCAAAAACATTTCATGGGGGTGGATTTGTTGCTTAGACTGGTAATTTTGCCAGTCTGCAAGATGAATAGATTTAACCTATTTTTTGTATATTTAGACCACAAAATGTGTAGTCTTTAGCCACAGATTGTAGTCACAAAGGCTTTCATCCCTGAACACTACAGGGCAGCTCTCTGTTCCATTTCAAGCTCTTACATCTTGCAGGTAGCTGACTGATCTTAAAGCTCATTTTACTTACGATAGGACGCACAGTGTGTTTGGTTAGCTTTCAGTGTGTAGCCTTGCAACACACGTTGGTGTAGAAGAAAGCTGATTTTCATCTTATGTTGAAGGGGTCTTGCTGCCATGAATGTTGCACGACTATTTGTATAGTTGAAATGACTTTACTTAGCGTTGTACACGCGACTGAACTTCAAAGGGGGCACAGCACCGATGCAGACAATTAAGAAGACTGGACATTGTTTTTTCTTCCTCTAGAAAAGCACTGACATCCATAACAGCAGAAAACATATTTTGAACAGTAAGGATAATAAAAGCAAACAGCAGTGAAAAAAGAGTGTTACTAAAATGCCCAGAAAATATCTGACAACTGAATCTAAAAAGAACTATGATGCAATACATGAATAACTGAAGAACAAACTACATCGGTGTTGTGGTGTCACAATCATTGCTAACAACAGCAAGGCACTTATTTCTGTATGTTTGAAGCACTGTTCCCATGCACATTATTGTTATAAACTGTGCACTGATGCTCTAATCTGCAAGAAACTCCCTGGTGCTCTAAGAAGCTGCTGCACCACTCATCTCGATGCAGGTGAAAGGGATCTCTACTCTTTACCAGCTATAGGGAGCTTACTCTGATCTATGTGAAAGCATCTGTGTGGTGTTCCCAGCTCCCATCATTTTTCCACATAAGAAAGAGCAAGGAATATACAGTAGCTGGATTGGGTAGGAAGGGTTTTCCTCAAACTTTCCCTCATTGCAGCCTATGAGACTTCAAATGTGTTTGTTGGAAACTGTGTTTTAAGAGTACTTTTGCCAAAGGTGGGTGTAAGAAGCAGTCTTCTGCTCTTAGCCATGAGTCCTGCTGGTGTTCTACAGAACCTTCAGGTTTTGTACTGATGAATTTATTAAGCACAAAGTGGAAAATACTGTTTTCACTTTTTAAATCTAGTTGATTGGACCGACGTAAGGTAATAAAGTTTAGCCCATTCGTGGTGACGACCTTTTCGATGACCGGTGTTTTAAAAGTCTTTACAGTGAAACATGGTGGAAGTACAGGATGATGAAGATGTGCTTTGAAATGAAGATATGAATGATCAAATTGCTTCAAATTTGTAAAGTGTAATGGGAAAATTGGATAATGGGATAATTGATGTGTGGTGGTGTGACTAGTGGGTTCGCTGGGGAGAAGTTCTCTGGGTCGTCTAAGAGGTTTGGTGAGAAGAGGGCAAGGGCGGCTAGCGGGAGGAGTATGAGAGCGAATCCTAGGAGTGAAGTATGGGTGGAATGGGATTTGTCGCAGTTGGATGAGATTCCTAGGGGGTTGTTTGAGCCTGTTTCGTGTAAGAAAGGTGGATTATAACGAGCCCTGCAATGATAAATGGTGGTAGGTAGTGAAGGGTGAAGAACCGGGTTAGGGTTGGGTTGTCAACGGAGAAGCCCCCCCATGCTCATTCTACTACTGTTTGGCCCACATAAGGGATGGCCGAGAGTAGGTTGGTCTTTTTTTTTGGAAGAAAGGCTTTAAAACCAAATTAACTCATCAAGCAGACATTGTCTTGAAGAAAGCTGACACATTGCTGGCTACAAGATCACCGGAAGCATCTGTGAGACACAAGTCTCCTGGCTCATGCTTGAGTGTTGGGTTACCATCCCTGTGATCACATAATTAGTGTCAGAACACAACACGCATATTTATCCTGTATTAGAGTCTTCTGCTTTGGTGATCACTCCTTTGTGAAAAACCTATAAAGGGACAGCTCAACCACCAGTACGCCAAGGATAGATGGAAAACCATCCCAGCAGAAGCACGTTGATATTCTGCTTCTTTGCTGCTCGATAGGCACCGAAAGCTGTCGCGAACATCGAGAATGGGATTGACATTTATAAACGTTATAAATCACTTTTGTTTTTTAAAAGGATGATGACATTATGTGCTAGGGAAAACATTTGTTTCACTGTGTGGGTAATTACTTTATTCCTCTGTAGAGAAGCTTGTTTGCATCTATTCTGCACATATTTTCCTTGGGTGAGCAAGCAACAGAAGGCAAAAATGAATTGGAAACAGGCAATAACTTGGACACCAGAAATACAAGGTTATAGCTATGATTTTTCTTGTATTCACTCACATCATTAAAAATCTTTCTTTGACCAATAGATGCACATAACTCCTCTTGTGGGATTCCTCTGAAGAAGTCCAGCTGTGTGGGCCTTGTGCTCTAATGGTTGTCACCTTCTGTGAAAAGCTGGCTTTTATTCTGAATGTCCTTGAGTTGCCCACGCCTTTTTCTGCTGCTACAGATGCGATCTGCATGCCCTATATGCCTTCTGCTGCTGCTACAGCCCCTGACGACTGCCACCCAGAGAATTCTGCAGTGGCGTTTAAGGCTTTGCTGCTGTCTGTCTCGTTGCCCTCTTGGAGGGCAAATTGTGGTGCAGAAGGAGCACTCCTGTTCAGCTTTTCCCTTCTCCAACAAACACTTCAGTGTATTGGCTTGACCTGTTAGCAATGGTTCCCCTGAGGACTATGTTCCTTTATTGGTCAGTAGTCATCTCAATGAAAGAAGGGTTTGTGTTGCTGGAGATGCCCCTAATTGCTCCCTACGCAGTAAGGCTCTTGATTTTTTGTGTCCTGGCTTCTGTGCTCCTGGCTCCTCTGCCTCAGAAAAGGGAGTTGAACACATCTTGATCCCACCTAATCTCCTGCCTGCAGGTACAACATACTCTCGAGAGACAAGTGTGATTTTGAGCCTGCGTCTGACACAGCTAGAAAGAGATATTCTAACTCTGAGACGAGCACTGATGTTACTGAGCTAAGCTGTAAGGGATTGGAATTGCCTCTCCTGCCTTGAAATCAATCCTGGTCTTTGAGACGAATCCTCTTTCTCATCTTTCCCATGTTCAGGGAGTAAAAGACCTCTCTGGGGACTTCCACAAATTCAAGGTCTTTATCTAGTGGATTTAACATGGATGAATATTATTATGGCCTTTTTTTTTTTAGCTATTTAATAATAAGAACAACCTGTGATGATGAATGGCAGAGAATTTTGTAGAATGGAGAGGAAATGCTTCTGCAAGTTGTGTAGTAACCTACCTGAATATAAAGAAACGATGTCAGGTATGTCAGGGCAGTGGACCTCTGAAGGTCACTGTTGACTGACACGAAACTACTGAAATGCTTCTTATTCACAGCCCATTGCAATATTTAAACGCAAGGCACCGGGGCTGGAAAGAGAATGTGCTGCCTGACAGGTGCATCTGCCAGCAGAGCATCTCTGCCTAAGGAAACTGGCATTATTGGAAGCATTAGAAAAATGAAACTGAAAGAGAAAAAGAAATGACTTGGTCTGTAAAAATCAGCATTTATGAAGCACAGAAATTCCTCGGGACCACTAAAAAGTTGTTTCTTCCTTGAATGTACATAATATAATCACGTTTTCAAAGCACTTAGAAAAGTATTTAGGTTCTGTTTTGAGTAGTAGGTTGTGATAGGATGTAAATCTTGCTTTTTGCCCAAGGATGATCTAAATACCTCTTTACACACAGTTTTGGAGTGTTCCTGGAAGAGATGCACTAGATTGCAATTATTATGGAGATAACATCAGACATGCATTTCACTGTAACTTAGGTAAAATCAAGAACTGTGGGGTAATGCAATTGAAAATGGTTTGAAAATGGTTTAAAATATCTGCAACCCATTGTAGAAAGTTGCAGAAGAGAAACATTCTGCAGTCTTCATTTCTTTTGTTGTTCACACACACACACAGAGGTGCACATACACAGTAAACTTGCATGGTCAGTTATCTTCTTGTAAGTAATTGAGCTCAAAACAACTGGGATTTACTTGCCACTGTTCATTCCCTGTTCTTCAGGTCTTCTTCCACTGGTGACAATTTTGGAACTTAACTTCTACTGTACAGAGCAGAGGAAAGAACAACAAGAGCAACAGAGCGACACGGTTCCCTGGCCTTTTGAAGGGGTCTTCCAACAGAGCAGCTAGCAAGTGAGGTTTCACAAGAGAGAAATACGGTGTAAGTACACTCCATATATTCTCCACAATGAATCATATCGAGACATTGAAATGACTTGAAGTCTGAAGATTGTCATGAGCAATATGAATTTGCAAAGAGTTTGCTTCCCTTTGCTCCATCTGAAGAGGCTGCAGCAAGATCTCGTTGTCTTCCCAGCCACTTTCATAAAGTTCTTGAAAACCATCCATTGATCTATGAGGTCTCTTCCAACCTTGGTAATACTGTGATACTGTGACTTAAAAACAATGCACAGGTTCAATACATCACCTAGTATAAATTTGGTTGCTTCCAACAACAATAATTTAGATATTCATGAATAGCTAAAGGATAGAAAATTAGATTTCAATTTATTCTGTCTATCCAATTGGTTTCCTGTAGAAATGGGGAAGGCACAGTAATGTTTTGAATAAATAATATGTGCAAAATATGAACCTTACAGTACAACTAGAGATTGAAAGGCTGTTATGTGCTGGTATGGTATTGTCAGCATTCAAGACTGGCATTTTCTGCAGAGGTAAAAGGAGAAAGGTCAGAACAAGGCTGTGTTGTAACTTTGAATAATCAATTTGATGTTTCTAAGAATTCACTGGAACATCCGATGCTGCTGGTGTCTCCAGTATCTCCAAAAGTTAAACCTAAAAAGATTTGAAAGGTGCTACAATTTGGGATCATCAGACGATGTCAAATTGCAGACCAGTGAGTGCACTCTACGAAAGGAGATAGGGGGAGAAAAAAGAATTAGAGCCACTGAAATGAAAATGAGGTGCCTGTAACAGTACAAGGAGAGACAGATTGGATTCTTTTCAATATTTTGGAGTGATGAAATGCTGAAGTCTGTAAAGAGTAATCGTTAGTAACTTTGCACTGAATGCTAATTAAACATTTGCTGCAATACAAAACATCAGTTTTAGCGATATCTTAAGGAAATGAACTACTTCAGGAAACCAACCGTGTCCTGTAATTTCTGAAACCTGAACCCATGAAGCCTTCATCGCCTGTGTGAGAGGTAAAGGTGACTCATAAGGTCTGGTGTAACTCACAAGATGAATCATATTTCATAAGGAAGCAAAAACATTCTTACATGTCTGTGTTGAGGCAACTCGAATGCCACCATCCCAATAGTGCCATATCTCACAGAAATCATGGTCTTCAAAGTGACTTTATGGAAATATTTAACACCTGCTTTCATCACAATAGGAAGAGCCCTGAAGTCAGCCAGAAACCTTCTGCATCATTTAAAGCAGATATCTTCCTGGAGGTGATGGATATGGACGTATCAAGTGTGGTAGCAAAAGTATTTTTTAAAGATTATAATTTCAACAGTCTTAGGTTGCTCTTTTTCTTCTATCTGGAGACTTTCAAATGTTAATAAAATATCTACTTTGATTTATTCTTTCAAAAACTGTGTCGTTCACAGCAAGGCTACCCAGCTGTGCTGCCTGGCAGAGATCCATCTGTCTTGACCCTGCAGGGCCCTCCAGTTGTAAAGCCAGACTGTAAGTCTTCAAGTCCCATCAAACACTGAGCACACATGTGTGGGCACATGCACAAGTAGAGCAAAATGCAGAAACACTCTGATTAATGAACCATACACGTGGTACCAAGTCCCTGCTGTATTGTAAACTAATTGGTGTCCTGGATCTGATCTGGGTCCTGCAGAATAATGCTTCTGAGCCTGTGTGTGTGATCAGCAACATTTATGGGTTAAAGCAACTTAACAGATCACAGGACTGGGTCTAAAGGTGATGGCAATACCATGCTTGATAAAAACCAAATCCCTGCCATATTACAGGGGGTTTTGGTTCGTTTATTTCTATCACTTTACAAAATGCTGCAAGGTCCCTCTTAGGAAGTCAATCGATATTCCTAAACTGTTAAACCTGACAGAATGGCTTGACCATAAGATGACATGTAAAGCATCACATAATAAAACAAATAGCTCATCACACCTACCTTGCAGAGGCCTGTGGATGGTAACTGTCTACACTGTCACCAATCTGGTGTAACCTCTGTGCTATTTTCTCTCTTAAGAGTGTACATCCTTTAACCATCTGTCTTTTGGTTCTCACTGCCATGTCTGCGGTTCAGTTCGTGGTGAATCAATGACAGTAGGATAATGGCAAATGTATTCAACAGTATAAAACCTGAAGAATATGGCAAAATATCCCTGAAGCCCTTCAGTACAGTGACTTGTGGTGACTGTGTTTTCAGGCGGCACTGTGAGCATACTCACCCCTAACAAGCAGCTCTGCCTCATCTGACACAGTGTCCGCCGCAGTCTGGACTCTGCAGCCGTATCTCCCGGCGTGCATCAGGAAGATGCTCCTGATCATTAAATCTGCAGAAGACGCTTGCTGAAACAAGGATGGAAAGTCAGTTTAACATTCAGTAAGTCTATGTTTACCACAGCTCACAAAGGTGCTCTGTGCAGTGTGAGAAACGCAGGATTTATGTGCACTAAAACCCTCTTCGGAGGATTATCAGAGCGCTGCATTTCTCCCATTGATAATAGGGATTAAAGGAGGGGAATTGGGTTGTTAGTAACTTTGTCTTCACTTAAAGCACATTGCACATATTTACCTATTGTGCTCAAAGAAAATCATTCCAAGTTAGCACAAAGAAATTCATTAAGAACAGAAACATTTGGGCTGCAATCTTTGGTCGCTTATTCCTCTTAGAGATGAAGAGCTCTTTTTCCCTCTTCCTTATCCCTATGTAGTTACATTTGGAGTGTATCTCACCACTGTAATGAAATTAAGATCACTTGAAAGATAGTAAAAGTAGTGTTGATTGATATTTATTAACACAGAGGAAGTTACTGAGGAAATGGGATTGAGGGAAATCTCATTTTTTGTATTTTTAATTTATCGTATTTCTTCTTTTTCTAGTTGAAATCTGTATATATCTAAGTCTGAAAAAGGTAATCGTTGAATGTCTGTACAGGAAGAACCAGTTCCAGCAATAAATGCAATAATGCAATAAATGCAATACTGCAAAATCAGGAGCAGAAAAGAGAAAATTGGAGAGCAGAGCAGCTGCTTGAAGGATAAATGCCTTTTGTATCTGTATTATGTCACAAATTCAGCTGATAATATTAAATTTTGCCTGCATAAAATCATTGCTATATCCAAACTTACTGGAGTCAGTAGATGTTTCTCCACCAGATTTAGAGAGCTCAAGCCCACAGCTATTGTTGACTTAATACAGTCAGGGAAGGACCAGGTGATGGTCAACAGCAATCACCAGACCACATGGCACAGCAATTGCAGTTTACTCTGTCAGTTCTGTGCCCTAAAAATCATTGCAACAGTTTGAGCGATTTACCCTAAGCATTTTTGTTCCTTTCAAAGCATCTTTTCTCTAAATATTTAAATGGAAATTATTGTGATGTCTTAACAGAGACTAGACAACACCCTGCAAATGCAGCTAAATGTCCTTATCATCACTACTTTGTACAACACGTGAACCTTATGTGTTACATTCTTTCATGTTATTGTCTAGTTTGTATCTTTATACTATAAATTGTATAAAATTATTGTTGCTATGATTATGTAACATGTAATATGCAATTATCATACATATCTATGATATGCACCATATATATAGGCTACATTTATGTAATATATATGTATATAGTGTCAATCTATTGAGTACAGGCATTTTACTAACCAAGTAAAGATCGAATTGTTGACTGACATGTGTCCTCTGTCATAGTATTCCTGAGCAGTGGTTCCAATTTGAATAATTTTGATCCTGAACTAGTAGAATTGCACTCTGCATTCAAAAGAAAGTCTCACTGGGGATGCACATGTTGATATTTCTGTCTTAATCTAGAATGTAGACTTATCTACAGTCATACTTGCCTCATTTTGGTACACGGTTATTCTGTGCTCAGGTAGATACACTCAGATCTTTATTCTTCTCAATTGTTTGCAAGTTGTGACCAATTGTCCATATCTGCATGACTTGCAGCTTTGAAGTATTACTTTTCTTGTCTGATCCTGTGTGTTATTTTCACTGTCTGCTGTACTGGTGGTCTGTCCAATTTTGCACCAACCAGTTGTCATTTACAGACTATTATTTCTTATTCCAAACAAGCTAAATATCAGATACAACAGGATTGATTCCAAGATAGTTTTTTGATTTTTTTATTTCTAGGCAGAAGAATTCCTTTTCAGCACATCTTGGAACAGCTTCATCCCCCAATCTTCACTGCATGTGCAGTATTAGGATTGAACTGGTCACAGAATCACAGAACATTAGGGATTGGAAGGGACCTCAAAAAATCATCTAGTCCAACCCCCCCGCCACAGCAAGTTCATCCGGATCCCGTCGTACAGGAACATATCACAATATTCCACGTAGTACCAAGGGAATGTCTCTACCCAATACTTACTTCAAGATTTCCACTAAGACCAAAGCGAATGTGGGCATGATCTACAGCTAATAACCCTGCAGGTCTAACTGTGAATGCAACGGTAGTATTTTGCCTTTTGGAGTGGTCTTATTAATGACATTGCTGGAAGGAAAATACTCAGACTAGTCAGGCCATAGCATATTCCTTGTATTCTTGCTTTGGCAGACCAGAAATCACAGCAATGGAAAGGAACACCTGAGTACCCTGCACCTCTAAATGCAAAAGAGAACACACACACTCAATGAGTAGTCAACTTCAGTACAGAAATCTTTTAACATTGTCTAGCACAGCAACATCTACTACCCATCGCAACACAGGTTGTTCAAAATGATTAGTGATTCTGGTACTAAGCCTTAGATACTAGAAAGGTAAGACCAGAGCTGGTCTGCATTGGTCCTCTCCTGAGGGTAATTACATCTCACATACCTTTTGTTGTTAAGTAGGAGGAAAAACACGATGGAGAGCTGTGGAGCAATGCTTAGAAATATAGTAAGTCCCTTATTTGCTGTCCCATACCTCTTCCACTGAAGAGCTGGAGTTTGGTGTGTTTATTAGAGTTCATCACCTGTGTTCAGATTACAGTCATGTATGGAAAATACATATCAAGTCCAGGAAACGTAAACAATTGTTTTGCCATTACCACAGAATCACAGAACATTAGGGATTGGAAGGGACCTCAAAAGCTCATCTAGTCCAATCCCCCTCTCACAGCAGGATCACCTAGATCAAGTCAGGTGATCAAGCACAGGAACACATCCAGGTGAGTTTTAAATGTCTCCAGAGGAATGATATAAATGTTAGCTCTAATTTAATGTGTTTCTAGTGCTGCTCATTTTCCACACCAGTTGTCACGCTTCCTTTCCAAACTCGAGCTGCGGTTCTGTGAAAGTACCTCCAATTTATCTTGGAAAAAGGGACAAATATTCAAGGAATTTCAAAGTGCTGGGCAGTTAATAGAGATGATGTGGCGACTTGCAGCTCTCAGCTTCTGCACTGCAAAGGCCCGGGATCTAAAGAGGCTGCCTGTTGCTGTTCTGAGTATTCAGGTTGGGAACTTAACCCAGACAACGTGCAGTGCAAATTGTCTCCCTGCTTAGGAAGCATATGGCTAAAAAGGGGAGCAAGACTATTACAAATGATCGTGATACAACAAAAGCTTAAATAAATGAGAAAAAAAGAACGGCAAACACTGACTGTCATTGCAGGAGAACTTTTATGATGAAAGCCCAAGGGCTGTTTGAGTAATTTCTTTACTGTGACTACAAGGGTTTTTCTGAGGCTTGCTGGCTGTCATTTAAATCTCTTGACTGAGAGGTGAAGATGCTTTTTGACAGAGTGGTTTCTATACTAAAGAGAATGATTGGGAGGTCCAAAAAGCTTTAAAAGTATCTAAGCATTTAGTCTTAATCTACAATAAGCCAGTCTATAATTAAATGGAACTGAGATTTGCTCCTAAACAAGAATGACTTGTGTTGTTAGTGCTATCTTATGCAGCTTAAATGATTATTTAAAATATATTTAAAATTATTATTATAAAATTATTATTAAAATGATTATTTAAAATATATTTAAAATGATTATTTAAAATATATTTTAAATAATCATTTTAAATATGTTTAGCGATAAATCCATGTTTAGAGAGAAATCGCTAGTTAGACAAATTTGTGGTTCATATGTTGTTTGATTTAGCAAAGTAGCCTTTATTAATGCAATTCAGTCAAATTAAATTGAAAAATGACCTCACAGTTGATCTGATGTGTTTGACATATTTGATTAGCAATGGAGGGTGTTTTTGGTGAATTTACCTGAAGCAAACTAATGATGGTACAGAACAACCTGATGGCAATGTTAGGGTTGTACCATGAACAGTAAATGAAAAACAACTGTAGAGTGTAGCTCTTTTAAACTGTGCTGACAATTTGTATGTGCACTATGATGGATTGTAGTCTTCAAGCCAAATTCTGTTCATAATACATTTAGGACTATTTTAATGCAATTTCATGCAGATTCTTGGGTTTGAACACATCAACCACTTGCCCATGTACTGGATTGGACTAGATGATTTTTCGAGGTCCCTTCCAATCCCTGATGTTCTGTGATTCTATTAAAATAAAAGAGGTTTGTTGTATTTTGAAACTGGTTTTGGTCACTCTGCTGTAGTGTGACGACTGATCCAACCCTAGTGATGAGCATAGGGCTAAGATAACTAGAGAGCTGAGTTGGCAGCAATGGCTGTGTTTGGCCTTTTCCATCAGCAGGAAGGTGCTGTAACAAACAGTTGAACAAACTGATGGGAATGAAGTCGATACAGCAGCATCACAGTGAACAGAAGTTCTGTGTCCGTGAAGCACATACCTTCTACAAGACTTTTGACAACCACTGCTGTTTTCCTCAGAGTGTGGGGAAGGGAGCTGCTTAATACAACCCCTGCTTAACTAGCCTTGCCTGGTTTTATGTCCAATTAGAAAAAGAGGACAGACAATACTATCACCAACCTGCTGTTCTAATTGATTCCATGTAGTGTAGAACTTATTGCTGCCTACTGAGAAAAATTTAATCTTAATGTG
Organism: Phoeniculus purpureus; assembly: GCA_028565055.1. Classification (NCBI taxonomy): domain Eukaryota; kingdom Metazoa; phylum Chordata; class Aves; order Bucerotiformes; family Phoeniculidae; genus Phoeniculus; species Phoeniculus purpureus. The sequence continues at coordinate 107,844,497 of JAOXOE010000001.1, forward strand.
ATTAAATACTAGAACAGACCAAGGAGAGGCTTCAAAATATAAGGGAGGGTGCACAGTTGTGCTCTCTCTGAAAGGTTCTAGTTTATCAGATAGAAGCATCCAATGCCAGACAGCAGTCATTGTATTGTCTGCTTTGGATCTACTGGTCTTTTCTAAGTGAAACCATAGATCTCAATTCACTTCCATGAGAAAAAATGACCACTGTAAAATATAACATGAGAAGATGTGCTTATAGTTTCCCATGGTGGCAGTTTCAGTGAAGATCAAAGACCAAGAAGGTATTAAGACTAAATTACTTTCCTCAGTCGGAAAGGTATAAATGTAGGTCAGGGTAAGGAAAACTAAGAGCGGTGCTGCTACTTACCAGGTGAACACAGTGAATAGTTTGGCTTGACTTCCATAAAAATACTATTGGCTTTCAAAGACAGAGTTGGAACGACAAAAGGCTGATTTTTACAACACTGGGTACTTTCAGGACAAAACTAAGGTCAGTGGAGATCTTAGAAAAGCAAATTCTGAAGAGAATGTTGAACAGGACTTCTGGATTTGGCACAAAGGACAGAAAATCAAGATTACCCAGAAAAAAGCAAGCCTACATTTTATGTGACAAAGTGCTCATTGGTTTGCTATAAGGAAATCTTGGCAATTCAGACTTCCATAAAAAAATGTCCATGTGAATTTCACAGGACACCCCTCACTGATCCTATGTTATGGAGCCTTTCAACAGAAAATGTAAGGTCTTCTTAATGCCAAAAGATCCTTGGCATATGTAAACCTTCGTGTTGTTGTTCTGCTACAAGGTGTGCTGTGGAGATATGCACACACAACTTTTGGTGTGTTTTTCTCTCCTAGAGTGCAGTCTGCAGCTGTCACTCCAGACTAGCTTCACCTCTTTTCCTTAATATTCCCTTCATGCACAGGTTTTTTCAAGTTGACGTCCTTTCCACACTCATCCTCTTGCCAGACAAGTCCCTGAAGTACCTACATTGCTATAGATACTAAATCCTTGATAGCTCAGTGAATAACAGCAAAAACACCTCCAACTTGTATAAGTTTTTTTCTCACATAAAAATGATCACACTTTCATTTTGCACAAGAGATACACTTTTTTGTGTGTGAAAGCTACAGATGCAATTTAAAAATAAGCACAGTTATGCATTATGGTGTCCTTTTAATTGCAATGGCTAGGGAGCAGGCAATTTCGGCTCGTAGAAATTTACCTACAGTCCAAATAAATGTTACCCTGGTGCTAGGTTTTATAAGGCTGCAATAAGCATCAGAATATTAATCACACTTAATAGCTAAGTCTGCCATGATGAGGGCATGAGCAATGCAAGCAGTAGAGAGATGTTGACAATGGTTTTGTTATTAACAAACCCCATTGAAATAATATTCAATCTGTCAGGCTTTGAAACTAGGGACTGGAAGGGACCTCGAAAGATCATCTAGTCCAACCCCCCTGCCATGGGCAGGGACATCCCACCCTAGATCAGGCTGGC
>JAOXOE010000001.1:107846095-107865532 GCA_028565055.1 Phoeniculus purpureus
GGTGTAAGGTGGATTGAGCACTTGTGACTGTCCCTCCTGAAATGAAAAGCGAAGTAATTAAGGAGCAATTTAAAAGCACATGGGTTAGGTAAAAACTAACCCTAACCCTAACCCTAAATTTGTAGCCTGCTCTGCTCAGCAAAAGCCTAGCTTTTAGCCAATGGATTAGTTTGCGAGAACTGCAACCACAATTTCAGCTCCCTATGCAGACGTAAGGAGATTAATGATTTAGTGATGGTGCAGCAACTCACACGCTGAATCCTCATGTTCCATCTGCAAATGAATAGGAAATCCCAAAAAGTTACAGGAATTAATGCCTTCATTTTTTTTTCCCTCATGGAAAGGGTGATCAGCCACTGGAATGGACTGTGCGGGGTGGTGGTGGAGTCCCCATCCCTGGAGACGTTCGAGAAAAGACTGCCATGGTCTAGGTTGTGGTGATGTTAGGTCTTAGGCTGGGCTTGATGGTCTTAGAGGTCTTTTCCAGCCTCAATAATTCTGTGATTCTGTAATTAGGCTCCAGAAGATGCTCTGAGTCACAATCTTTAAATGAGGGATGAAAACTCTTTTCATCTTGATGTTTGTGCAGAGGAAAAAACTGATCTATTGCTGAGTAGCCCACTGATGTTTTCAGCTCACAGCAGTCCCTTAACAAGCCGTGCTAATGGGAAATGTGCTTTGGGCTGGCGGTGGCAAGAGATCACACTATGGGAAGGACAGATGGTCTTTCAAGGTCCCTTCCAATCCCTAACGTTCTGTGATTCTGTGTGATTCTGTGACACCAGACTGGGTTTCTTTGGATCACAGATCTCCCAGGTGCAATGGATCTGTTGTGTACAGTCTAATCAAAAACATCAGGCTGGAGGGAATGGAAGATTCTGTGTCCTAAAGTTATGGATCAAAACACACATGAAAAAAATACTCCATGGAGTGGGGATTGCTGTCTTCTGCACTCTGATGACTGCACTGTACCTGGTGACTAGACTAGAGATGCGATTGTAAGTCTAGATTAACACTTCAGGCTTATGCCTTTGGGTACTGCTCCTTAAGTTAGAAACAAGAAGCAATTCTTAGCAGAATTTTAGTTTTAGCAGAAACCTAGAAGTAAACTGCTTTCCTGGAAAAGGTTGAGGGGAGACGTTAGCATCCCTTACAGTTACCTGAGAAGAGACTGTAGAGAGGTGGGGGTCAGGCTCTCCCCCCCTCTATCACTAGATACCTTTGTTTCAGCATAGAACTGAAGACTATTAATGATTTCATCTAACAGCGAGTGAATTGTGAGAACACTTTTTCCCTGGTAGAAAACAGCAGGTAGTGAGCAATGCTGTGATCAGCACTCTTTCAAATAAAATCACAAACTTACCTGCGTATGATGGAACTCGGATCTGGGGACTTGCAGTCCCATCCCCTCCTTCACTGACTGCGCAGACCTCAATGATGTAGACACCGACGTCAGGAAGAAGTACCACTGCAGAAGTCTTCTGTGTTTCTATAACCTGACTGTTGCTTTGGCCTTCTTGCCTTAAAAGCACCTATGGTCAATACAGTAGATAGCTGTAATTCAAGTTATGTACCAGACATCATGGGTAGCTAACACAGTCAGTGAACTATGACCTGTTTCAACCTTCAGTTAAGGATTTATTGACATCACATCTGAACAGTCATCTGCTTTTGTTCTCCCTTCCCTCTATGACTTCTAAAAACATTAACAGTAAAATATCTTAGCAACTAAGTAATGCGAAGGGACATTGATTATGAACCAGAGTGAAGATACAGCCCTTGCCCTCTCTAGCATCAGGTATGACACAAGTTTTCTTCTCCAAGGTTTCTTCAAAATGCATTAGATTCAAAATGCATTTTGGGTACCATTAGACTCAAATTCATACTCCCAAAGTAATGCAGACCATTGCATTTTTGCCTCAAGAACCCAACTGCAAAGGTCAAGAAAAAGCTCTAAATAACATCCTTACTTTGTTCCCCTTAGCTGGTTAAGTCGCTGAGAACAGCTCAGGTCTGTCCCTGCATCTGTGAAACTCATGGAGGATGAGGAAAGATAGTGACTACACAGCTGTCTTTAGGGTACTTCTGCCATAAGAGTGGCTGTTCCCAGACAAGACTGTCAGAGTGATGTAAAAAACCAAAGCAGTCAAATCAACTTATTAAGAATCTCAACTATTCTGATAAAGGTTTGAGCAATTTTTGATTTATTTGAAAAATTTTAGGCTTTCTAGTTATATTTCCTCGTGTATCACTGGGAGCATCACGTTGTAGTCTACAGAAATGACTGTACGTGTCGTTGAAGCAAACCAAACCCTACACATTTGGCAAACCCACTGCTTTCGTTGGGAGGACTGCAGTGAATTCCATTGCCTTTTACGACTTGTCACTTAAGAGTTAATCCGAATTTACTCCTTCAAACCTTCAAAACTTTAAATGTCGGATGTCATTGACACTGATTGTTGACCATCACCAACAAGATCACAAAGCAAACCAAAGTATTTGTGTTTCTGCTCCATAAAAATATGATTTTTAGTGCCATCTTAAGATATCCAATTCTTCTGCATTCCTCTAAACCCTACTGCAAATACAGGTAAATTGAAGTGTTAGTAGGAAATTTCATTGCAGGCTGGTCTTATTAATAGCCCCTTTCTGAGTCAGCTGTGATGAACTGAGCGCCTCAGGTAGACTTCACTCATTTTATAACCAGCAGTTGAGAATCACAACATAGAAAACAGGTTTTTTTCTCTTTTCAGCTTTGTTTATTGTTTTTCATGGTGAAAACTGATTGCAGAGCCTGCATGGCAAGGTTTACTTAGAGAGAAAAACGTGAAAGGGGAAAATGCCAGCTAGGAAGAGAAGTAGTCATTTGGAAGAGAGAAAGGTGAGCAAGGAAGGGGAAGCACTGACCTTGTAGCCCATTACATCAGATTCATTAGCTAGAGGTCTCACTGGCTCCCACCCAAGAGACACATGAGAGCCATCCTGTATCCACATAATATTGCTTGGTGCTTGGCTGGGAGCTGGGGGAAAAATAAGGAATACACATGTGTTTTATAGGTAGTTTCTTTCAAACCAAAAGAAGAGTACTTCAGTCTTTCATGACATTTACAACTGGTTTTGCTAGCAGAATTCCAACGGAATTATCAATGACTTCTTTTCTAAGGTGGAACTGCTGTTTAATAGATTCTGCTGTATTTTCTCAGCCTGCTCCATAAACTCCACAGATATTAAGAAACTGAACCCTTTTCTCTCTGTTTGTTAAAAAGGGAAGACAAGCTTTGCTACGACTGCAAAGTCACACAAATTCATGCCTAAATATCAAAGCAAAGCTGTGAGTACAGACTGTGCAAAAGTCCTGAGCCATAGATGCTTTTATTAAAGGAAGAGCCAAGAGACTTCCCTGACTTCTGCCTCTTACTGCGATCACTTACGGGACTTCTTGGTTGCTGCACGCACAGCAGCGCTAGGCGGTCCGTACCCCGCAGCGTTGTACGCCCTCACTGTTAGGTGGTATAATGTGTTTCCCTCTAATCCTGTCAGGAGGATGGATGACTCATTTCCTTCGGTTTTGACCTTTTCTGCTGCTTCTTCCTGCTCCATGTCCTTCCAGTAACCAACCTGCCAACAAGCAACCAAAGAGAAGGATTGATATGAGTAACTGGGAAGTTCTTGCTTCCAGGTGCTTGTACTGGAGACCCTGCAAAGGCTCTTTTAGTCATTCCTGCCTTTTGCCAGAACAGGTTCTTTGGAACTCGTGGGCTTTACAGTCGAACCTGAGCCAAGCAATGCTCGTTCTCCCACGGTGGTGTCACTCCATACTGCCTTATGCACATTGAATTGCTGTGTACTGGCATGAGAAAAAGTAACCTCAGGGTGGAAGATGAACGTTGGCAAGAAGTCAAAAACACTTCAGAGAAATCAAGCAGAGCTCTTCTTCTGGTAGGTCACAGAATATCTATGAGGAAAGCTCTGACTGCATAACTTAAGCAGCACTTGGGGCAATATTCCCTCACTGGCCCTTTGCAACTCAGAGTGAAAAGATTTATCTGTGTAATTAATAGGAGATGACAGATCTTTCGGGGTCCCTTCCAATCCCCAATGGTTCTATGGTTCTACGAATACCAGAAGAAATCTTTCATTAATCTGAAAAATCTTATCTGAAGAAAAAGAAGGCAGTGGATTCAGTTTTAGGATTTAAACAACTTTCTGGTAAATGCAGTTTTGATAGTACGTGAGCCAGACTCTTCTCAGTGTCATCTAATGATAGGACAAGGGGCATTGAGTGTGAGCTGGAACACAGAAGGGTCCACATAAAGATGAGAAGGAACTTCTTCCCAGTGAGGGTGACAGAGTACTGGAACAAACTGCCCAGGGGAGTTGTGGAGTCTCCTTCTCTGGAGATGTTTAAAACCCACCTGGATGTGTTCCTGTGTGACTTGGTCTAGGTGAACCTGCTGTGGCAGGAGGATTGGGCTGGATGATCTTCTGAGGTCCCTTCCAATCCCTAGTGTGCTGTGATTCATGCCATAACTTTCAGACAAAAGTGCAAAATGAACTTTGGTGGTTCTTACTCCATATTTCCGATATCTGAACTAGGATTATCATAATCTCAAAGGTTTTATACATCTGAGTAATGAATTTGACTGCTTTCGTCTTTTGGAGACCAGGTATTTGCAGAGCATAACTGGAAGACCCGCCTGGATATGTTCCTGTGTGACTTGGTCTAGGTGATCCTGCTGTTGCAGGCGGATTGGACTAGATGGTCTTTTGAAGTCCCTTCCAATCCATTATGATTCTATGATTCTATGGTTCTATGAATAAAGCAGCACTGTATCTTTTCATTGCATTTAGATGACCTATGCGAGTCAGGTAATTCTCACGGGGCCCTATTTTTCCTAATAGGAGGTGTCACTCCTTTGCCTTTCAAAGACCTGCATCCAGCCGACCATTTTTCATGCTGAGATGTACTTGCATTTATTCCACATTTTGACCTTTTCTCTGAATTTGCTTATTTCATAATAAGTTATTAATATTATATCTAGATATCTTTTCCTCAGTGGAAAAGGTCATGGACGGTTCAGCACCTTTGTTAATGCATCCCAGAAAATGGGGACCCAAAAAACCCAAGGGGTTCATAGGAAAACCAAACCAACAAGAACGATGCTGACCTTTTATAATTGTGCTAGGATCACCATGAGAAAAATAACCCAGACTGAAAAAATACCCATTTGAGGCTAGAAGTTTTTTCCAAACTGGTTTCTGGGGTGTGAAAAGAAATCTGATCTAGGCACAGGCCACTTCTCTAAGTTCAGTGAAGTCAGTTATTGTCTGGGCGCTCTGTTGGCCATAGAGAATAAAAGCTACACGTCAGAGATATCAAAGAAGTGCTGGAATTAGATTGGATAAATTGAAGTGGGTAAAATGTGCAGACTTTCCTGGGCTCTCTGATTATTGCCCAACATCAGGATGGAATCACAGAACAGTTGGGTTTGGAAGGGAACACTGGACAGTCCAACACCCCTGCCAAGACAGGATCATCCAGAGCAGGTTGCACTGGACTGTGTCCTCTGTGACATTCCAAGCAAAGAAGTTTCTTCTCTAGTTCAAGCAGAACTTTCTGTATTTCTACATAACTCAAAATGAAGAGACCTTGGAGTACAGAAAGTGCTGGGGGAGAAAGAGCAGTGAGCTACAAGAAGTCCCTGATTTATATTTCATAAAAATTATTTTAATCATTATCAGAAAACCTGTCAGTGCCCCGAAGTGGCACGTGGAAGTCATGCAAATGGCACTGCAACGGTAGAACATGAAAAGGGGCACTACTGCTCTGCTGGGAACTCCTGAGTGTAGCCTTCAGGATTTTAGGGGGATTTGAACGAGCACGAGTGACTTTGCAGGACTTTGCAGAAAACAATCCCATGTGATTCCATGATTCTGTGATGTGTCTTTGTGGGTTAAGGGAGACCTATGGGCTATGCCCTGCAGTGCACTGCACATAGCAAAACTTTCAGATTAAGTCTTTCATTTAAATTAATGTTCACAGAAGCTGAAGAAAGTGAATCGTGTGGAGAAGATAAGGCTGCTCTGTACTTCTGGGTTTCTTCGGTGGGGTGGAGTTTAGCCGCAGTGTCCTGCTATACAGAGCCCTTCCTTTTGTCACTGAGGGAATACTTTAGAGAGTATTGATAACTGAGAGATACTTTAGAGAGTATTGAAACTAGAACTGACAGCATGGACTTCGTGTTTCTAAGTGAACACTGTAATGCACTGACTCACTGTAGTGGTCCTGTAAGTCATCATCTCCTTTTTGATGGAATCCCTCCCAAAAATGGAAGTGAAAAGATTGAGCAATACTGTCATCAGGTTGTGTTCTGTGCTGCTGAATTATGCAGGAGAACAGCATTTATTCTTCTGGGTGGCTTTTTTTTTTGAGTAAGGGCTTCTCTGACCATAATTCTTACTGGGAATGAGGACAGAAAAGAGCAAACTACTCCCTGAAAGATTTGTCTGTCAGAAAACCGATGAGAAAATTCTGGCTAAATTAATAGAGAGAGAAAAGAGAGGGTGGGAGAGAGAAAAAGCACCATCTACTCCACAGATAAAAGCGCTGCCTCAGAAGGCTCCTCTAATTCTTTCAGGAGACCAGTTGGGTTGGAGAAGGGAAGTAATTTTTAGGGTTTTTTTTTCTGTCAGCTGTAGGTCCCTGGCCTGAAATATTTGCTCTGTGATCTTCAACTAGACTGTTAAACGATCTTCAACTAGACTGTTAAATGATCTTCAACTAGACTGTGAAACGATCTTCAACTAGAACGTTAAACTTGGTTTACAGCAGAGAGAGGAGATAATTATTAATAAGATTCAGTGCTAATAAACACCTGCTGTACCAATGGCCATTTCCAAGAGCAGGTGAGTATTAGTGCTGGCCTCAGAATATGCTGAACTCCAAACATCTAAACACTAAACACAGGAACACCACTGCTGGTAGACAGCCCCCTGCCCTACCTGTAACTCTCATCTGTCGGTAGGACACAACTCTACAGCTGGGAAACGCTCTATGACAAACAGGTAATGCCAAATATATGCAAGTCATGAAAGAAGTAACCCAGGTTAGAAAAAAAGATGTTTTAATTTTAAAATATATAAAACAAAGTTAATAGAACATTTTGAGAAACAGTTTTATCAATAGAATAACACTGTTGTAATTTCAAAGAAGTCTGAGCGGAGTGAAAACACAACCACTGTTTTGAAGAGAGAAAGGCAATGTGCAATGAGCAAATTACTTCAGAGGGAAATGACTGGCCTGGAAATTGAAGAGTAAAGTTAGTAGCAAGTGAAACAATTCAACATGGAGAGGGATAGCATTTGCAGAGTGAGTGCCAGCTCTACCAGCTGCAGTTTTGTTCTCTTTCTATAGAGCAGTTCTAAAGGTAAAATGGTTAGATACCAATTTTGCTGCAAGCAGTAAGCCATGTGCAAAGGAGTAAAAACATGTTTAATCACGCACAGAACGAGTCAGGATTAAGTGCTATGAGCTAGAACTGACGGAGGGTTTGCAGAGTTCAATATGGAAACATGTATGGGAAAGAGACTGGGACGAATGAGAAACCTGAGGGGACACGCCATAGTCACAGCCCACTTGGCTCGACTCCATAGCAGTATGGGAGCATGTGAATATCAAGAGGCTACAGCAATCAGGTATGAAAATGCTAATGGACTGTGGGGTGAAAGTTTTCTTGGCCGTGGCTGCCCAACCTGAGGCTGTGCTACAGCACGTGAAGGATCTGGTACTATCTGGGCAAATACATTCCTTCCTATGGCCACCAGTGATGGCCAGCAGACTAGTTTTTGCCTTGATGTGCTGCCAGGGAGACACTGTGCTAGTAGGTCACAAGATGTCTTTAGATACCCATATCTTTGGCATATCTCAGCTCCATGGGTTTTTATTGTTGTGGAAAGAGTCAGCACTTTCTAAAGGACTAAAGCACCCCAAAATCTTGAGTCCAGCTGAGCTTCTTCATAAAGAGCAGCATAGCTGAACCCAAAAGGTCAGGATTGCTCATGGTGACCCCAGAGGATAGCTTGGGTCCTAAATCTGATCTGTTCTCGGAGGTTTGGATTGTAAATACGTTCCAAAGCTACAACTGCATCCAAAAGTGTGCGAAGATCTGTTGCTAGGACTTGTTCTAATTCCCAAGTCAGGAAAGGCTCCCTCTCAGCAGAGCTTTATTTGTGGACTGCGTGGCTGTGGCTTCCCCTCCGGCATCTGACTTTTTATGACGTGTCCAGCAGATGTCCCCCCGGCCACCTCGGGGTGAGAGCAGACGGACAGCAGAGGCTCTTTCCTTTCTCTGAGCTGATTGCTCACAGTAAATAACAAGTCTGAACTGGTCACTTAGAGCTGGAAACAGTCAATACCTAATCTTCCCCAGCCCGTGAAAGAGGCACGCTGGGTCACCTGCAGTTCTTTTCGCAGCGTCAGAGATGTTTTAAGGACTGGTGCTGGACAGTTCTCAAACACAAATAGGAATAAATAGAAGACGTGGCGGTGCTGCAGCTGTGACCGTTGTCCTACAGCCGGCCGTGTACGCGGGGCACGCTTCCTATTGAAGCTTCGCTGCTGCACGTGTTAACAGAGCGCGACGCTAGCAAAAGCAACACAACTTCTCGTTATGATAGTCTGTGCTCATACCTCAAATCCCTGCGGTCTTCCTAGACTTTCTTTAATGTGTTTCCACGCAACGAGAATCTCTGATACAGACAAACTCGTAGCCTTGACATCGATGGGAGCCGCGGTGGGTTCTGTATTAAGAAAAATTGAAACAATAAACCTCCACCGTCACAGCTTGTATTTATCAAAAACACTCCATCCAAACCTGTCACTTACTTCCTTTATTCTGCCTTAACACTGACAGGAAGGTACGACACTTACCGGGAACATGAAAAACGGAGCGGGATGAAGAGATTATTACTGCTGTATTTCTTTGTTTGTGTCATCCTACATCAACAGCTCCTCTCTGGCGACAGCACAGCAAACTGTGATGAAGTCTTTTGTCCAAGACGTTTTAGAAGAGAATTAGTATTTGTAAATGCCCCACCCCAAGCCCTGTCATAGCCCTTGGCCAGCCCAACTGCAGCGGTAAACAGAGTGTGCGTTCTTCTCTTGACTGTTTTTCTGTCAGCTCACGATGAGTGATGCTGTGCGAGGGGTCTCAGTCAACCCTGCTCTGGGATTATACTGAGATATCCAGAGCAATAGTGAAATGCTACTTAAAGGAAGTTTTTAGGCCTGTTGTTAGATCCTTGCAGTCACAGGCACCAGTGTTTGGGGCATCCCTTCTTCTGCCTGCTATGAAGGTCTGGGGCTGGGGTGCACACTTTTTCAGTGAAGGCATTAAGACCTGACATTTGTTCCCTCTGCTTACCCGTGTTGTTACCACTGACCCAGTCTGTGTTGCTATCTCTATCCTATTCAGGGGACACTCTGAAGTCCTGGCTTCCTGATTATCTGGAGCAGAGAACCCTAACTGCCCCCCAGGCAGGTGTCCTTTAGTGTTGCTGGAGTACGGCCAAGGTGCACTCTGGAAGGCTTTGGGTTGCAGGATGCTTTGTGCATCACACCTGCCCAACAGTGCTGCCACAAGCATCTTTTACTCTGTACTGTCATATTATTGAACACTGTAGAGGGGTCAAACTTCTCTTTTCAGTGGCTGGAAAGTTGTTCAGTTGTATTTGAGATTTGCCCCAACATGCTGTTCAGCACGCCACCCACTTGTATCACCAGTCAGTGCAATGGGACGGCAGAGCATCCAAAAACGGCCACTTATCAGACTGAGACATGAGCTAAAGAAATCTTTTGCATAGTTTGCTTTATCACCTAGAAATTACTGAAAATTTGATTAAGACAATGTGTGAACATAGACAGTGAAGCACAGTGCAGCTTTACAAAAATGGGAGGTTTGAGATTCAGCTGGGTTAGAGAAAAGGGGTCTCCTTACTGAATAGACTGAGTTAAAACGATGTCTTTGTCTCAGTGATCAAACTGCCTTAGCAAGATACCTAATATCAGTCTTGACTCATTAGCTACCATCCTTTCTCTGGTCATCACAGAATCACAGAATCACAGAACATGAGGGATTGGAAGGGACCTCGAGAGGATCATCCAGTCCAATCCCCTCACCACGGTAGGATCCCCTATATCAAGCCGCACAGGAATATCTCCGGGGGGGTTTTAAACGTCTCCAGAGAAGGAGACTCCACAACTCCCCTGGGCAGCCCCTTCCAGTGCTCTGGCACCCTCACCATATTTAGGTGGAACCTCCTGTGTTCCAGCTCACACCCAGTATTGAAGGCATTGTTCTAGCACTGCTGCCCTACACTTTGACATGGCTTGTAAGATTTTTTTCATCCTTTTCAATGTCAGTTTTTTACTGTTTGCAGCTCTTTTTAATCTATATTATTTATTTCTAAAGAAAATGAGACTTTCCAGTACAATGCAAAACGGTGTTTGTTAATGATGAGTGTTACTAATAATGATAAGTGTATCTTCCCATCCAATCCCTACCTGGGATTGGGACCTACTTGGAAGAGATCCCTTCCAATCTCTAATCACAGTATCACAGTATCACAGTATCACCAGGGTTGGAAGGGACCTAATAGATCATCAAGTCCAACCCTTACCCTGTTCTCTGATTCTGTGATATAACTTTTCAAGTAACAAGGAGTAAGAAAAATATCTTCAAGCATAAGTGAAATGAACTTCTGAATCCACACGCTGAAAGAAAAGCTCTATGAAGAAATTTATGCCTCGCAATAAGGTCTTTTGTTCAGTAGTTACACTCCGCTTCCTACTTTATGTACTACTAAGATTTGTGCGGCACAAGCCACACTCTAGTTTTTGCATTATTGAAGCAATTACCTTGTTGTCAGAAAAGACTGCAGTGGGATAAATAATTTAAGATGTACACAAAATGTTGGTTGGAAGCCTTTATGCTTTCTATACATGTAGAAATCATTTTCTCCTCATTCACTGCAGGGGTGGGGTGGTGGGGGTGGTGGGTTGGTGTCATGTATTGTGCAGAATAGTGAAAGAATATTTTCTGATAGTTTAAAAAACAGTTTTCAGCACGTGTAGCAGACACAGCTTGTGTTTCTATGAGAAGAAAATGCATTTCTTGCATATGCAGAAACCATTCACTGCAGTTTCACTGGTATTAGGCATTGAGACTATAAGTGTTCATCAAAATAACAGGAATTCCACACTGAGGAGTAAGACATACTATGTCTGTGTCTCTTACGGAGACTAAATGGCATATTTTATTGGTTCAGTTGGGTACCATATAATTTCTGGTGATGTAGTACGGTCTGTGGTTCGCTCCAATGTTGTGCTGTGTTCTGTGTGTCTACAGCTGATCATAAGTTTGACAGGTTCATCTCTATAATGGTCTGTATTGTTATAATCATAGACTCATAGGATCATTAGGGATTGGAAGGACCTCAGAAGATCATCTAGTCCAATCCTCCTGCCACAGCAGCATCACCTAGACCAAGTCGCACAGGAATAATCATATTGTTTGGTTAATACCATGGCATTACACCAAAACTATAGGTGTCTGCCCAAGGTCATAGTCCTTGTAAAAGGAAAAAAGGGCAGGGTGTCTAATGGCCCCTGACTGAACTGAAGGTGCAACAGCACCACAAGTCCTCAAAAGGCTGTATGTGACATCCATGAAACGTTGTCTTTCCATGAGCTGCAAACTCACTTCAAGTAAACGTGTTAAGTCCTCAGGTCTTTGGGGTGGCTGTAACATGGAATTGCACTAATTACATCGGTCAGCTAATGTCCTGTGATTCTGTGAATCACCACATGATAACAAGGGGCTGCCTCATTCCAGGAGGGCTTTGCCGGCATGTTGCCCGCACAGGGCTCACTCACCGTGACATGGCAGTAGAAGCTGGGAAAGCAGACTGATAAAATTCAGGTTTTGTTCGCTCAAAGGAGTGTTGTCGTCTTCATGAGCATAAACGGTTCATTTCCACCACGTGACACCAAGTCACCCTCAGCTAGTGAAGGTGGCTGCACGTGTTATATCAAGTGCACGTCTGAACCCCTATGGGCACTAGTGGCACTAATCGAAGGAATACTTAATAAACTCTTATATGTCAGGATTGTGATTTCCTTCTTTACAAGACCAGTGGAGACAGCTTTAGGTGGATCTCTCCAGACAAATCAGCTGGCAGAAACAGGCAATAACCCCCTGGAGTTTACAGCTAATATGCTGATTGATAAATTTCCTTGTTCACCTAAACCCCAAACAGCTCAGCTCTAGCTATGAAATGAACCATGAGACTTCATGAGTGTAGGAATTTATTTACAGACACAGGGGTTGTATTTAAAGCTGTGCAAGTGCTTATTCTTTTCTCTAAGTGAAAGGGAAAGGGCAATTTATTTGTTTAGGTAAGGTCTCAGGATGGAAAGTGAAGGGATGTGGGGCTAACCTAACCTTCATTTTGCAGTGTCTTGCTCAGTGTCCTATCCTCCACCAGCTGGCCTGATGCAACCAGCTTCCTTAAAGTCATGAAGGAACAAAAATTGCAAAGGCTGTTATATGCCCCTTTGCCTTTCAGATATCTCAGAGGTTTGAGTCTCTTCTGGCTCAGTGAATTACTTCAAGTCCATAGAAAGCAAGAACAAAAGATCTGTGCAGTATCATTACATGTGATATTTATTACAGAAGTGCATCTGGGATCCCTCAGAAGGTTTTAAAAAGCAAGACTGAGAATCTTGCAGGCTTTCTCTTATACTGCTCAGGGCTCTCTATTTCATATCTTTTAGTAATATTAATTCCTCTGTTTTATCAAAATTATAGTTCTTTCATTTTTCGTGACGATAATTTCATCAAGTGCCCGAAGGAGAAGGTAGATACAGAAATGAAACGAACTGATTCTGTATCACCAGTTGTGACAATCATTAGGAAAGCTTTTATAATAAGATAATAAATCCAGAAAGAAGCTGGGTTCCCTCTTTCTCCTAGAAGCTGATTTCTAGTTCCTTTTCTATTCTTACCTCTTTCTAGATGGATTCTAATTCACATTTATTCTTATGCTGGTTCTTATGCTGATTCTTATGGTGATTCTTATGCTGATAAGGCTGTATCTGTACTTGTAGACTAAACAGGGATTGGACTAGATGATCTTTTGAGGTCCCTTCCAATCCCTGATGTTCTGTGATTCTGTGACAGCGAGGCAAAGTCTGAGCATGGACATACAGTTACTCACAGTATTAAATTGTCGACATTATTTGTGGTGAAGTGTTGACTCTGGCCAACCAGTGCTGCTCCAAAGGACAATGAAGTCCCTGGCTCGGGATGCTTCTCAGGAGGTATATGGATGCAGTATAGTTTGGAGAGTGACAGTGCTCAAGTGTGAAAACTTTTGTCCAGTTGACTTCAAGAATAGCATCTTGGTTGTTCTATTTACTAATAAAATGATGTAGCATCATTGTCCTTTAACTCTGAAAGCTCTTCACTGTCACTAGTAATTTCTCTGATTTGCAGACCACATCTTATCCACTCTTGGCTTTTTTGTACTAGGAAAAAACCCCAAACTCTTTGAGTTTCTACTCATTCTCTGAATATCTTTAGTGTATACATCTCCGGATCCTCCGTTGTAATGCGTCGCCTTAGAAATGGACCATTTCTTGTAGTACAGACTTCCAATAGGTCTTGTACCTTTGGCTCAGAGACATTTAAAAACATGTTCGTTTTTAGTCTCAATGGTAATTTCAGCTCATTAAATAATCTTCTGTTATTTAATGATGATTTGTTCCTCTGTTATTTGTTGTGATCATCTTTTCTACAGTGTCTTAATCATTCATCAAAACAAGACTCCAGTGCCATTGCTACTTCTCAGTTAGTACTGAATAAAGAATGTGCTAATTATCACAGTCGGAAAAGAAGGTCATTAGTTGTATTTAGTATCCAAACTACCCTGAGCAGCTAAATTATCTCATAAACAGCACTGTCCCATAATATTTATCTAAAATTAGAAAAACCTTTCTTAGCATCTTAATTGATGAAGGCAATTAGCAACCGAACTCTAGTTTGAGTCACAGTTCCTCTAATTGACCATTTCTGAAATAAAATGGAACCCAAAAATACTCTGTTTAATCCAGGCTCTGGCCTTGTGTTTGCTCGTGTGTTATCACATCAGCAACATGTTATGACATTCAACCATTTTTACTTTTAGATTAGTCTTTCCTATAGAACTCATTCTTTGCCTGGTCATGTTTGCTAAAACAAGCCTACCCGGTCACCACTCGTATCGGTACGGCTTTTCCATCTCATGTGGTCACACCTGTATGCTCTCATGTTTCCTTCTTGATTGTTATATTTCAGATTTTTCTGAGCTTTCCTTTTCTAGTGAAATAAAACCTCACTTAAAGATTGCACGGAATTTCCCTGATGCTGAAAGCTTGTATTAGCAGTCTTAGTATTCTCAGCCCTTTGGTGTTTAAGTGAAGTACAGTCAACAGGAAAAGTCTCCAAAATACTAAACCAAAGCGTGCTTAACACTGCTTTTGTTCATTGTTTTATTCTCAGCATATATACTTCCTTTACAATTTTTATTGGGATATATTGTATGGATAAAATGCTTTTTTCATTGTATTCTAGAGTGAAATTTATACCACTATTTTTCTAGAATAAGTAACATCAGAAGATTTCTCCCTGTTCTGTTCATGCTTCTTTTCAGTCTCAGACCTGCATATTTACCACCTTGCTGCCTATCTTGCTGTGGTCTTCATGTTCTCTGGTGTCTCTTTCTCTTGTTAAAAGATTCTTTTAGGAAAGGTTCAGGCTTGTAGTTTCCTGATGCTGGAATACGTCTGTTATGTCCTTCAATTCTGCCTTCTTACTGAAGAAAAGCTGAATTTTTTTGTCTATCCTGTATTTTCCATATATCTCTCATAATCTCATTTACTCCATTGTTGGAGAAGCCCAGCTTAATGTTGAGACTACAGATTTTGTGTTAGGGATGAACCTTCATTTAACCCTGAAGATGCATTGTGTGATAGGACACATTATACAAACATATCCAAATGTTACTGCTAATAAACAAGTTCATGTTGAACTGACCTCCTTCAGCTGAGCAGATGACCACGATGGGGCTGAAGGGACCATCTCCTTTGTTGTTGTAAACACCAACTTTCACCTCGAAAGGAGTCAGAGGTGGCACACTTTCATCTCTGTAGATAAACTTTGAAGCATCTGAAGACGTCACCATTTTTTCCTTCCATCCACGTGTTCCATTGGGTCTGAAAGCTACAATATACCCAAATCCTTCTCCGTTCTGGAACTCTTCTGAAACTGGCTACAAAATAAAGTTCAAGTAATGATCAGACATGGTTTTATGAATTTAGAAAGCAGTCACTCAGAGGCTGTCCATAATCTGGCTGCTTGCGACAGGATGATGTCTTACTGTCGTATCATAGGATTTTCATCATCAATAATGTGAAATTGTAGGGAGAGCTTTTTCTGAAGAGGAAGCTCGTAAGAAAGAGAGCTGCTTCACCTAATCAACGTAGGTAGGTCACTGTCCTGTGCTAGGAAAATTTGTTTTCTTCTGTATCTCCCACTTCATGGCTCATGCTTCAGCTAGTGGCTTGTTAGTGGAAAAGCCCCTCCTAGATACCTTGCTACAGATACAGAGCAACGTGTTGTGAAAGGCTTTTGAAACAGGAAGCAAGTAACACTACGGTGGGACTCCTCTGGGTTTGAGGTGCCAGCCTGTCTAACTTCTGCCTCCAAATGGAATGCATTGGAGTATTATGAACTTAAGTCTAGAGTTCAG
This sequence comes from Phoeniculus purpureus, assembly GCA_028565055.1. Classification (NCBI taxonomy): domain Eukaryota; kingdom Metazoa; phylum Chordata; class Aves; order Bucerotiformes; family Phoeniculidae; genus Phoeniculus; species Phoeniculus purpureus. Next base: position 107,861,942 of record JAOXOE010000001.1, read on the forward strand.
TTTGAGGCTTAGGCTATAACATAATAAATCTTCTTGTTCTAACTCTCAAACTGAGTGTTAGTGGAAAAAAACCTCTTATTTTCTTTCATGTTCTCAAAGGATCTATGAAATGAGCCGTTTAAATTGGGACGCACCTGCCATAAGCAGGCAGTCAGCAAAGGGGTATCTGCTGACAGGCTGAGTTCTGCAAAACCCAAAATCTTACGTGTCCAGCCCAGGGAATGGAATTTTTCATGTTAATTTGCTGCCTGCATTTCTTATCAATTCAATGGACTAGTTTAGGACCTAGGTCATGTTTAACAGATGTCATCATATTAGGCCTAACATGACATCAGGGAAATGCTAAAAAAGGTTGTCTTAACTCTCTGTCTTCAAGTGCCTGTCTTAGATCTGTGGCTAGTGAACATGAAAATCAGAACAGAGGCAGAGGTGTCCCCACTCCAAAATCTCACCTAGCCACATTGCAAGTTAATGTCTCCTCATCAAGTATCTAACTTGCAGATAGTATCTTTTCAGGCTTAACACTACTTTGTTGAATTCCCACTCATTATCAGTCTAATAAAATATCAGACTTATTATCAGTCTAATAAAATTGTTTTGATCCTGCAAAAATAGAGACTAATTCTGTAGACCTCTGCTGACTTACGCTGCTGTTGTGTCTTATGGAAACACAGCGACTACAGCAGCTAGCACAGCAAAATCACAGACTCATAGAACTAGTTAGGTTTGAACGGTCCTTCAAGACCACCTAGCCCAACCATCAACCTAAGTCTATCCAAGCTAAACCATGTTTTTAAGCTGCACATTTAGATGACTGTTAAACACATCCAGGGATGGTGATTGAACCATCATCTTGGGCAGCCTGTTCCAGCGCTGGATGACCCTTTCAATAGAGAAGTTCTTCCTAATGTCTAACCTAGACTTCACTTGACACAGCTTGAGGTAGTCTGTACTGAGTTGTTGGAGTGGGTTAAGCTTAGTTACTTAGCAGAAATTTCAACACTAACTTTTAATTGCACGTTCTTGTGTGTTTTGTACTTTTTACCCTTTCTAGAACAGATTGTGACAACGATTAGAAATCAAAGTAATTTTTCAAACAGTTAAAAATGTAAATATGCCCTCTGCACAATTTATATTCAACACAGAGGAAATGCCATGATGTTCTTGTAATCTGAATTAGTTTAATGAATTCATGCAGTTTAAGAGGTGTGTGATGCTGTAGTGTGTTGAATGTATTAGCACTAGACACTGATGGAAACGAGTTAATCATAAACAAGGGGGAAAGATCAACACCTCCTGTCTTATCGGCAGTTTGAGCACTTTAGCTTTAAGTGAAGAAGCATCAGCTGGTTTTCTTTTGCAAAAAAGTCAATGCATACCGAAAGTTATGCTGAGGGAATTGCTGAGTCTTTCCTGTTGTACCTGTACTGCAGGACGTGACTCACCTGGGGCTCTGGTTTATTTTGGAAAAAGCCCTAGCCCTTGACCGAAGTGGAGATACAGCACAACCCAGTCACCTGGGGAACACTATCAAGACACTTCATATGAACACTACACACTTATATGGCATGTTAGGGACTGGGATTAGCCCGATGTACATCAGGCACAGCTCCAGTCACCTGATGGTTTTTGTCATTCACCAAATTCCTTCCCAATAGGAGAGATGCTGCTATTTACAGATTGTAAAGCAAACTGAAATCAGCTCTGTCTCAGCTGTGTCAGGTAGCTCGTGTTGGAGAAGGCAGATGTGTAAAACAGAAGATATCCATTTCACCAAATTTGCCATTTTAAGTTGTCAGAATTCTGTGTATTTCCTACCATCTGAATCTCTCCTTGCAGTGGCTAGATTAAAACTTTTGGCATCGATATTGATGAAAACTTTTGGCATTGATACCTTGTGCCTTGATTTGATGGGACTTTTCTTGATATAATGCATGCATATTTATACTCTGAATCTGATCTACAGTTTTGAAAGCTTATCCAGAAAAGTCTCTGTTCTACTGTGTTACTTATGACCAGCAGAAGAAGCAACTTCCCCTCTTGCAATTGTCCACGGGCACATTCATAAATGTGTCTTGTATCACAAATACTTTACCAAAATAAATGTCTTTTTCAGGTCTTTATTTCTGTATTTTTATGAAATGTGTCCAAAAAATGTTTTTAAGTTTTAAAATGTTACCAGGCTTTCCTTGTGTTAGCTAATGTTTCATCTGGTGTAGCATTTACATAAGATTCAGAACAATCCAACCGATTCAAGCAGTAGATCAGAAGGACAAGACTTATGAATTAACACAAATTTGGAGCTGCTGCCATAACGCCCCTACTCAAGCCACGGGAGAATGCCCATTATTTTAAACTTCAGAGAACATAGTCAAAGAACAGGATTCTGTGCTTATGTCTTGCCAAGGTTTGCTTCAAGAAAACTCCAGTGTGGTGCTCCCTACTTTGCCCCCGAAGAAGTAAACATGAAACAAAACCTTTAATCAGAGAAGTCCCTTACCTCCCACGCTATTACTAATTCATGTCGCCTTCCACTTCTGCCACTTACATTAGCTGGAGGTGTCTTTGGAACTGTGAGCAAAAAGACAGAAAACCAACAAAAACAAAGCCAAAACACAATGTCCAAGTTATTGAAGTGTTCCCCATAGTCATAAGTTGCTACAGAAGACATGAGGCTGTTAAATCAGAGGAGAAATAACGAACACAGCACTCTGTGGGAAAGAAAATTTGCTCAAGTTTCATTTCAGAGAATTCCACAGTCGAGCTGGGAAGCTTAAACCACCGAAACCATCATTATCCTTTTAAAAGAACAAATGAGAAGCTGGTGAAGTTGTTTAAAAGAAGCTACACCTGTCACCACCGGTGTGAATTGGGGTCTTGTATTTGGTACGACTCTAGAAATCTGAATTGCTCCATTGGAATGGCACAGCTTTGCTTATCTTGCTTGGTGCCTCTAATGCCACACTGATGCTTCGAGCTCATTCATTATGAGCAGGTAATGGTTGTATTTGTTAGTTGGTTAAGTATGTCTTAAGACATAAACTTCCTCTTTTCCTCCTTACAGTAGTACACAGGTAGAAATGTACTGCGGGTCATTAACTGTCATTGGATGCTCTTTGGCTTGTTTATTGACTAGCACCAGGACTCTGAACTCTACAATGAAAAAAGCCATATAAATAAATGTTCACAATCATCTCTGTTTCCCATGTTGGTCATTAAGTTCAATAAAAGTAGGACTTTTACTAGATTTTGGAAGTTCACATAAAATTTCAGGGTTCATGAACTCTGAACCCCCCTTTGAGAAACTGTTCTATGAGAACAGGTCTGTTTTATTCTCATACACCATGCAAACTTACAAGTTGTTTCTGATGTACATTCTTAAAAATAAGGTAAAAGCCCTTTTAATTGTGATTCTTACCAGACTGACAGGAAAGATCCTTTTTGTGTGAAATGTCTCCAGCTAATAAATCTGGCTTCATCTGGCAACAAGAGATTCTTTAAAATCCTCCCTTCCTCCCTCCCTCTCTTCTTCCTTCCCTTCCTTCCTTTCCTTCCTTCCCTTCCTTCCCTTCCTTCCCTTCCTTCCCTTCC
>JAOXOE010000001.1:107865632-107880100 GCA_028565055.1 Phoeniculus purpureus
CTTCACATATTTATCAACATTAATGAGGTCACCCCTCAGTCTCCTCTTCTCCAAGCTAAAGAGACCCAGCTCCCTCAACCTTTATTCATCAGGGAGTTCTTCTTCCTTCATCATCTTCATGGCTCTATGCTGGACTCTGTTCAGCAACTCCATGCCCTTCTTGAACTGAGGGCCCCAGAACTGGACAAAATACTCCAGATGTGGTCTCACTAGTGCAGAGTAAAGGGAGAGAAGAACCTCTCTTGATCTACTAAACACCCTCCTTCTGATCTACCCCAGGATGCCATTGGCTCTCTTGCCCACAAGGACATGTTGCTGGCTCATGGTCATCCTGCTGTCCACCAGGACCCTCAGGTCCTTTTCTCCTAGACTGCTCTCCAACACCTCAGTCACCAACCTATACTGGTACCTGCGGCCGTTCTTGCCCAGATTGAAAACTCTAAACTTACTCTCCAGCCTGTCCAGGTCCCACTGAATGGCAGCACAGTCTGCTGGTGGCTCGGCCACACCTCCCAGCTTTGTGTCATCAGCAAACTTGCTGACAGCGCAGTCTAATCCCCCAGCCAAGTCATTAATGAATAGATTGAATATTACTGGTCCCAGTACCAACCCCTGGGGGACTGCAGTAGATACAGACCTCCAACTAGACTCTGTCCCATTGACCACTACTCTCTGGCTTCTATCCTGCAGCCAGTTCACCATCCACCTTGTTACTGAATTATCTAGACCACACTACCTCAGTTTGGCAGAGATGGTGCTGTGGGAGATTGTGTCAAATTCTTTACTGAAGTCAAGACAGATCACATCCACTGCTTTACCATCATCTGTCCACCCGGTTATGGCCTTGTAAAAGGCTATCAGGTTGGTCAAGCATGACTTCTCCTTGATGAAGGGAAGTCCTCTTGTCCTTGATGTGCCTGGAGACAGCATTAAGGGTAAAGTGTTCCATCAACTTTCCTATAGTTACTTGGATCCTCCTTCTTACCCTTCTTGAAGATTGGAGTGACATTTGCTATTTGGTTTGGATTGGAAGGGACTTTAAAGACCTCTCTGCCATGGGTAGAGACAAACTTCCACTACACCAGGTTGATGGAAGCCTTATTCAACCTGGCCTTCAACAGATCCAGGGAGGGGGCATTGACAACCTCCCTGGGCAACGTATTCCAATGCTTCACCAGTCTCATAATGAAGAACTTCTCTCTGTATGTGATCTAAATCTACACTCATTCAGTTTAAAGCTGTTGCCCCTTGTCGTATCTCGTTTTAAAAAGTTCTCTTGCTTTCCTGTAGGCCCCCTGTAGGTACTGGAAGGCTGCTATAAGGTCCCTGAAGCCTTCTCTTCTCCAGGCTGAACTACCTCAACTTTCTCAGCCTGGCTTCACATGTGAGGTGCTTAATCTGTCTGATCATCTTTGTGGCCCTTCTTTGGACTCCAATAGGTCCACATCCTTCTTATAGTGTGGACCCCAGAGCTGAATGATGATGAAGGCAATTGTATGCATTTCCAAAATGTAATAAATGTATGGTAAAAGGTTTTTGATATTTCATTGGTGAGTCCAACTTTCATACTTAAAATTTATACAAAGTTTTTGAACCATGACTTTAGAAGATCTATTGATGAATCCTTACACCACATTTTTTGCGGCTCTTTGACTTTATAAATTGCTGTCTTCTCTTATCCAAGTTTTAGATCTTGTTGAGAACAAGTGTTGCAATCAATGAAAATGTCATGCAGAAAATAATCCACGTTGTGTTAATGGTGACTTCTCTAAACTCAAGCGTTACAGGTCTCAGAATTATGCTTTAGCTTCCTTGAAAATCCCGTTGGCTTTGTATCAGCTTTGTGTTATAGTAGAAAATTTAATTTTCTTTAGTTAAAATTTGAATTATATCAATTATATATAATTAACATATATTAATTAATTATATAATTAATTAATTATTATATAATGTTAATATATAATTAATTAATATATATTAATTATAGATATAAATTAACATTGTTGCCAGATGTTCTGAGGAGTAGATTCAGGGTCCCTTTGAATGTCTTGAGCATCGTTACTTGAGACTCCTGGTAGTTTTGTGGTCAAACTGTGGGAAGAACGCGGTTCCAGCAGTGAGCCTGATACTAGCCACAGTTCATCAGCGCTCTGTTATCTTGATTTTGAAAAATGTGTATCCATATTTCCTTCTCCTTATCTACCTTGACGAAAGTTCCTCGTTGTTTGCCTTAATGTTCTTTGGAATTTTGTCAGTCCAAGCTTGTAGGCAATTGGAGAATTAACCTTTGATCTCAACGTTGTGTCATCTCTTAGTGCATAACATTGTCTAATTACTGTTTTCATGTAGTGTGTTTAAAACCTGGCTCAAAGCAATTGCTGGCAATTGACATTTGGTCTATCAGCAATTTTTTTCTGCTTTAGAAGTCATAATTAACGCTACTTGCTTTGACTGCTAATCCTCCGGCCTCCTTGAATAGTTTATAACTGTTTTCACACACAAATTGTTTTTTGCCTGCTGCTGGCCATAGACATTGCTTAATGTGGTTTTCAATTACTTTCATCCAATTCTTTTAGAAGCAACATTGTAGTGCTGCAGTTATGGTTGCTGTTCCAGAAATCTACATTCAGTTTGTCACACCTTAATAAAGAGCTTTTCGGAGCCATGGCATTCCAACCGGCAACGCTTGCCAAGAGGAGGACCACTGAATCACAGAATCACAGAACACTCGGGGTTGGAAAGGAGCAGGTTGCTTTATTTTAATATTTAAGAGGTACCTTGTCACAATTCTGTAACGTTTTCAATTATTTTTTTGTATATATGGTCTGTAGCCCAGCTCCGGGTTGGATGTCCAATGCATTAATTTTAGCTTCACCTTACAGACTCACAGAACATCAGGGATTGGAAGGGACCTCGAAAGATCATTGAGTCCAGTCGCCCTGCCACAGCAGGATCCCCTAGATCCAGTCACACAGGAACATGCCCAGGTGGGTTTTAAACGTCTCCAGAGAAGGAGACTCCACAACTCCCCCTGAGCAGCCCCTTCCAGTGATCTCTCAACCTCACTGTGAAGAAGTTCCTTCCACATTGATGTGGAAACTCCTCTGTTCCTGTTCGCACCCATTACCCCTTGTCCTATCATTGGGTGCCACTGAGCAGAGACTGGTTCCATCCTCCTGACACTCACCCTTTCCATATTTATCAGCAATCATGGGGTCACCCCTCAATATCCACCCTGTGGCTGCCTGATGCCCAGAGCAGAACTTCTGCTTCTTTTCACCCTTTTTCTGCCCCTTTTAGAACAGTCTTTGCTTGCTTGAGTCAAGCAGGGACTGGAACTCCCACCACACAGGCTTCCTGCCCAGTGCAGCTCCCCACTGACCCCAGAGATTGTTTCCCAAAGAGCCCCCGAATGCAGCTTCTGGAAGCCCAGAGCTGTTCATGGCCACATCCCGAGAGCAGAGACTCACCTACCTTAAGATCTGTTGAGCCCTATCTAAAGACAGAACTCCTATAGGTAAAACTCAGAGTGTCATTAGCATTCCCACCAGAGTACAACCAAAGAAGAAATGCACTATTAAATTTTGAATTAGTTTTGAAAGATCATGACAGGTTTTTTTATTTTCTTATTTTTCTCACCTTTACTATCTGGAAATTTAATTTGGTTAATGTCTTTATGTCAATTTTGTCTTAAACTCCTCAACTGAGTCTCAAAATCAGTGGCCAGTGTTTTATCAGCTCTTGCCACCAGCTAGGTACCTGTTTGATATCCAGCTCAACTGCTCTAACTTTGTGCTGTTGCCCATGACAAGTATCGAGGTCATGACTTCTTTGCTTCAGACTTGTCCAATACATTCTCAGAATTCCCTGCTGCACTGAGGGAAAAAAAAGAGCAGCAGTAAGCAATGGCTGTGGTTTTGTGCTGTATTACAGAGTAACTGGGGAGCACTGAAGGACGCTCTGGTAGCCCTCGTATGTAACTAGTTAAATGAGAAGTCCACTGTTTTTTGTAACGTGGCAGATAAATCACCTGGTCATAAAATGGCCATCAAATCACCTGATCCAACACACTAACTCAGGCACTTCTTTACTGGTGTCATCTGAGGTCATTGTCTCGTTTCACAAGGAACAGCTGTAAAGGTAGGAATTGATAGAAAACCAAAAATATTCTGTATAAGTAAGTGCTTTACCTACCAGAGATCTTGAAATTCCTCTTCTTGAAAAAGTGGAATTTTGTTGTCTAGCAGGTGGTTTTAGAGTGAATGTTCTAGAATTACCTTCTATTGCCCACTAAATTTCCTACTGGAAGCCCAGAAAGTTGTTAAATATTCTCCCCGTGCTGTGCTGCAGAGAGGGTCTGTCTTCTAACAACTTTGCAATAAAGTGGGTGTCAATAGTTCTCAGTAATTTTTCACTGTTGACTAAACTAAATATTTGGATTTACTTTCTATTTAATTTGCCTCAACCAGCATATTCAAGAAGGATGAAATAAAGGTGACTTGTCAAATACAGTGAGTCATAAAGACATTAACTTCCAGTCTGACGTACGTTGCACCTCTTCTAGTCGTACTGGTGTCATTTATTCATCTCTTGAAAAGATCTAAGAGAAAAAAGGAAGAGTTGAGTATCTTGAAATGAAATCCAGATGAAAGAAGTTCAGTAGAAAAGTTCTGATTAGTTAAAAATGAAAAGTAATGTAAGACATTGTCCAACTTCCATGTTCCCACCAGAACCTGTATGTTAAGCATGGTGACCTGGGACAAGCTTACCACAAGAGTCGTTCAAATGTGTGTAAGGACACAAGAGCAGTTCAAATGTGTGTAACGACACAAGAGTCGTTCAAACGTGTCTAACGACACAAGAGTCGTTCAGATGTGTGTCATGACACAAGAGTCGTTCAAATGTGTGTAACGACACAAGAGCAGTTCAAATGTGTGTCATGACACAAGAGTCATTCAAATGCGTGTAATGACACGAGAGTCGTTCAATGTGTGTAACGACATGAGAGTCATTCAACTTAATCCTTCTGTTAACAGTCCTGCTTCTTTAATTCCACACACCGCATTGGGAACCTCAGATAGGTCCTAGATTGAGGGCCAGGAGAAACAGCCCTATAATGGATGGAAGTGTACGTCTTAAATTCATCAATTTCATTGGAGTTACCACTTTTATAGGTTTGAGTCCTGCTGTTTCACCTAAAAAATGATGCAAAATAGGAATTCAATTTTCCCTCTTTGCCAGCAGCATTTATAGAAACCTTCTTTCTCAAGTATTTTCTGTTTTACTCGTTCCTATCTCGGATTAGACAACCCCAATGGTGAAACAGAAATAAAAATGTCAACATTTTAAAAGCCAGAGCCCTTATGAGATACATAGGCTTGTATTTTTTGGTGCTAAAATGTCCAGACCCACCAGGTAGTTTAATTGCTCTCTTCCTGGGGACAAATAAATCAATAAGTAGAGCACTTATAAAAGCACTTGAAAGTAGGTTAAGATCATAAAAACGTGGGTAGCTACTTTTAGCATTTTATTTATTTTGCACTAAATTTATAATGGTTGCTGTTGCTTTAAGTTATTTTGAAAAATACCCGTTTCACTCTCTCCCTGTTTATTACTCTAGTTTAGTGGTCTGATCACATGAACGATGCAAACAAGCACCTCTTCTTTAGCAATTTTTAAGAAGAAATATTACTCAAAATGAGTAGCATTTGCATGTGCACACAAGCAAACGGAAAGAAGAGAACCTTCCGGGGAGGAGACCTCTCCAGCTATTTTATAATAAACTACATCTTCCCTGAAATACTTTGCAATCTGCAGCAATTAGATGGGTTAATCACTTCTGATCTAGGGACATCAACTGACGTGATTCATTTGACTGTGTCTTACCAGTTCGAGAAAATGCACCGTGGATGAAGTACACGTCCTGAATGGTGTTGACTTAGGCTGTTTACCATCTTTATCCTTTAGTAGTTGGTTTTCCTAATTACCATGTGCATAATATTAATTACTTGCTGAAACAGCTAGATGAGCTTTACTTCATCAAATGCAGCGTCTAAATGTGTGTAACTACCCTGAAGACTTAATTGTATGTATAGAGAGAATTAGAAGTGAATATTGTATTTAAATATAGAATGAGTAAAAATAGTCTGTGTTCATTGCCAATATATGTTCTTGCTTGTGAAAAGATAGGACAGTTGTGGTGTGAGCAGCCATAATTAGGTGTTTTGCAAGCCTGCTTATTCTAAGTAGGCTCCTTAAATCTACCCGTGCTGTAAGAGTTTTGAAAAGACTCTCTATGCTGTGTCTCATCTTTCTAAGGATGGTATATCCAGTGTCAAGAAGCCTAGTCTGATCCTACAGGAGAAGCCTTTACGACAAGGCAAACTGAAAAGACAGCACGCATCAGACATTCTTGTAGAGACCTAAGGTCATCATCAGATCAGTTTTGGAAAATTTTAAGTAGTGACTGGTATGAATCCTTTTCTTTATTGTTCAGATTGATAACTTTCAACAAAACAGATTTTGACCATTAAATTGCCAAGAGTCAGATTTCTTGCTCAGAATTCAGTTTATCACTACAAAAAAATTTATATATATTTAGTTTTCATATCTCTTTTCAAGATTAAAATAAGATACTCATTGCAGGTGAAACAAGTTCATACAAAAGACCACAACTAACTGGTACTTCTAATTAAAGAACTTCAGTATTCACTGCCAACAGCTGAGGAAGTCTGATCCACAGAAGATAGGTCTTCAAAAGGTTTTTCTTCTAAGACATCTGTGTTCCTTCTCAAAGGCAGATAAGCCTCAAGATACTTGTGGGCATAGCCTACAGACAGATTCCATTCCTAGAATTTAGCTTGCTGTGAACAACACCTGGTTGCTGTATGGGGGAATTAACACCTAGACCTCATTAGACAATATACTAGTCAAAGAAAAGACTGAGGACTGTCTAGATTCACATAGGACTAATTTGGTCCTGATCAGTGTAGATCACAGTAAATAATCAAATTCATTGAGACAATTGTTCAGGATCTGGTCTTTCGTCGTTTACCTTTGCCATTAGGTTCTGGTTTGTGTCCTAGTGGATGAGATGACCTCTTAGTACCTTGCTTGGACAGGATTTCATACGCAAGTCCAGGTTCCTCATAGTTATTTGGATTAAATTAGCAAACACTAGAAAGAGCAAATCATTGTTTTCAATCTGCAGTCATGTTCTATTAAAGGTTAAGGGAATCAGAACCCATGGAATGATGATTTCCAAGGTGTTTACTGTCAGAATGGATATGCCTGCAGCATGTAAATCAAACAACAAACCAGAAACAGAGATGACCTTTTTGTCAGTGTTGCCTAAGGTGACATTTCAAACAGTCACCACAGGAACGTAAATGATGACACACTGCATTACTGCGGGATTCAAATATTATGTTCCAACTGCCTACACCATAAAGATAGTCTTTATCGAGTGAGAAATCTTCCTATTTCTTTTTTTTAAACTGTCTTTGCTTTTGCCTAGCAGCCTGCCAAGTTCTGAAGAGTCAGGTCTACTATATCATTCGCTGAAAAGAGTTTTCCCTACTTTTTCTGTTAGCCTTAGTTAGCCGCCTTTAGCTGGTCGCTATCACTGTTTCTTTCACTAATACAGCCACCAAACTTGCTCAAAAAGTAGTTAGGAATTCTCTAGGTTGAGTTCTAATGTCCAAATGTCTTCTCCAGTACTTTAGATTTGCATGTTCCAGAGTGTGCCAGAGCTGTTTGCCAGGAGATGTTGTTTTGTCCTCGCGGCAGACCTGGTATTTTACTGCTTATAAACAGCTATTTTCAAAAATGTGAGTACACTCCATGATTGTACCATGTTTGTATCTGGATTCTGGCTTCTTGCATTTATAGGATGATGAGAAAAAAACCCATGAAGAATCTGTAAAAGTCAATCTGAATGTCTTCTGCATAGGGCTGATTTCTTTGAACCTCTTTTCTCTGGTAAATAAGAACAAGAGTAATTAAAGAAAGTACAGACAATGCTTCCAAAAATGTTCCAAATATTCCCACTTGCTCTACATCCCTTCCTTTTCTTAGGCTGAGTTGAATGGGATCAAAAGAGGTTGGTCTCAATCCCTTCATCCTCAGCTTGAAGATGAATGGGCTTAGCAGCTGAAACTTGGACCACATTTGGTGCTTGATGATATGTGAAGTTCAATTGGTGAGGAAACCTCTTATTATCACTATGCAGCCCTGCTCAGATCTTGTGGGACTGTATCCGCGAGAGCACAGCTCCTTGGCTGCACTGCTCCAAGGGGTGGCTCTATTCTTGCTTCCCCATTTACCACCCACCAAATTCATATTTAGAGGCCAGATGCCGCAGCAATTGTTTAAGTAACATAAAACACACTTAACAGAGCTCTGGTAGTCAACAGCATCAGTGCACAGAGCAATGTTATAACATACAAAAATAAACTGTATATTCCATGGAAAGTGAATGTCCTCTATAGCTGAGATTCAAAACATAAAATCAATCGGTTGGACAGATTTGGTATTTCATAGATGTGATTTCCACAGTTAGGTGTGTTTCTCCATGCCACCGTATTGACTGACAATGACAATGATGTTCTCTCCCTCCATACAAAAGAAACTCACTGAAGAGATCTAGGTGTTGTTTACTTATCATGATGTTCCTATTTCTAGCACAGCAGTGACATCTTGAACCCACTGTTGGGGTCCTAAACATGAAGTTCTGGGGGCAGCCATGGAAATGCTCTGTGTATTGAAGAGTTCATCATCTGTATAGAGAAGGTACTGAAGATTCCAGTGTCTGAAGAGTCTCCTTCTCTGGGGACATTTAAAACCCACCTGGCCACATTCCTATGTGACTGGATCTAGGTGATCCTGCTGTGGTGAGGGGATTGAGCTAGATGATCTTTTGAGGTCCCTTCCAATCCCTAATGTTCTGTGATTCTATGAATGAAAGTCGTTCTCTCAAGGTCACCTGAGATTAAATTCAGCTCAAAAGACTGTAGAATTTGCTGAAGTTGTGATTTATTTGCCAGGACATTTGCTCCCTTTGGAAATTCACTGGAAGCAAAGCACGACAGCAGCGTGGGAAACAAGGAAAGGAGGTTATTCAACTCGTGGGTACCTTAAAAGCATTGGAGACACTTCAGTGACAGAGATGGGTTTAAAAGCATCAGTTTGTGTTCTACCTGCAGCATTTGCACAATCAGTGCTTGTCTTCCTGGGTAATTAAAGAAGTGTTAATTATACCAATTAAGCAGTGAGAATGCAATTTATTGCTCTTTGTTACTTTCCAGGTCAGAGGAGATGCAATAGGAAAATATATATCCAGCGATCTAAAGACAGTTTAAACTGAAATGGTTCTTTGCAATTTAGGCGTTTAATTAAAAGCTTTAAAGTTTAATTAAAAACTTAAATCATTTGTCTCTCTCTGTGAAAAAAACGCAGCGCTTTTGTGTTTGGATCAATTATATAACATAAAGCAGGGTGAGATAAGAGAACCATTTGCTTGTCTGGAGTTGCTGTATTTTTCATGCATAGCAGCACAGCACATAAAAATGTATTCGGGGAACTGGAACCAAATAGATATATTGTTCTATTAGGCACAGTGTGAGAGGAAGTTTTAATCTAAAAGGATATTTTTTCTTTATATTTGGGGATGGTACAAAAAGCCTTTTTTAACGCAGTGAGAATAATGAAGAGTAAAAACTCTTTTGTACCTTAAACTTTCAAACCAGCAAACTTTTGCATTTGTATGGTGGTGACACACGCTCAGTGAAACATCAGGGAAGATTACTGAGGAATGAGGTATCATTGGGAATTGTTTAATCAGCAGTGTTTCCGAGCTCATATTTTAAGCCACATGAAGGAGTAGAATTTAAACTTCAAAAATCTGTGATTTTGGTCTTCTAACTTACAACTGCCTTTTCAAAATGGCTGGGAAATAGAGCAACAGACTTGCAAATGTCTCAGAAACACCAGAACGAAAAGGAGTCGGGAGTAGAAGTAAATTCAGTGGGGCAGAATGACAGGGTTTTATACAAATAATTCTGCTCATCAGGCATATAAATAAGAAAATGTTTTTGTAGACCTTCTATCTGAGGGGAAAAAATATCTCAGGAGGTAGATGGAACAGTGGAGCAGGTTGTCCATTGTGAACTTGACCTTGCTGATGGTCACGAAGACTCGATTCTTAACCTGAACAGAGTAGATAAAACTTCTGCAGAGCCTAGTTGTTGAAATAGTGTTTGGTAAGGACCACTGTTGGTAGGCAGCAGGGATGCAACCAGTCCAGATCCTATGTAATCTTCCAACACTATCCCTTCTAGGCTGTCTTGGCTGCCCTCGTGCCATATTCCATTGTAAGCAGTACATAGGCTCACTTTTGTCTTACAGAAGCACTTGCCACACATCACATCATTTCAGACATTCTCACAGAACATTACTTATTGGAAGGGACCTTGAAAGATCTTCCAGTCCAATCGCCCCACTACAGCAGCATCACCTAGACCAAGTTGCACAGGAACATGGCCAGGTGGGTTTGAAACCTGTTCAGAGAAGGAGACTCCACAACCCTCCTAGGCAGCCCATTCCAGTGCTCTGTCACCCTCACTGTGAAGAACAACTGACACTATCCCACAGGTCTATCAACAATAAAAAAAAGGCTTCTGGTCACAGGGGTTCCACAGGGTCTTCAGAGGAGACCTAGTGTCAAATGGAATGTAGCCAGGCTGTGCCACTGAGATCAGTCCCTGATCTTCTAGGCTTTTATTAGGACATATGTAATCAATAGTAAGATTCTGGAATGCTGTCCTAAAGATTTGCACCAGAATCCTGCTACTTCCAGAGCCCTTTCTGCATGATAACAGAAGGCAGTTAATCCATTTCTTTTGGCACTTGAATTCTTTATTTTCTGGCTGCCCAGAGTGGATTTTGCACCCATCGTGATAAAGGCCAACAGCTCGTGACCACTGAAAGGAAAGATTTGTGACTGGAAGCCACAGCTTGGGAGTGAAGGAGACGAGTGCATGGCAATGTGCTCACCTGAGTCAATGGATGGCAAAACCTTTCGGTTAACAGACGAGGCCCTCAGCCAATGAAATGCCTCAATCAAGAGAAATTTCTAGACTGATGACCATATATGACCACAAATCAGATTCAGGCAGGGTATAAACAGAGTCATTTGGTAGGCAAGTTACACCTGAGTTCCTTGGAGCAGCTGGTCTTCAATCAGGGACCCACCCACTGGTTTAAGGTTCTACCCAGAGTAACACCTTTGAAGGTCTCTCATCTCTCAGGTAAGTTCAGTTGGCTGTGTATTATTAACTCCATTTGGCATCATGAACCTGTGCCCGTGTTGGTTAGAGTTCTGAACAGTTTTGATTGGAATACATCTCATCTTTGAGTATCCACCTTGCCTATATGCAGAGGCTCTGCAACACCGAGCTAGAGTGTGTCGGGAGTATTTGAAGAAGTAAACAGCTGTTCTTTCAACATCTTAAGCTCAGTTTATTCTAGTTTTGAGGACATAAAAATATGAGTCTCCTACTTCAGTTGGAGAGTAGCACAGGTGATTTTCCTTGGTCTTTTGAGGTTTCTTATTGCTCAGGTACAGTATAGAACTACATACATTTGCCTTGAGTGTGCATAACTCAATGTGTAGAGCATAATGATTGGGCTGTACTTCAAAAGAGCAGTGATCCTACACTAGTGGTAATAAAGGGCAATCAGCGTCAATGGTGACTTTTATGTGAAGAAGAATAAAATCAGCTTAGGTGCTGTTGACCATGAAATGCCATGAAGAGATTGAAATGTATGCTGTAGGTGCTGTGACAATAGTTCTCTTCTCTGAAGGCAGCTGTAAAAATCTGAAGCAAGTCTTGCCACGTGTGAGCTAGAAGAATGAGACTGGATTTACACAGCAATTCAAGAACACCTACTTTTTATAGATGCTATAGAGAAGCATGCATGAGGTAAAAATGAATCACCTGCTTAATTTTACCCACTGTCAGCATCCAGATTAAAGTGTTGTTTTAAAATACTCCCTGTAAAACCTGGCACTAAGTGACTGGTGGTGGTTTATATATGCCTGATCCTAACTTGCCTACCTTTTTCAAGCAGGTTAATTCTATTCACGGACCTTTGTCACATTATTCACTTGGAAGGCTCTGGTTTATGTGTCACACATCAGCTTTTCATAGCTAAACATCTGAGATAAGCACTGCACTGGAATGGGAGATGACATTGTTAAGTCTTAAAGTCTAAAGCTATGTGTGAATCATAATATCAGAGTCTTCTTAGCAATAACTTATTCAGTATTGAGTGAGACTTTGTGTTCTGTGGCATAGCTCAGAAATTGTTTTGCACAAAGAGATCTGATAATGAAGATAATGGTAGGGATTATTTTCACAGGATTTCAATATAAGAGACTTTTCCCTCAATTTATCATCTAGCAATAACACAGATGTGTTTGAGCATAATTGCGTGGAACATTATACAGGTTAAAGCGCTTTCTTTGTCTTTATGGCATTCCACAGACTTCGGTATAAACAAATTTAGTCTAGGAGATTTGAGAGCTCCTTTCAGTCGGCTAACAGCTAAATAAAAGATGGCCAGGTCTGGATCTTTGCGTAGAAAAGAGGCTGCCAGTTTTCCCATTGCATGTGACAGTTCTTAGACTGGTCATATGCCAAGCACTGGGGAAAAAAATCACCCAGCTCCTGTTCAATAAGTAATTTATTGTCTCGTTAGCAGATTGGACGGAGTGGTTTCTCAGCTGTCATCATCTCTTAGATGTTGCTAGGATTTCATCATGTTGTTAGCCTCATGTCTTTACGTTCAGATGCGTTTATCCAATGTCTCCTATGAAGTAACCCCTAAGTTTGGATTGCAGTGCCAGTACCTTGGCACTGGGGTGATGTAGGGTGTACACCACAGCTTAGCCACGGCGTGGGAAAACTCTACTCGAGATTTGAGGCATCAAGTTTTAAACGTCAGTATTTAATTGATATTGAGGTGCTGGAACGGGTCCAGAGAAGGACAGTGAGGCTGGGGAAAGTCTCTTCTAGCAGAAACACTACTGTTGTTGTCTGCAACTGGGATTCAGACTTCTTGCTGATGGAAGCACTGGATGTTGAACTTGGTCTAGAATGCTGTGTAGAGAGAATTACCTAAGTAAGGCAAACTGCGTTACCTCCTACTGGTTTTCAGAGGCATCTTTAGGCTCTGTGCATTAGCACTGAAGCTATTTTGGGTAGAGTGCATTGCCCTGCTGGGGCAAAGCTATTAACATTTCCATTTCAAAAAGTATCTAAGTCAGAAGGAAAGCTGTACAAACGATCTTGATGTGAGCAAATCCCATCTATGCAATGATTATTAGAATGTAGTGGGGTAGCCTGTCTTCCTATTAAAACGAAATAACTTCCTTTTGGAAAGATAAACTCTAATGTGAATTGCTTTATGTTGTCGGTGGTATCTGCTTCTCCCCCACATTGTGACTCACAGTTAGAATAAATATATGTTTTGCATGCTGTGTTCTTGATTGTGCACTCAGTTTCCTAATAATAGACGGTATACCAGGATAATAGCGGTAATATACCAACACTCCAACGCATCCCGAGTAAGTGCAATTAAGCATCTACCCAGATGGGCTATCAAATTGCAGTTCTGCATGACTGTTGTATAATCAAGTGTCTTAGACGTTAACGTAGCCTGAGCTCAGGACAATAGTGACAAAGCAATCTTCTGGGCCGATGGGTCTCACAACAATATCTGGGCATGTGGAGCAAGCATTGTGTTATTAAGGGCTGAACAGCATGAAGGGAAGAATATATTGGGTTTCAGGGAACTGTAGGGCAAATTATGGGAAGTTCTTTTGTCTATCCAACACTTAGGATGCCTCCAGGAGGTGACAATTTAAAGGGTGGAAGGATAGGTAAGAGAGGAGGAACGTGCTTTAGTCCTTGCCGACGTGAGTGTTCCCAGCAACTGGCAAACTTCATCTTTCATAAGATGAAGTAGATGATTACATTGCATAACTTTTCTCCTATCTTGGGCTCAGCAAGGCTCTCAAATAAAGAAGTTGTACCATTTTATATGGGTCTTGCTGTTGTGGTGCCGCTTGTGCACATTTCTTTGTTGTATTTTGGATAACCAGTTTTGGAAGGCTGGTGCCTGGAGTCACGATCAGTCTGTTAAGCACTACTGTGAAAGAAATAGAAGAAATCATACAGGTACTAGATACTGCAGTACAACAGCACACTAGGGATTGGAAGGGACCTTGGAAGATCGTCTGGTCCAATCCTTCTGCCAGAGCAGGACCGTGTAGACCAAGTCGCACAGGAACACATTCAGACAGGTTTTAAATGTGTCCAGAGAAGGAGACTCCTGGGCAGCCCCTTCCAGTGCTCTGTCACCCTCACCGTGAAGAAGTTCCTTCTCATATTGATGTGGAACCTCCT
>JAOXOE010000001.1:107880200-107894150 GCA_028565055.1 Phoeniculus purpureus
GGGAGGGTGGGACAAGGGACAGAAATCTGTGTCTGCTCACAATGCAAACCCTACGGCAGAAGCTGGCCACTGCTAGTGTTTTCCAACCGGAGAGGGCACCAACCCTAACCTGTGTCTCCAAGCAATCTGTGGGGTTTGCGGTGGATGTTCACCACACCAAGGTGGGCAGCCAAAGTGGTGCTGAAGCTGAGGCAAGACGCAGAAGCTGAAGAACACCTCTTGGTCCATCTGGAAAATGGTCTTGCAGCAGCCACACATGTGGTTGAATGCCATGAGACAGACTCCTTTCCCAGCACCCTGCAAAAATACTGGGACTAGCAACACAGCTTTCCTCTCGACAGGTTGATGCCCACGTCCTGACACTGCCTAGTCCATCCCAGCACTCACCAAAACGCTACCTACACCTTTGTGGTGCCCACACGGGAACCCTGCCTCTTCCCACTCTTAATGAGTCCAGGGAAGTCAAAGCATGCCCCAGTCCTCAGTTTTGCACGGAGCAAACCTCCCAGGTGCCAAAAAGGCCACGTATGCCAAAAGCAGGAGCAGTGCCAAGGTGAAGCCACGCAGCTCGGGCAAGCAGCAGCTTCTCTTGGGCAGGTTTCACTGCCCTGCCAAGGCATTGACTTTCAGCAGCCACCTCCCTGCACCTCTTCATCTGCCTAAGGACAGCAGCAGCAGGAAGGAGAAGGTGTGACTGAGCCTTCAGAGCTGAGCAGGGCAGGATCAGGCCTTGGAGAGGGACATTGAGAACCTGTGTGACTTGGGAGCACGATGGCCAAGGTTTATCACAAGGTGATAAACTCTTTCCTCCGTACCACAGAGCTCAGCCTGACGGCTGCCTTTAATCACCCACTGCTGCTCTTTCCTGCCTCGCATGTGCTCTCCCTTAATTAGCCCAAAATGTGACTAGTGAGGGATTTGTCAATGGCATCACGCAGAAAGGTCTGTTTGTAGCTGGTCTGAAAGAGGTTTTCTAAAAGCAGCGACTTCCAGCCAGCTGGCACGAAGCCTGATCACAAGTTAATTACACGCTCTCATGGCAGTTATCTCAAACTAATACATCATTAACCTCATCTTGCAACAGCTAAGGGAGACACTCAGAGCCAAGGAGCGCTTGAAGGCTCCACAGTCCCCAGGACAGGAGCCCCTTTTGTAAAACCACGGGTTCCCACCCAGCAGGCGCACGTCAGGACACGCTGGCTGCAGTTTGTGCTGCTCCCCTTGCCCCGATGAACAAAAACGTTCGGGAGCCAGAAATAAACACGGTTTCCTCTGAAGGGAACCTTCCCAAAAAGCTCAGCCACCATCCTCCTGCCTTGGTTCGGGGCTGCAAGGATAGCCACAGCAGGAAGGGGCTCAGGGCCATGGCCCCAGCGTTGCTCTGGAACACCAAGGCGTTGCCAGTAAACTCTCTACGTGACAAAGCCCTTTTGGAGGACCCGTCCCAGTCTGGTCTCAGGGGTAGTTTCAGGCATTCATTGGCAGATGGGGAGTTTCAGTTCACCTGTGCTGATGGGGACAGGCACTTGAAGCTCCTCTATATCCCTTTGGATATAAAAGTAGGAGGGAAATCAGAAAATACATCCCTCTGTTATGGCTTCATGTGAATAGCTCACCCCTAGCTAGGGACACACATCCACACAGACACCTGGGGCTCAGAACAAAAGCTTCAAAAGCCAAGCATCCAAAAAAAAGGTGCCCCAAAACCATCCCCAAGGACCCCACAAACCATAACCAGTCATACCACAGGCACAGCAGAATGCCTGGAGACACCTTGAGGCACTCCAGGACTACTGCCACGTTGATAAGGCGCGAGAGATGCTAGGTGTGCAAGTCGACCTAGATTTGGGGTGGGCTCAGGATCTCTAAGGTCCTCCAAGGTACCACACTTCCTTACTTCTCTGGAAGTGCAGCTCGAAGATTCACACGTTAAAGCAGCTGGGTGCCTCCCTGTGTGTCTCTCGCAGACCTGTGGGTGCTAAGCTAGCGGCACACAACCGCACCTCATTTCTGCCAGCTGTGCTCACAGCTGCCAGCTTGTTGCAGCCACAGAAGCCACTCACCTATTTAAGAGATGGTAATTTCTCTGCACTTTTGCTGTGACCTCTAGGAGCACACAGCTGCCCTTTTTTGTGTTCATAGTAGAAAATGTTCCTGTCGCAGCCTTAGTCTGGAAAAGACCTCTCAAAGCCGGGTAAAGAGAAACGGCAAACCTTACCTGACAAAGCACCCGTGATTCCTCTGCCCGCAAGAAGCTTCTGTGCCTTGGTGCTGCAAGCCCAAATGCTCCTCAGGAAGATGCTTGTCCTCTGTTGGGCAAGGGCTCCATGAAAACTATGCAGCCATTGCCTGGACTTGCTTTGGCTTGGGTAGGTAAGTCACGGGAATTCAGCTGCTCCTGTGTGTTCAAAGAGCTTCAAACTGCTCCACAGCACCTATCAGCGTTCTGGTTCCTGCAGGTATGTGAGGTATGCGCTGGTCTGCCTGCCTCATGTAATGATCCTCAGGAAAATAACCTGTGGAAGTGCAGCAGAGGGAAAACACCTGGACGTCTAAACCCCTCCACGGACAGCAGTAGCTCTGCCAGAAGATCACCTCAAGCAGAGGTTTTGCTAATTGTCCCAAAGGTGAAGGCCAGCAGAGATGTTGGGCTGTCTGCTGCTGCCCCTGCCTTCCTCAGCAGTTTGCAGCAGAACAAGCAGGGAGTGCTGAGGAAAAGGAACAGCAAGTCTCAAAAGCAGCCACGGTGCTGATCTGAAGCTTGGTGGGTCGCACCGGGTGGCCTGTGTCTGGGAGGAAAGGTAGGGTGACGCAGTCCTCGATACCGCTGTTAACGGGGACTGAGTCACTGGTGATGCAGCGGCGTCTGGGCTAGTTACATCTTGATAAGGACTGTGGGTGTCTTTCTGGGTTTTCCCTTGAGTCAGAAGCACCTGAGGAAAGGGACTCCTGCCATGATCAAATGCTGCCGCAGGCAGTCCCAGAAGAGTTCCTACAAGAGAATGGGATGCCACGTAGACAAGCTTCACAGAAACGTCCCTTGTGCCAAGCACAGGGAGGGAATGCTGAGAACGGAGAGCAAACAGCGCAGGGGACCTCGGTTACACCATCTTCCCACAAGGCATACTGGCTTCTCACGGGGCGAATGGCTCCAGCAGATGTTTGTTCCCTGCAACACTTCTTCAGAATTGCCAGTTTTCACAGATGACCTTTAACAAGAACATCTCAGAAGTGAAGCTCCAGTTCATGCACGAGAGCCACAAGCTCACGTGAGCATGGGCAGTCCATGCGCTTGAGGCTGATGTGAACAGACCCTCGTTTTCGCTCTGTCTCGCTGAAGACCAGCTCCATCCATCGTCTCTCTTGACAGCCTACAGTCCTGAGGAGGAGATTTCAAAACTACGAGCTCAGCATTGAAGGACTTCCAGCCACCAGGTTAGACAGAAGACCTCCTACCTGGGGGACAAACAGCTTCCACTCCTGGGATCAGGAGGGCTTCACTGAATGACAAAGAGAAATGTGCTGCGTGGCCTCTGCACCAACCCTGGACAGTGGTCTTTGCTCCTTCCAGCTGGGTTTCTGTTTCATAACCTCTTCTCAGCTCTGGGCAGCCTTCCTTAATGCTTCCAAAACCACCTGGCTGTGCCTGGCACCTTTGTGCAGCCCGCACAGGCTGGGATGCTGCCAGACACGAGGTGGGTTGCAGGCTGCCTGTGCATTTCGGCAGTCAGCAGGCCCAGAAGCAGCAGACATCTGCTGGTTGCAAAGACCCTCTATTTCCACACCACTCTGAAGATGTGGCTCAGCTCTGACCACAAAGCAAAAAGCATCCAAACTCTTATTAAGAGGTGTTTTGGGGGGTTACCAGCACAATGCCAGCAGCAGCTGGAGTTTGGGGCAGCGAATAGTTCAGGCCACGCTGCTGCACATGCACGTATGAGGAGCTGAGCGGAGCCCTGGCTGTGCCGGGAAGTCTCAAGGCTGTGCTCATCCAAGCTCACCCAGCACAGGTGCAAAGTGGCAGAAGCAACCATGCAAGTGCTGAAGTTCTCCCACCAAGCCCCTCGGGTGCTGGTGCCATGGGATGCACCCTGAAGTTGATGATCCCCCACAGTTTCAGGTCTGGTGGGGGACACTTGAGGAAACCATTCATTCCACTTGGACACAAGTCAACGAACGCACGTATGTGCAATGGAGGCTCGGGACTAAGGGGACATCAAAAGAAGCAAAACCAGCAAGGGGAGGGAGGGGATTCTTCCTTCCTACTCTTGTGAGACTCTCCCTGGAGTACTGCATCCAGCAGAGACCTGGACAGGCTGGAGAGCTGGGCAGAGAGGAATTCAATTCAAGGGTAAGTGCAGAGTCTGGCATCTGGGCAGAAACAACCCCAGGGACCAGTATAGGCTGGGGTCTGACCTGTTGGAGAGCAGTGTAGGAGAAAGGGACCTGGGGGTCCTGGTGGACAGCAGGATGACCCTGAGCCAGCAACGTGCCCTTGTGGCCGAGAGGGCCAACAGCATCCTGGGGTGGATCAGAAAGGGGAGGGGATGGTTAGCAGATCGAGAGAGGTTCTTCTCCCCCTCTACTCTGCCCTGGTGAGACCACACCTGGAGTTTTGTGTCCAGTTCTGGGCCCCTCAGTTCAAGAAGGACATAGAGCTGCTGGAGGGAGTCCAGCATAGAGCAATGAGGGTGATGAAAGAAGTGGAGCACCTCCCTCATGAGGAGAGGCTGAGGGAGCTGGGTCTCTTTAGCTTGGAGAAGAGGAGACTGAGGGGTGACAATTACTTAAATACCCCCACCATGCTTTTAATACCTTATTAAAAGAGTAGCTGCAGTATAGCTGCCATGTGTTAAGTGTTCTACTCTGATTATAAAGGCAGCAAATATTTTGAAAATACAACATCAACATTTAAGCTTTATCAACCTTCTGCAGGACTCGCTGTTCAACACAACCATTTTCAATACAACACTAGCAGAGCTGTGGTAGGAAAAGCCTATTTTAGACTTCATTTGTCTATAGACCCTCCCCCAAATCATGACATCGTTTTAGATGTTGTAGACCATTTCTTCCATTTTGATAAGAACATGGGACTTAATGGATGTCCTGGTCACTTGCTTTCACAGTATACTGCATCAAAACCCTTCCACAAATTAGTTATTCACTTTTCATGTCTCTCCCATTCACATCTGTGTGAGAGTAGATGTCTCTGGGACTAATTTAACTGTTTTAGACAAGGGGTCATTAAGAAATACTTTATCTTTACCACACTGTGAACTAGGGTTTGAAATTATCGTTATCTGCCAAAGAGCCTCTGTTTCCACCTGATGGAGCCACATTCACAGCACACATGCATAGCTCAGCATGGTGTCGGGAAAATATTCATCACATTTTTTGTCCGATAGGTATAAAGTGATCTTAAAGTGCTTTTGGAGACCTACATTGAAACCTTAGCAGCTTGAATTGGCACCCAGTCAGATTAACAGCATAACTCCTACACTGTAAAAGCCCATTTAACCCAATTAATTGTTACCCTAACTAAACCATTAACCTCTGGCTTGAGTAGATCAGACTTATGCAGAGTTGACTGACATTTGCAGCTTGTCAGAAGAACAACTTTAAAAACCACAGAATAATCAGAAATAGAGAAGATCAAAGGTATATTCTGGTTAAATCTGAGATTCTTTCAATCCTCTCCTGCTTTCCTTTGCCCCCCTGAAATTCCACCAGAAAGAGTCGCCATACAAACTGGTGTGTGAATACAGACCCGCCTTTCTCAGAAAACGATTGCTACTTCATGCAGAATTGTTTTGAACAGCTGAGTGAGAAGGCAATGTGGGAAGTAACCACTGGGCAGCATACAACACACTAAGCTGCAAAAGTAATATTCAATCCTAGCATCCCATAAACAAAGACGTTAGAAGCACTTATGCTGCATTTTAGGCTTGCCAGTTCTTGAATCTTCAGAGGCACATGCATACTCTTAAACGAAGGGGGGAAATAAAAGGTATTTCAGTCTTTCCAGCTGTATAAACCTTATCTGTGTGTGGCTCTGTGGGTGCTGAAATAGGGGAAGTAAAAGATAAAGCAACATGTTCTGAATACAGCTGAGAACCATTAATACTGTTTTTCTGATTTGTAAAACTTAGTGCATTTATTACTTGGATGGTGAAACACACTTAAATAGAAAAAACCATCACTGAATAGTTCAACAAATGTTAGGTCTGCCACAATTACTTTGTAAAATTTAGGTCTACAGTGGAATCAAGGACTTCCCATGATTAAAACTCTAAACTCCACTAAGGATTTTGAATTCAGAAAGTACAAATCCTTCATCTTCTTTGCTTAAACCTAAAGATAAAAATTGCAGAGCTGAGTTGATCAAATAACAGCCTGTTTTTGAAACCAAGTTCCTATTGCTGAAGAGGTACACTAACACGGCACCTCTAACGTGCTGCATCTTTTTTACTAGAAGTGTATTGTACTCAGCAACAGCACGTACCAGTTCGTTTCAAATTGGCTTTGTAAAGCAATTCTCAAGTCCTCAGACTGTCTCCCCATAGGCATTCTTACTACTACTGGGAAGCCCAACTTCAGCTCAACAAAGCTCAGTGACAAAGAAGAGATGAAGATGCACGGTTTACCAGGATAATAAAGTAGAATGCATCTGCAAGAAGAAAACGGAACTATTAACAAGGGAAACAACAGATACTTCATCTTGAGTGGCATGGATTTTTCTACTCAGCTGTTCAGATCAAAAGTTGACTCATTTAAATGTCATTAGCAGAATGCACCAGGACAATCAAAGCTATTACTGCCCACAGTAATGTCCTTCTGCAAACAGCATGAGCTCCAAGACCTGTGGCAGCCTGAGACATCAGTTTGCAGTACAATGACATAAAATGAGCTAGCAGATTCTTTAGCACACCAGTAAGCAAACTGCAGTGACTCAGGAGATCTCCTAGTTCTCATCCAGCTACTCTGGCCACAGAAGAAGGGTAGGACCAACAGGAAAGGCAGTAATTGCATCAGCCACCCTAATTTTTTTCATTTGAATGTGCATTTTAAGGTATCAGAATTTGCATTCTTCATTCCCTAACAACCTTCTGATGTGTATATTGTAGAATAAGGAAAACAAGACCTGTGTTGCTGATCTTCTTTTACCTTTTCCTCCCACACAGATAAAGGCCTACAGCAACATTATTTTATTTCCTGCTTTGTCAGCCTCATTTGACCTTCCACAGCAAGGACAGGAGCACTGAGGTCTTGAAAACCAACCTCCCTTCTGGTGCAGATGCTGTTTTGAAGCCTGTGTCATACCCCAGCACAAAGTCACTCATTTCTTGGAGTCAAGAAACAATAACGTTCCAGAAGCAAGTGGAATTTGTTTAAATATGCAACGTGGATAACGACAAATAAAAATGGCTTGAACAGATTTAAAGTGTTTGTTTAAAATCTGTTAGGTGTCCCACACCCTGTTGATGCTGACTTACTCCCGTGGTTGGTTACTGTTTAACTCCTGTAGATAAAGGTAGTTCAATAGGCATACCACAGAACTCTGCTCTTGCTTTGAAAGTCACCTGAAATGTTAAAACTCATTCTTCCAACTGGAGGAAGAAGTGTTGGCAAATCTAGGCAGGTAGTTACCATGGAAAAACATCGAACACTTTTTCTATGCAAATTCACTTTCAGCCACAAATAGTTTTCTATGCTAATTCAAGGCTGAACCCTTCCCTACTCATCCAAACAGACCGCCCTTTGTAAACACATTTTTTTTCTAATGTGTTCCACAAGGTCAACAAACTCAAGTACTACAAAAGTTATTGGGATGATGCCTACTCTAGAAGAAAATATCCATCCCTGGAACTGTAATCTCAAAGTGGTGCAATACAAGACCTTTCTCTTTCCTGGTCTTGGATATAGCAGTAGTAGACCTGAGTTGCTGGAATTCATTTTACACTTACTTACTGCATAATTTGGTAATTATGTTCAGAAACCTGGTTACAAATGGGAATATAGTGCAAAGTAGGTAGAATATTAACCTTAAAAAGAACTTTCTGGAATATCTAAGTTGACCTCGAACGGATGACCTCTAAGACATCCAAGCGATTCAGACTGTTAGGTGGCTCTACGGCATTTAGTAAACAATTCCAAAACAGGCAGGCAGATTCAAGAGGTCACTGTACACCACAAAAAAGACATACAGAGGCTTGAAATTGTGACTAGCCTGAGAGCTACCTCCTGAGGTTCCCGAGTAGCCTCTGAGCAGCTCCAATAAAGTCTCCTAACACAGAGACCGCAATGTCTATAAATTGGCTTGTCAAGACTTGCCTCCACACACACTTCAGAGAAGAGTAAATCTCTGATTAATTCTCTGTCTGTTATCATTTTCATTTTAATAGAACATTGTCTGTGCAGTTTGTTCCGCTAAAAATTGGAATTTGGCACTTCTTAACGTCAATTCAGTTTTACATCAAGATGGGGGAGGGAAACTAAGTTTTTTTCTCTGAATTGTATAGATGTAGACCCAGATTTCTCATGACAAAACTATTTGTTGCTGTGAACGATAGGATGCTTGTCCTCTGCAGAATCTTGAAGAGGGCAGAAGAGCTACCAACACAAAAGCATTGTGCACATGGATGCCAAGTGAAAAAGACAATTGAGGTTTTGGCATCGTTGTTCAACTCAAACAAGAGAACCTTAACAACACAACAGTCGTTTCTAAGAAACAATTACTGTTTAAGGTTTTTTCCTTTATTCTTTTTTTTTTTAAAGTTCTTTGTCCCCTGTACACATCAGCTGATTTTTTTTGAAGTTCAACTTGAAACTAACTGCTGCGTATAACATAGCTGCCTGGTATGAGCTAACAGTTCTGTAGATAGTTAACTGCTAGCCATTTTAATAACCTCATGAACAACTTGAGGTGTGAGTCAGCAAAGATCACGAGCCACAACTGCTAGCAGCAAGGGAAGAATTCAGTTCCCACAAGGGGAGACACCACATTTAAGAACTTCTGACCTATTCCTTGTGGCTCAATTAAGAATGATTTCACAGCTCATCATATTCCTATTCCTAAATCAAGCATCTGATGTTACCTGAAACATCTGTCATAATATAAATCTCTTCAGGAAAAAAAATAGTCAACACCCGCAGTGACAGAGTGAAATACACAAAGCCTTTCAGCGGCGTTTTTTGCCCCAAATAGCAGACATTAATAAAAAACAGATACTGGAGTAAAATGCCAGATTATCAGAATGTATTTATTTGTCTTGGTTTCTTTCAGTTCTATAGAGCAAGGTCTTAACACTGCTGATATTAAATCTCACTGATCTATAACCAGTCATAACACAAAACAGACAAAAACTTGTTGAAGAAACAAGACAGAATTCCATTGAGTCAAGTAATTATGGTTATTATTTTCATCTGCATCAGCCACAATCCAGATAACACAAACAGAAGAAGATAAAACCAGGGAGATTCCTGGGGAAGGAATCAGGTGACACAAGATGGATAAGATTGGGAAAGGAGTTGTTAGGGGAAAATTCTTCCTTGCAAGAATTATGCCTGCACAGTGTATACTGAGAAAAAAGACAATTGTTAATTAAATAGGTTTTGCACCTATTTCATCTGTGTAACATTTTGTCACGTACAAAGTTTGAAACACGTAAAAATAGTGCATCTATTTTGCACTGAACTGGGCACCATTGCACTGCCTGACCTCCTTTGCGTTCATTCACTGTCAGCTTAAAGTATTGGAACTTTTGTGGCTAGCAGGACTAGGGACATAATTCTCCCCCTGTACTGGCCTTACCTTGAGTACTGGGGACAGTTCTGGGTCCCACACTTCCATAAAGATATTGAGGTGTTGAAGCAAGTCCAACAAGACCAGTGAAGGGACTGGAAGGAATGTCTTATGAGGAGAGGCTGAGGGAGCTGGGGTTGTTTAGCCTGGAGAAGAAAAGACTCGTGGAAGACCTTATCGCTCTCTGAAGGGAGGTTGTAGACAGGTTGGGCTCTTCTCCCAGGCAACTGGTGATAGGACGAGGGCATGGCCTAAAGCTGCGCCAGGAGAGGGTTAGGTTGGGTGTTAGGAAGCACTTCTTCATGGGAAAGGTAATCAGACACTGGAATGGACTGCCTAGGGAGGTGGTGGAGTCACCATCCCTGAAGGCGTTTAAGCAAAGAGTGGATGTGGCACTTAGTGCCATGGTCTGGGCAAGGTGGTGGTGTTAGGTCATGGGTTGGGCGTGATGATCTTAGAAGTCTTTTCCAACCTCAATAATTCTATGTGACTGTGTGTGATAATAATTGGAAAGGAAGCTGAGAGCAAATGTGCACAGGGCAATATACCTAGGAGAGAGAATGGCAAAGTGTTGTCAAGTCTTGGCTCTCTCAGGCTGAAAATAGCACTGGAAAATACAGTCAGTAAGATGGAAGAGGCAACACCCTTCTCCTGAGATTAAGGGTAAGATACACCCAACCGTTACTATGCACTTATAGTATTAATGATTCACTGTCATTCATCGCGTGATTTTTGCTTTAAATATGTCACTTTCTGCATAACTTTTCAAACATACAAAAAAACCCAAAACATCTTGGCTGAATCACATGCAATTGGAGCGAACATCCATCTTCTAGCATCAATCAGTATGGCCCTGTGAAATGCTATGGCCCTCGTGTTGCTGCAGATCACATGCTATACCACCTGTACTTCACAACAGAGGAAGAGACAACACAAGCAATTGCTAGCTGCCTATGTTTTAATAACAAGGGCTGTAAAGCACTGTTTCCCAAACCAAATTTGCTGGCAAACACCTGAAGAAGCTTTTCATAGCATGAATCCTTTGCTGTTTACTCTTTTAAAAAACAAAAAAGAAGTTGAAGATTATTTAAAGAACGAGCCAGTCTGCTGTCAAGAAAGTCAGGGAAGTAATTTGCAACCCATGCACTAAGTGTCTGACTCTAAACTGGGCATGTTATATCTGAAAGTGACCACATGTAGAAATCTTAGTAACTTGCAAGATTACCTAAATACATTATACACAGAGACACACGTATTTTTTTGTCAAGAGAAAGCAACCCTGCTACAGATGAATTAAAAATTTGTAAATAGAAGAAATCCTAAATATTAGAAAACAAAGACATAAATTAAAAGAAAAAACACACAAATAAATAACTGAATTAAATAATAATTTAATAGATTAAAAAAAAATACGAGGACCACAACCATAACCGTGTTTAGATTGAATGTGTGAGCTTAACCAAACCACTCCTCATGCATTTTGTGTAATAGCACTATTGGAATGGATGAGTTGTAGATAAAGTGCATCTAAAACGACACAGCCCACAGGAAATGTGTATGAAACCGAACGTTGCTATTAGAGTTCAGGTTGGCAGAAAAAGGATGGGAAAAATACATCGCGCTTAGCTACTGTACTGAGACCTTCAACTCTCGTGTTGCCTCAAAAGAGTTCATGGAGTTATCAGCCTGGTTCCAAACACTTTTAATGGCAGATGGAAACAACCCACGCATATTTTAATTTTGAACAAAGTTCAAACCTTTATTTTAAACGGAAATAATCACATTCTGACACAATGATCCTTATTCAGAGAGTCAATTTCAATTGCTAAGGTGGATTAGGATGGATTTGAATGGATTTCCATCGCCAAGCTTGAAATAGAAAATTATGTTCAAATCTTTAGCATGTAGCCCCTGTGTTAAGCCCCTACGTACACAGTGGTTTCAAACAAAACTTGTCAAGTAAGAGTGCACTGCAGGCTGAAGTAAAACTTCCCAGTGTCCTACACAGCCGTAGATATTCTTGTCAGAAAGAGGTGAAGGCAGAAGGAGGCAGAGAGAGGAGGATTCATCTACACAAAGCTGTCTTTGATGATAAGCAAACATCTAGCTTGTTGGGGCATGTTAAAGATATGGATAAATTCTAGGTCATGGCTCTAGGGAGATCAAAAATTGAGCCTTACCCTATAAAAGCGCACAGCATCATTCAAGCTCTGTTAGACTTGAATTCGATTCCTGTCAGTCTACTTTTTTACTCTTATAAGCTTCTTTGATGTACATGACAATCCATCAGGCAATGGGTGCTTTAGAAGCTAGAAATCCCTTCTTTGAAGCTCCAAGTGAAATAAATCAGCTGTCAAGCTTCATGAACTCTGCTTTTTTCCTTAATGGCTTTAAATGCCTGTTTAATGTCCAAATAATAAAATGCATTTTCTTTATCACGTTAGGTTACAAATAAAATTAAAGTTGTCTTTGTCCTTGGTCACCTCATTTTAAATGAGAACCTTGTATCTTTATCAAAGTTATTGACCAACTTTAAGAAATAGAACTGAGACACTGTAAATTTAGTTTATGTGCATAAAATACATAGAAGCTAACTTTAACAGCCAAGAAATAATATGTAAAATGCCAAAGAGTGAGACACACCATTGATTTTCTGTCTTTTTACAAGCTTGATACACTTGAACACAGTTTTATATCTATGAAGAAACAGCTCAGTGATTCAATTCCCCTATTTTTAAACATCAGTAAAATGAAACCTTCCCTCCCGCCCCCTGCCAGTGTTGACTGGAAGACAATGACCAAATATCAGCTACTGTTAATGACTCTCTCTTAACTATTGTGGTGTTGCAAGGTGAAGCTGAGGCAAGCTTTGCTAGTGAAAGCAAGCAGTCCAGATCTTTTATCCAATGATTTGTATCTCAGCCAGGAAAAGGGAAATACTGAAGGAAGACTTGAGAATAAGTTATGGTAGTGAAAAAAAGTTAGGCTTGAAAAAGCCTAACTCTGAGTTTCATCTCTGCCTTACAAAGATCTTTTACAAAATTACTGACAAGTCCTACACTCCCTCCAGTACTGACAAATTATTTATTTTTAAGAGCAACTACTCTTTAAAAACCATCTTCCTTCCTCTCAGATGTTTTGGGAGAGACACGAGTTCCTGTGGTACATAAGACTCATGACAAAGAATTTGGCAATTCTCAATATGGATTTTAAACCAAGTCTCTCGCTCACGGCACCTAGATCAATCCAGCTGTTGAGCTGGAGCTACCCAAAAGCATCACTGCAACCACAGCAACGTCTTCCAGTAAAGGGTGGCTGAGTTTCTGAATCCTGAAAATATTTCCAGGAATAGTCTGCTGGAAGAAGACCATATTGATGATATTTAAGAGGCTCACATTCAAGACAAGCTGAGCAGTTTGAGTCTGTGAATGCAGAAGTTCTGGGTGTACACAAAGGCAGAACATGAGGCAGCTAGTAAATTTCACTGGCAGAAGTTCAGACAACTATATACTTAGGAATGCACAAGTTGTAAAGAACATAGTCCTGTTTTTAGACCCTTAAGTACTTCCTGTGTCTCACTAGGCACTGAAGTTTTTTTTGCAGACCTATGTTATTTCAGAGGAAAATTGTGACCCTTCTGGTATCCCATTGAAAACTGGCTTCAAGTTTAGAATAGCAGCAGAATTTAGAACATTGATAGCTGACTCAGTACTACCTCTACAATGAAACAAGATTTGTCACTGGGTGGTTAGCAGATCGAGAGAGGTTCTCCTCCCTCTCTACTCTGCCGTGGTGAGACCACATCTAGAACACTGCGTCCAGTTCTGGGCCCCTCAGTTCAAGAAGGACACGGAGCGCAGAGATGGACACAAAGATGATGGAGTGGAACACCTCCCTGATGAGGAAAGGCTAAGGGAGCTGGGTCTCTTTAGCTTGGAGAAATGGAGACTGAGGGATGACCTCATTAATGTTGACAAATATGTGAAGGGTGGGTGTCAGGAGGATGGAGCCAGGCTCTGCTCAGTGTTATCTAGTGATAGGACAAGGGACAATGGATGTGAGATGGAACATATGAGGTTCCACATCAATATGAGAAGGAACTTCTTCCCAGTGAGGGTGACAGAGCACTGGAAGGGGCTGCCCAGGGG
>JAOXOE010000001.1:107894250-107911382 GCA_028565055.1 Phoeniculus purpureus
AGTGAGGGTGACAGAGCACTGGAAGGGGCTGCCCAGGGGGGTTGTGGAGTCTCCTTCTCTGGAGACATTTAAAACCTTCCTGGATATGTTCCTGTACGACTTGGTCTGGGTGGTCCTGTTCTGGCAGGGGGATTGGACTAGATGATCTTCCGAGGTCCCTTCCAATCTCTAGTGTTCTGTGAACTGTCCCACTACATTTGTGCTATCATACTAAATACATAAGAAACAGTATTAACAGTTATTGTAACCAGAGAACAGAAAGCACTTACCAATATTAATTTCATCATCCGTTTCAGCATCTCCAATACACTCAAACTGGAAATCTTGTAAAGACTGTGAAAATTTTTGCACTGCAATGGATAAATCTGCAATTCAAGAAAAAGGGAAAGACAGAAAAATCAGAATTACTCTACTACATCTTCACTGGAGCAAGGTTTGATGCATTACTGCAGGGAAGATTTTTTCTGTTTACAGAACTTCCTTTCTGCACATTAACTTCATTCAGAAATGCCCAACACTATTTAGAAATCAAAGTGCCAGTGATAACCCAGAAACTTGTGAGATGCATTGAGGCCAGATTTCAAACAACAATACAGGTAATACGACGACAACTCAAGAACTGTTATACTTTTTGAAAAATAAGAATTTAGCATACAATAAAGAGTGTGTAACGGTACATTGCATATGGAAGCTGCTCTGTGTCATTTAAATACTGCAAGTAAACTAAATCTAGTCTGCAGATTAAAATAAAGCTCATGATAGTGTCTTTCATAAACATTATCCAAAGAAGTACCTCGTAACTGCACTAAATCATTATACAGTGGTATGCAAAAGCTTTGCAAGAAGAAATTGAAGAGAAATAAAGAAACCAGAGTTGCTTGCCAAACAGCTTGGTTCTATATGGATTGCTAACCCTATTTTCATTGGATTACAGAGTGGACCTTTGGACCAGAGAACTGTTACCACAATCGAGATTCCACAGCAAGCATTGCGCACACTCCAAACAAACAAAAACTCCCAAATATAGAACATCCACGAAACCACATAAATCTGTTCTTTACATTGTTAGGAACTAATGGCAAATGCAGACATGAATGTGATAATGAATGAATTTGGTCAAGATTTTTAAAAGCCACCAGTTCAGGTGAGCCCAGAAAATCAGCAACACCATGGTATGTCCTACAGACATATCTAGGGTATCTATTTTGAAGCTAGGAAGACTGGCAATCAGTATTCTTATGGTGCTAAACCTAATCAAAAGTCATGGTAAGGGTAAGTTATGAACAAAAGCCAAGTCATACATTCTGTTTCAGAAGCATGAAGTATCTTGGAGATAGTAAAAAACTTCTGGTTCTAGGTTGTACCTGGTCCTGCTTGAGCTGGGGGTTTGGACTGGATGACCTTCCAACCTCAGCCATTTTGTGATTCCATGATTTCCTTAACCCTCTGTTATTTTAAAGACATAACTACTTCATTTACTCAATGCTGGACACAAAATTGGAAGGCTAACCTTTTTCCTGGCAGAAGTACAACCTAGCACAGAAATACACAAACTGGCCTAACGTCCAAGTCACACACACCAAATACAGCATCTAAGTAACTGACACACAGCTATTCCAAAGACCTAGACCTGAAACTGTTCGCAGCAAGATGGTCTGAGAAAAGAGGGGCACCGTTTTACTGATGGTTCTTCCACCACTACACTGATTCCTACACCCTTCTATAAAAATGCTGCATACCAAAGAGTAAAAATTAGCTATCACTAAGAGCAATGCAGATTTATTTCCTCTGGACAATCTAGCAGCTGTCCATGACAAACAAAATCTCTGAACGTGAAAGGAAATGAGGGAGAATGGGGTCTCCCCTATCACTTTTCCACACATGCAGGGCTCAGTGGAACAAACAGCAAGGGAAAGCTAAATGATAACAATAGCCAAGGTGGGGTCTTCTTTTACATCCTGGATGACATAGACACAAATGTTTCTCTCTGCTAGTAAAGCAGACAGAGTTGATGCTTACACATTTTGAATCTGATACTGGCATGTTTAACCTAGCACAGACACAGCTGGTATAAAGAACACAGTAAGAACTGCAGGGCACATTAGACAGCTTGATAAGATGATCCACAACAATGCCATTTGGAAATTTCTGCCTCTATAGGAGACCAATTCTAACAGCTTGAAAGTATTAGAAGATACCATATTAAGCATAAAGCTGATCGGTATAGCAAGTTCCAAGATCAGATGTTTCCTGTGACGCTCATTAACAGGTTCTTTGTAAAGTTACTTTTACTTGAAAATACAAAAAATCCTTTTCTAAAGAAAATTTCAGTTTACTTGGGACAGCTTTCTAGAGGCTGTTAGAGGAAGTACTCTGAAGAACTCAGAGCTCCACATCACAGAGGAACCACCAACATTGGACCAAGCAGTGCAAGTAGTTATATTTATCGATTTCTTTCTTAGGAGCATCATCATTTTACTTCGTTACAGAATTCATCTAGTCACAGAAAGGACCATTTGTGCAATAAGCAGGCCCCCTATAAGAGAAATGAAGACTCACAACTGAACTAAATCATGTTTAAGAGCAAATATCTCTTCAATCAAGAAGAGACAAACGACATCACCACCATCATATCTTGTCCAGACAAAAAAATACATGAGAAGAGCAGAGCGATGGAACATAGACCTTGTTCAAATTTACAAGATGCCATTTATCCCTGTATATCCTGGAGTCTTAATATCATTAAGAGCCCTTAAGGTGCTTCCCAGCTGTGGGAAGGTAAATCACCACACCAAACATACAATCTTTTTATCATCTGCAAGCTATGTGGCATTACAAGTTACTTTCACTGAGCTTCTAACACGTATGTTTGATAGTCAGACTGCCCCTATTTTGTACAATCTACATGAAATAGGCTATTTCAATTACCCAAGGAAAAAAATTCTCTCAAGCAGAATCAACTGATCTTCTAAGTTACTACAAACACCTTATCAGCTTTATTGACTGACAGTACAAGTCCATTACCCAGCAAAGAGTGACTGCTCAAAAGCCTCAATGATATTGTAAATGTTGTTGCTGCTGCAATTCTGGGGGCACTTAAATAGAGTAATTTCTTTAGGTGCCAGCAAGAGAGTGGAAAGACACTCTTTTACACCTCAATTGCCGGAGGGATGAATTTCTACCTGGCAATTCTGTTAACATTTATTTTCTGAGAGTAGTCACCTGTTCTTTTTGTTCCGTGTTTTCCCAAACACAAAAGGAAGATTCAGTGCAGCTCTGCAGTGAGGCATATAATCGAGAGCAGCCATCTATACACTACTTGCAGTCAGTGGAAAGAGATAACTGAGACAGTTGGATGTTTTACTAAGGGTTGAAGCAAATCAGCTGGCTAGCAAGAAATGTTTTTGTGGAGAGGAAGCAGTAAAGGACACATAATAGAGTGTGACCGGAAACAATCAAAGAATAATTGCAGCTGAACCATAAGAAAGTAATAACAGCAGTATTAAATATGGATACAAACAATACCTACCATCAGCATAATAATGCTAATGAAAGAACAATAGAAGTCATCATCCATTCAAGAAAGTTATAGAGAAGGCAGGAAATGCATTGCCCTATTGCACTTCCTGCTGAAGTTTTAATTCTTTGGACCAATGTGCTTAGCACGTATTTAGCCAATAAAAATAAGTAAAACCACACTGCATTATCCTAGAAGTCAGGTTTACTCAAGATTCACTTTGCTTCAGATTGCCAAAAAGGAGGATTTTGCTGTAACTGTAATATATTAATTTATTTTAGGCTGCAGAGAACACACCACATGCTAGATACAGGATAATAAAACTAGGATGCAGTCTTGTTGTACTACTAGAATTGTTCTTGAACTTCTAGATTTGCTAAACAGATCACAAGATAAATTCTTATGCAGAACCTTGAGGAACGGGAGAGAACAATACATCACAACAAAGTGATGAACTGACTGATGGATGCTGTTACCTAAAGGACAAGAGAACAAGTGCGTTAGCTTTGGCACAGCCTTTCACAAGGATCAAGCTCTACAAATAAGGAAGCTTGACAAGAACTACTACAAGTCAGTAAGCTCATTGAGACATTTCGGTTGGGGAGGGAAGGCTGTTGCTTGGTTTTGCCAGACAAGTTTTTGATGGGAGTTCAACAAGCTCCAAAAGCAGAAAGTTTTGCAAAGGACCCACATCCCTACCCTAGGAGCCTCAAAGAAACTGTTCACAGCAAATGCATGAAAGCAAAGTCTTTGCGGTTGTTTATTTACAAAGATTACCTCATCAGCAAATGCAGTTCCAGTAACCCCCGCTTTTCCTGACTTACGTCAATCATCCTGGAAAATGTTGGTATCATTCATTGGGTTAATAAAGAAAAACAGCAGTTGGAACCTAGTGAGAAGATTAAATATGCCTAAATGAACTCCTGAGCACCAGCTGGAATGCAGTAAATGGGACTTCAAACATCAGACGCTCCGGCTAAAATAGTAACAGCAACGTATCTGATGATCTGACAAAAGCTAGTTATTACCGTGTGGCTTCAAAGACAGCAGAAGCAAAGGGGCGATGGCTGAGCTGGCAGGATATTAGAGGCAACTCTTCAGTCAGCTGAGTTTCAGGACACTTGAAGACTGGAAAGGAAACCATGTAGAGTCACCTTTGGTGGTTCAAGCCTGTGGGCAGCTGAATTCCACTACCAGGTATGACCAGATGCCTTGCACTGCAGACCTGGAGCTATCTCATTTGGTGATGCACTGACATACGAGTTTATTAAAACTCAAGCTACTCAACAAACCCAAGAATTAAGGAGCCATAATTTGTGAATAAAACACAACAGAAATGGAACTGTATTGCCAGAGCACTTGATAACATGGTGTGTTAAAATGCAGAGAAACATTCATCTAGCTCATTGACTTGTGCTCCTCGGTACCTGCAAATGTGTCGTTGTTGGGGCGTTTAAGTGCTTTACAAATTGATTTATTGTGTGGATTTATTTAATAGGCAATGCTCGTCCTATAAACAGTTATCCTGGCTAAGTTAACTAAACACTTGAAAAAAGTAGATTTATAATAGAGAGACTGTTATTGTGAAACAGCAGCTATGAGGAAGACTTGCAGCATTCTTACTGCACCCTATGACTGAAGCAGGCAAACATTTAAAAATTTATATGAAGTGAAAAAAGGCCTTTCAGTAGTACAAATACAAATCTACAAAACATTATTTATCAAGAAAAATACTTGTGAGATACACATCTCCTTAAATGCTTCTTTGCTGTGAAGATGAACTGGGAACTGCCTCGGGTTTGTTATTTTCTAGAACGAGCTTTACAGGGGCGAACTATATCAACAGCCAGGAATAAGCTGGAAGAACAAGAACACCCCACTGAGAAGCACTGAACTTCAACAGCTTCTGTGTTTGTTACAGTCAATTTGATTGTAACTAGAACATATCACAGTGGGACATCTTTTTCCACATCACAGACTGTAAACACAGCAGCTAGCAGTACAATTATATTTAGGAGTGTGAATGATCAAGCAGTTAAAAGGAGTGATCGTACAAGACTCTGCATATCACTACTACACTTCACAAGTCTTCCTACATAAAGAGCTTTCTTATTAAAAAAATCACAGCTTCAGAGTTGCTGGTCTTAATTCAGAAAACAGCACCAAAACGCATTTTCCTCACAATTTTCTTCTCTTTCCAGTCCTCATTACTGCTTTAAAATTATATAGAAAAATAAAATCAGTGGCTGTAGATACAGCCGCATAGAGAAAATCTTCCAATTACATAAAGTGTATGATAGTATGTCAGTACAAGCCCATGAAGGACTTACAAATTAGCCCTTACAAATTAACAATGCTGAGCATGGGGATGCTGGCACATGCCACAGTACTGCATCTAATTCCTTCCACTTCAAAAGAATTCTAGGAGTTGCTGCCAGCTAACTCCAGCTTCATAAAATCACCACCATAAGACAGCAGCGTTCACTCCTCTAGAACTTCTTTTCAGGTAGCTGTAGGCAGGAAAATTGTCCCCCCTCAGACTAAATGGGCCCAAGGTCCCTCAGCCGCTCTACCACACGTGGTTCATAGCCTATATCATCGCATGGAATATCGTCCATGGTACTTCTGACTTTAGAAGCCTAGTTGATAAAATTATTTACATACCCACATGCTTGTAATTCTTTATTTCTCAACTGAATTTCTGATTGTAACAGGAAAAACAAAAGGTTGAAAAAGCAAACTCTCCTTCTTGAGTGATCACGTTTTTCCAAACTTCTTCAGAATTAAAATTTGCAGAACATAGGGCAAGTTTCGAGAGTGGAGAGGCTGGCTGTAGGTGCACGTGAAGTTAATGCTGGCTACTTGCCATGATGCCTGCTAAAGAAGCCACAAGAAAAGACTACAAGAGAATACAGAATCCAGCGCCCAGTGCCAAAGAATTTGCAGCACAAGGGCCACTGCTCTGTATTGACACAGACTGTCACTGTTGCTATCAATGAGTTCTTTATCCCCTTTATTTGCCAGCTTTATTGCTGTATAGTCTTTGCCACTCTTTACCAAGTTGCTATTCATGGAATAAGCAAGTAAAATAAACAAGCCCCTACCTCAACAATCCAGTATTACTTTTCCACCTTAGGCTCAGTGTTTTGCTCTTAACCTAAGGGAAGCTAATTTCTTTCCTCATCATCTCCAGGGAAATAACATCAGCAGAACATGTCAACGTGTAGCCCATGCATTGCTGCATTCCTCTGGGATTAAACAAGGAACTATAGCAGTTTGAAATTTTTCAGTGTCATTTTCTTACTCAACATTTCCATGAGAAAAGTGAACAATTTACTTTCTCATTCCAGTAAGCACTGAGAAATCCCCTTGATCAAACGCAGTAACATCCCTGCTTTCTTAGGGACTTCTCAGCATCATGGTGCTATCTTCTACAAGCCTCATACCACAACATTTAAGTCCCAACTTCCTTATGCTAGAAAGTCCTTGTTTAGAGATTTAAAATTAGAGTTGCTAACTTTAGCTCAGGGCTGTATAAGATTCTTGTCCTGAGCGAACCACCTTTCAGTATATTTTCCTAAACTTCCCAGTGAGGTGCAGTTTGCTGGTCTTCAGCTTGGATGCTCACCAAAAGACAGTGTCATGGTGACACATAAGATGCTGTAGCTGAACCACATAACGAATCCTTCTTCGCATAGTCTCCACTGTACACTGACTCCCACACTACAAATTGGCATTAATATTAATACTGGTGAGGACCTTGTCTGACATCTCAAGTTGGTCTAGCTCAAAGCTTCTCCAAAATCTCAGACATATAACATTTTTCAGATGTATGTAGACCTAGTGTGGACAGCACACCAAGGTGTCCAATTCAAGGACACAGGGTAACGTGGAGCTGTTTGGCCAACATCTGAAACTATACACGTGCCAGTTTCCCTCCCTTTTAAAATACAATTACTTTCAGGTTTATTTCAACAGTCAATTGAATGACAAAGAACTTAAAGCAGCAGCCGCAGCGTAAAATTATACAGAAATACTAAAGAAACGGGAAAAGATAGAATGTTAGTATTTTGCTCCCTATAATTTTGTGTTAGTTTTTCACATCTTCTTCTATATCATTTAACTTCTGCATAGATTTCTACCACTCCATTATGCATCTGAGTTTCCTCAACTGCCTTCCTTGTGAATTTGCTTTGACCCTCAACATACTTTCTCTTGCTCCTTCTGGGGATTTTAAATGCTCTTTCATGATCTTCCACATTCTTCCCCCACCCCGCGGATGTTTATTTCCCAGAATAGTGTCAACCTTTTCCAGGGAGTTGAGTCCACAGAGCAGTCTCCCC
Organism: Phoeniculus purpureus; assembly: GCA_028565055.1. Classification (NCBI taxonomy): domain Eukaryota; kingdom Metazoa; phylum Chordata; class Aves; order Bucerotiformes; family Phoeniculidae; genus Phoeniculus; species Phoeniculus purpureus. The sequence continues at coordinate 107,902,111 of JAOXOE010000001.1, forward strand.
CCTCCCAGTCTCTGTCATTGAAAAGTGGTTTATCAGGCTTGCAGTGTCATTTCTCAACCCTCTGGCACATCCAAGAGATGGCGAGCAGCGAGCAGGCTGAGAAGCACCACAAAAAAGGGCAGAGAAACTAAGAGTAGATGCTGCTGCCAGAGGTTGAAAAAGCAGAGTGACTTCCTGTCTGGCAGCTAAGGAGTTGCCAGAAAAAACATGGGAATTCCCATATTTCTAGTGCTACATAAAGTATTGGAGCACCAGATGATCCTCTAGTAATATTTAAAAACACAGTTTTCGCCATTTCTTAGTCTTTCAATGCATTCAGAAAAATTTTTAAAATAGGTATGCCTATTTATAAGTGCAAAACAATACATGAGAATATTTCTTAACAATATAATGAAAGCCCATACTGCGATGCATTCCTAAGGATACACTGCGCTGGGCAAGATCAATTCTTCCAGTTCTGTGCTGCATACACGTACGTGTAGAATGAGATGTAATTTCCCCATTACACATGTAATTTCCTCACTACTACTCCCTACCCTAATATGCATCCAGGGGGGGAAAAAAACCCAAAAAAATAGGGTTAGTCAGTACTGGTATGAACAGGGAGTTATTAAGAAACTGCCTCTAGGAAAACCATGAATAAATCGCTGCGACAATTATCATGCAGATTTTGAGCTGTAAGAATTTCTGCAGTATATCTTTAAATGCTTTTATCTGCCATGATTTTTACATTAAGTGAATTCCCCTTTGCAGCAAAGAGAGCTGCTCAGAGTAGGACTGGTCACACTGGCCTGTGTTGGATGGCGGGGGAGGGATGTAAGGAATGAAAGCAGTTATCAAGGCATTTGTAAGTAGTGAGCTCTTGGAACAACATTAGAGTTGAGGGTCATGGGAAACAGAAGCTTTGCTCACCCTTCTTCCTGGCAAAGTTTTCTGCACTTGGGCAACAAAGTAAAATGTTTTGCAAGAACAGAAGGAGGAGGAGAGAGAAAAAAATTAAGATGTGTATACTTAGCTCGTTTTAAAAAAAATAAAAATACACAAAATACTACCACTTCGCTTTAAAGGAAATGAAACACTTTCTATATGAAATTCTTTCAGGCTCTTAGAGCTCAGGAATACAACACTTGATTAGATTCCTTTGATCGGACAACCAGATCACAGTCACATGAACCTCAGTATTGCATATAACATGGTTGTGTGAGGCTTTTTTGCTAACATAGACACGTGCACAAACAGATGTAAGCAACAGTTTGTTCAGAGAGTCCAATAGGTACTTCCAGACATGGAAGACAGAAATGAGATGCTAAATCAAGCAGTATTTTGTCCAGTGAAGTTAAATGGCACTAAAGGTCTTTACTACATTTTGTCTAAAGTAGCTTCTTGCACTTAGACTTTCTACCACAGAGTCGATTCACTACACAGCTGCTTACTTCTGCTTAGGGAGAACAGATACCCAACAAGCCAGTTTTATATAGCGAACAAGCTTAGTATGCCAGTTAAACCTTCTTCTACCTTTAAAATACAAAAGAAACTCACAAAAGGCAGAGATGAGAGCCATGAAAGTATGCAAAAGCACCAAAGAACATCTTTGAGGTTTTACATGAAATCACTTGAAGTATGCTAAACTCGAAAATCTGTTACCAACATTTTAATAAAGGGGAAAAACCCAGGCAAAAAAACCCCGTGCTTTGCAGAACAACTAAAAGCACAACTGCTAATGTTTCACCAGGTGAGCTTCTGTTTGTGCAGTCTGGAAATCATGTGTTCCCTAGGAACTTGGAGTTAACTTCAATTTGCACACAATTATTTCCTTAACAGTCACAAAATGCTTTTTGTAACTTACACACGTTCCAGATTTAATGCGTTTGGCCAGAGAGAGAAAGAAATAAACTGTGCCAAAAGGAGTAATCACATGATGTCTCTCTCTGTCTCTCTCCCTATATATATATATATTTGTATAAAACTATTTCAAAGAACATATTTCTTTCCTGTAAAATGTGAAGAACATCTCTCAAATTCATTTTGTTAGACACTCAATTAACTTCTCAGATGAAAAAAGGAAGTTTAATCATCTTCTGCCCCATAACTTTTAAGAGGGACCAACTAGACTTCTATGTGTTTCATCTACTGGTTTTCATCTTTTAATTCCTTGGATTTTTGTTCTACTTCCCTGTCACTGAAAGATTTAGGAACATATGACAACATCCTCTTGTTATCTTCCTAGCAGAGTGATATCTTTTAATTAATAATCTCTCTGTCCATTAGTACTAGTGGTGTTTATATTACAGCATTGGTAACGAGTTCTGAACTAAGTATTATCAGTCATAAATGAGACCTTGTCATTAAACCAGATAAATAATAACTGGGTTGTTTTATTACTCTACACTTGGCCTGGTCAAGAAACAGAGTAAATATTAGCAATAGTTGAAATTGAGGAAAAAGAAACAGAAACAGAGGTATCATTAACACGATACCACCAATCCTTGAGAGACCTGTATTTAAACATCAAGGCCAGATTTTGTTTTACTCCTTGACAGCATCCCAAAATACAAGGACAGATACATCCCTCTGGGTACAAGTACTCCAAAAGGTACAGGAAAATGAGATGAAGGTATGTAAGAAAATAGGAAGAATATCTTACGTCAAGAAACACTTTCACAGTCATCAGCCTGAAAAAGACAACTAGGGATCCATAAGGGTTCTACAAAATCATACACAGGTCTGGAACAGTACCATGTCTTTCAAAGCAAAAAGAAGAGGCTATATAACGTTGCAAGGAGCAAGCTCAAAGTGAAGAAAGAAGGTATTTTTTCTTAAAGTGTGTGTTTAAATCATGAAGCTCCCTGCCACCGGATGCTGTGCATATTAAAAAGTTATGTGGGTTCAAAAAAGGACTAGGCAAGTTCACAGAAGAAAAGTCCACTGAGAGCTATTAAAGACGTAACCTTTTGCTCAGGAAGTCTTCAAGGCCCAAACTGTCGAAGGCAGCGGAAGCATCACGGCATTCTGACTGCTCTTATTCTCTCTTCGCGCTGCACATGGGACAAGAACACAACTCACAGCACTCATATCTAGAGAAGAGGATGTAACACCAGATAAGCCTCAGGTCCATCCAACCCAGTGTAATCATTCTTAAGTTCTTTGCAGGAAGGTTTACACACATACGTTTTGCAGTGACTCAAGACACTGCTGATCACTACCATCTTCTGGCAGCAGGTTTTCAGTCTCACGAGCCAATACACAACCACGGGTAAGCACTCCTTAGCCACCCATCTCAGGTCACCTGTTTTAGCAACAGACAACAATGAAGCTGAGTTCATGCTGCAGAAGTAGGGAACATGAAGATGTCCTGTCTTATTGAACTGCAGGAGATACGGGAACAGGCTGCTCAGGGGGGATGATTGGTCCCTGAATGTATTTACAAGTCATGCAGATATGGAGCTTAGGGACGTGTTTTCGTTTGGTACAGTTAGGTTAATGGTTGGACTTGATCTTAAAGGTCTTTGCCAACCTAATTGATTCTATGATTCTAGATGCTCCAGGAGATGAGCAATGCTGGGCAGACAGAGCCTGTGTTATCTTTAACTGCTCCAGAGTCAGAGAAGGTGGACAACTATGCCTTTAGTCTTATTACAAGGCTGCAATTCTTTTGGCAAAGGCTTGTTTTGTGATTTGTGCTATGAGGTACACTAAGCAGCAAAATTATATGCATTAATAAACAAACAGCTGACAAAAGTCAATTTGGGCTACCAAGTCCAAATGGTTCAATTGAAGACTTATTATACAGCTTTACTCTTTTCACACTCACTGCTTACACACACACATAGTATCATCAACCTCTTCCTTCAAACCCTTCACACAGTTCCTAGCACAGACAGCCACTGTGTGGACAACTATTCAATACTTGTTTACTCCTCACAGTTCAGTGTTGCTCCCGCTATTGCTCACTGCACACCATCCAAGACCTGTAATGAACACAGAATTCTCTCACCCTTCATGCAAGCCAAGTCTAGTGAGATTGTAAGAGAAAGATACTTCTGTGTCATAACGCAGCACCATTACTCCAGCTGTTTGACAGCTGGAGATGCTGAAAGCAAGACTGCCGAAGGCCACACACCAAACTTGCAATTAGACAGACCCTTGTGGCTTCTTGCTTCACGTTCTGTGTTCCAGATGCCACCTTTCAGGTGCTGAAGAGCTTTATTTCTTGTTAATTCCCACTAGCTAAGCTTAATTCAAACAGATTTCAATCTAACCTCACCACAGCTCAAGCTGAGGAATCAATATCCAGAAGAATACTGTCAAGACAGAAAATACAGTTGTTTTGCTTGCACATTCTAGAGGAAGTCTAAACAGGTTTTCTCCATGAGAAATAGGAAAAATTCCTTCTTGAAGACACAAAATAACACTCAAATAGCTGGTAACAATGCTTCTGGAAAGCATCCACCTTTCTCGTTTCCATGCACAGTAGAAAAGTCAATAATAAGTCAATAATTCACTGAGAGGACGAAGAAAAAACCAGAAATGCTCAGAGCCTGAATCGATCAGCAGTTATTAAAGCATTTATTAAGCAAAATTTGGTTTTTAACCCTAGGACTCTGGTTTTTTTAACCAATGACTGAATGTCCTTGATATCATCATTAACACTATTTTTCCTCCAGCATTCTGTAAGTTACTCTTAGAGCTCTGTTTGTTGACTGTCTGGACTTCAGTTGCAGCACACCCTCCTCTCCCTTTTCTCAATGAAAAGACACTCACAGGAGCTGCAGATTCCATTTCAAAACAACACCAGCACTTCCCATATTGGCTTCTCTATCCTCCATCAAACACAAGTTGAAATGTTTCCATTACATTATACTTCTCATAAAAACACAGGAAATGTTTTGCTTTCCAATTACAGTACTTTTTTCTTTTTATGACCATGTAAAATGCTTAACTGCAACGGATGGTCCTTCAGAGCTCGGTGTTTGTTGACTATCATCCTGCTTCATCTCCAGTTGATCACGTAAGTAAACATGAATCAATGAACAGCCTGTGATCTTTGAATTACTCATGAGGCTGCGTGAGCAGCCAAGTAAAACACCTTTTCCCCAAAACATTCACGTTAGCTTCCTTGACATAAGCACGACATTAAAATATCATCTGCAAGAGGAGAAAAACACGACACTAAATTATTCTTAGTTCATTTATTTAAAATAACAGCATCCAGTAAGCTGATGGATTTAGAGACCTTCCAGCCTAACTTGTAGGACAAGGCATAGTTTCTCCAAAAGAGTCAATTCTGTTTTGTTGTTTCTCAAAAAAGACCCCCACCGTATCCATGGTCAAGAGACCACGACTCCTGCTGACTGTTGTAATAGCTCACCTCTTAAGGTCTGTGAGCTCTGGCTCCCTAGAAGTACACTGTATGATAACACCTCTTATCAAGCCAATTATTCACAAAGACAGCCCTGCTGAATCCTTTTACAAGCACCTTTCAGTATAAAACAATACTCCTAGGACTCTCTCTGCACAGACAAGAATCCAGAACACTGATATAATGGAACTGCCTCAACGCAAGCCGGTCACGGTCATTACTAAGCAGTCAAACAGCTAATTAGTTTAATATCACACCCTCAAGCTAAACATATAACTTAATCTTCTGTGTTCTGCTGTCAATTTTCATAGCAGCTGGAAGAGAAAATAAAACAAAGATCACTGTAGACTATTAATTATAAACTGGGCAAAGACTGTGCTCAAAATTAGCGTGGGAAGCAGTAAACAAATAATATGGATGAGAGAATTAACATGAAGTTTGACATAAACAGACCCATTGAGCATTATATTCTTACTGGTTTTTGAGGTCACCAAGATACATACACAGTTACTAAGAAAAAGAGCGGCTACTGAGTCACACAAAAACTAGGATTTACAGTGCCAGCTTCCCACTGCCAACACCCAAGTTGCTTTTTTAAAAATATTTATTTTTATTCATTCTTCCCACTGTTTCTAACACGAAAAATGAAACTACTCTTCTCTCAAAGAAAAACAAAATCCAATAATAGCCCCATAAAGTTCTGCCTTAATCTAGCAAAGGTTTCAGCTTAACAAATCTTCTAGAACAGAATTTTCCAGTGTCAAACACAGCTGCTAACTTTACTAGTTGGTATATCACTTTGCAAAATATACCTTACAAAATTATCTTAAAATGCTTGGGTTTGTGATTCTGAATGAAAAAACAGAACATGTTCCTGGGTGCAAGTGATAATCGCATTTTGTTTTGCATTCTCTCCCTGCAGATCACAGAAAATTAGGGATTGGAAGGGACCTTGAAAGATCATCTAGTCTAATTCCACAAACCCCCCCAGATTCAGTCTCACAAACAAAGCAAGAAGTCCTTGAAAGAATTTTGGCTTCTTATAACTTACAGGTTGAATTGATGCTCTGAAAGCTTTCAAGATTATGTGTCAAAGACTACTACAAAAAACGTTAACTAAGAGTACATTTACTGCAGGAGTCCAAACCAGTGCAGTTTCCTGACTATTTTCCTATCACTGTCATCTATCTGACTGCAGTAGGAGCCTGGTAAACCTCTTCCTGATAAAACCTACCACTGTCATGAATTACTTTAAAAATTAAGGCTATGCGACACAGACAACCTTCAAGATAGGAAAAGATTACCCGAAAAACACAAAACCCATCTTTTTCTGTCCATAAGGATCATACAATAACTGAATGACAGACCTAGCTTTAACTATAAGTGAAGCATAGAAAGAAGATTGGGTCTTGAGTTTGTTACAGCAGAGCAGAGAGTAGGTAATCTGCATTAAACAGACAGAGATAAATTTGTTTACTTGGTCTTTAAAAACTGCGTGTGATCATTAATTAAGCATTACAGAAATCGGCATACATGCGACAGAACACTTTTATTACATCCTTTGCAGAACCTGTTTTCACAGTGTTCAAGGGTCACTATTTTTGCTATGGATTATTTTATTTGAGAAAATAGACACAATACCAGCACTGTTAGCTCTCCAATAGTACGAGATTGTGATATCTCCAGAAGAATTCCTAGAGGTATAATGAAGGCCATAATGAACAAGGAACTTCTTCACAGCGAGGATGACAGAGCACTGGAATGAGCTACCCAGGAAGGTTGTGGAATCTCCTTCTCTGGAGATGTTTAAAACCCGCCTGGATGTGCTCCTGTGTGACTTGGTCTAGGTGATCCTGCTCTAGCAGGGGGATTGGACTAGATGATCTTTTGAGGTTCCTTCCGATCCCTAATATTCTGTGATTGTGTGATAATGGAGAAATACTTTACTACATATTATTTATCATCTTCTCCTGGGTGTTCACTCCTAAGGGGATGGAGAAAGTCAGGCATATCTTTTAAGCATGAAATCACTAAAAGAGCTTTTTACCCTGTAAGGCATAATTTATATAATTCTTCCCAAGGACTGTATCTTGAAAAGGAAAAGTCCTGAGAATGAATTCTCAATTAGGAAGAGAAGATAAAAAAGGCCAACTTTTTGCTGAAAACAGAAGATATTTACTAAGAGCACACACTGCACTGTCATGATTACTGTTTCCTAAACTGTCAGGGTTTGAGCAACCTCCAGTAGTCAAAACTGTTTTTCCTTCTTCCTTTTGTCTGGAACTCTTAAAAATGGAATGCAGTAGACATTTTCTGATTAGTTTAGAAGTCACAAAGACTCCTTTCTCTTCTTGAACCCCTCACACACCACCTTTTCAAATACTTCTCCATTCTCAAACGCTAGCACTAGCGTTGAGTTTGTTTCTGCAACTTCTGGGAAGCACCACATTAGTCCAAAGCCCTTTGAATGCACAAAAGGAACAAAAATCAACTTTCTATGCTATGGTCACATTACTTTCGAAAAACCCACCTGCTTAGACAATGGCTATTCACAGTAACAATTTTTACTGCCCTAGCTGAATATGTAAGTTACAGAATCAACTGACCCTTCCACACCATTTAAAGTATAAAAAAGTTCCCTCACATAAGATGGAGACTAACAACCCCAAAATAACTTTGCCCTTTGTATTACCCTTTAAAATATTAGCAGATAGCTACCAAGACACTCACAAGCTTTATCAAGCTACAGGGGAAGAAACAGAACAAAAATCACACCCTGTCTATGTGCTAATATTTTTCTAGGGAGGGTGTAATGGACTAAAGAGTCCAAAAGCCAGGGGCCTCAAACCCACATTTTAGGGTTGTTTCAATAGTGCATTTTGCCCAATATTACGTAATCACAAGAGGAAGGTGGCTGCCGCTCACATTCAGAAGAGATGGCTGACAACAGCTCCAAAAAGATCCCACAAAACTTCCCCTAAAACACTCCATACATTGGAACTGGCATTGTCATCAGTTGTTTCTGCTCACTGAACCCACGACATCAGAACCAGTCGAATGACTATGGCATTAACGAAGACTATTCCCCAACACAGATATAACTCGCCTGGAGTAAAAACAAAGAAAAAAGGAATACCAAGGGTATTCCTGAACAAGAGCTTTCTGAGAGCAAAGACACACACTTCTGCAAACCACATGCCAGTGCTATGAGAGTTCAAGAGCTTTTAGCTCTTGTTATTCCATTGTCCTGAATATTTCATTAGCAACCTACAAAACCCTCATAACATTTTACAATCCAAACAAGTATTTTCATTTAAAGAGCAAGGCAGGACAGGAGTAGAAATTCAGGGAGGGCAGAAGACTTAAAGGTTCAGTTTCTGCTAAGTGCTGAACTCTGTACGTATTCCAGCTGAGTAAGAGTATTCATCTCAAGGGAAGCACAAGAGGATGTGGGCTTTAAGCCAGTATTCAGTGATCTGGAATCACACAGGACAGACCTACCAAACTGGTTTTCCAACTGCCAATGCTCAAAGGCAGGAACAAGCACTTAACTCAGGTTGCAGCTCCCTATAACTGAATCCAATTTTAGTTGATTTTCTGTGTTATCGCTATTGACATTTCTCCTTTCTGCCAACTCATTTTTTGGACCTCAAAGAAGCTTTACTATTTGTAAATGCCATCAAAATTAAAAAATTGAGATCAGATTGGAAAATGGGTGTTAACGCCCAGTAACGCATTTTACTGCTGATACACATGTTTATGATTAGCTTTTAAAGGCTGAGGGAGCAGAGTCTCTAGCTTAGAGACAAGGAGACTGAGGGCTGACCTCATTAATATTGATAAATATGTGCAGGGTGGGTGTCAGGAGGATGGAGCCAGGCTCTGCTCAGTGTCATCTAGTGATAGGACAAGG
>JAOXOE010000001.1:107911482-107924280 GCA_028565055.1 Phoeniculus purpureus
AAGGAGACTCCACAACTCCCCTGGGCAGCCCCTTCCAGTGCTCTGTCACCCTCACTGGGAAGAAGTTCCTTCTCATGCTTATGTAGAACCTCCTATGTTCTAGCTTACACCAGTTGCCCCTTGTCCTATCATTAGATGACACTGAGCAGAGGCTGGTTCCATCCTCCTGACACCCACCCTTCACATATTTATCAATACTAATGAGGTCACCCCTCATATTACTGGGCAAGATTCACAAAAGGACCTCTGGGCATGCACAGTAAAAAAAATATGGTTAGCTTATAATAAATAGTCATGAAGGAGCCGTTAGATCATTTGACAATACGCATGAAGATGTGCATTTTTACACATACATCTTGTCTTTAGCAGTCTCTCAAACGTCCTCACCATTTCTGCTTTTCTCCAGAATAACAAGATTTTACTTCTACTACAGTAAAGCCCAAGTTTCATTCATTTCCAAGTCTCCCAACGCTCCATAGCTCTCTAGCTTTCCTGTAGATGTAGGTTAACTAGTAAGTCACAAGAGGGACATGGAATGTTTTTCTTCAGGTATCAGTACACTGCTTGTTTTAATGGTAGTAGTAGTGGCTGACATGAAAAGGTTCAAGAAAGGAACAATTTTTTTAATGGATAACCTTGGGCCTGGAGCAATCTATTTTCAAAAAGCAGTGAGCTCCTCCTGCAATGCTTTCTGCAACTTAGAAGTCATTTCAGCCTTAGAGGGAAACTAATCACACCTCTATAACATTCATGGATTTGAAACAACAGCTTACACAAACAGTAAATCCCAAGCCAGCTGAGTTCCTGTGTTCTTACTCCTTCCGCTCCTCCTCCTCATTTGTAAACAAAAGATTAAAGGCAAATTCAGACAGAAAAGGGTGAGAAGAAGTAAAGAATGAGCTTAAAGCTAAATGAAACCTTCTGAATGGCACCAGTCACTAGGTTCATACAGCCTTGATCGCACTGGCATCGTAGGAAGGCTTTTGAATCCCAGCACACATCACCACAAGACTGTAATTCTGTCTGTTCTTCATTTACATATCACCTAGTCTTAAGAACTGCAGCTTCTAAGAACTGATCTGCACACATTTACACTGGCACTTGGCCACCTTTTCAAATGAATCAAACTATTACAGCAGAGAGTAATGTTAAAATTCACACAGTTATTCCTTCCTGTGCACTTCCAATTAGTGATCACAAATCATGGTTGACTTAACAGGAAAATGTCTTTACCATGGAATCCTATCCCATGTAGCGCTTGTTTTACAAAGAATTTGCACTTTTTCTGCATGGCAGTGAGACAGGGGCAAAGGGGTGGACTTGGGGCAAAAGAGTGAAGACTAATTTTTTTATGTGATTTTCTACAAGTAACCAGGTTCTTGCCCTTGTAATTTTTGCAGAAAGGTCATCATAAAAAAATTATAACCTTAATAGAAAGTAAACAGGTCAGCTGAGTGCCTATCTCATCCCAGATTTATTATGACAGTTACAAGCCTTAGCAGCTTTTAAATCACTCATTCTCTTGTTCCCTTCCTTTCATTAATTCACTTCTCATCAACAACAAAATGATTCTCAAACAGTAATCAAATGCTGGGATGCAGCTACTTGTTAGAAGAGGAGACAAAAGGTGTCTCTTTCAAACACAGACGTACTTGGGAAGAGCTGTACTGAGTTCATCTGGGAAGGTTTTGGTAGCGTGGGAGGGCTGCAGGGCTGCCTTATGTGAGAAGATGGAAGTAGCTGACCTTGTATTGGTCACAGACTGTTCCAGCGGGCTTCAAGTCAGACCCACTGCTGTCCAAAGCTAAGCCCAACACTGAACGTGGTGGCACCACTGTGAAAACATTTTTAAGAAAGGTTGAAAACCACTGTGCAGCAGCTGGGAGATAAGAGTGAGAAAACGTGAGATAAACACAGCCACTGAAGTCAGTGAAGGAGGGGTAGAAGATGCTCCAGGTGCTGAAACAAGAGATTCCCCTGCAGACTGGGGGAAAGGATGTTGTCTACCTGCCGCCCTAGATGGACCATGACGGAACAGATGAAACAGATAACCACAATGAAGTTCATGGAGGACTCCAGGCAGATGAGTTCTGAAGGAAACTGTAATCTTTGAGAGCCCATGCTCTCTCCTGCCAGCAGGCCCCTGGCAGGAACTGCAAACTATGAAGAGAAACACACACACACACACACACAGAGAGATGCAGGTAATGGCAAGGAAGGAATGGCAGAGATGAAGTGTTATGGGCTGACCACAGTACTCATTCCCCATCCCACTTGTGCTCCTCAGGTGGATGAGGCAGAAGAGCTAGGAGTGAAATTGAGGCTGGGCTGAATGGAAGGCAGGGGTAAAGGTGGTTTTAGTTGTCTTTTTACTCCTCGTGATTCTACTATATTATTAACTGGTAATTAATTCCCCCTAGTCCAGTCTGCTTTGCCTATGAGAGTAATTGGTAAGGGATCTTCCTGTCTTTATCTCAGCTTATGAGCTTTTACTCTTATTTTTTCATGTCCTGCTGAGTGAGAGATTGGCTGGGTGGGCACCTGGCAACCAGCTACAGTCTGTCCATGACAACAGCATAACTCAGAAGTCACAAATCTTTGGTTCTGAAAGAACAAGATTATTACAGAAGACAAGACAAACGTGACTTAGTTGCCACTGGAAACTTGTACATAAGCTTTTTCTATTTTTGATGCACAATCAAGCTGTCACTGCCATCAAACTATAATTTAATGTTCTGATATTATTCTTTCCCCCTACCACCAACTTCCACGATTTATTTCCTGACTCTGCCAGGATGAGCACTTCCACAGCTGCGTAGTGAAAACTGAGACACATGGAAAATTACTCAGGAAAGATTAGCAGTTAGCTTAGCTCCCTGATTCAGTAGAGCACACAGCTGAGCAAATAGCAATATGTGCTAATACCACTTACAGGTTAGAAAGGGATAGAAATAAGGTCTGCAAGTGGGGAAAAAGCTCTGAAGATGTACTTCTTTAGCAGTATTTAGCTTAAGATTAAACACCAAAATGCTGCTTCAGACAGATGCTTTCCACTAACATCCTTTGGTCAGAAAATCTGGAAGAACTACCAGACAGCTCAATCACTCTTCACAGGAGAGGAGAGATGGGGTGCTAGAGTAGGAGACATGAGAACTCAAAGTTACTGCACAATTAGTGTGACAGTAGTCAACACCCATTACAACAGTTCTGGGTACATGGGGAAATATAAATGTACATACAACCATAGAATCTTTTAGGTGGGGAAAGAAATTCAAGATCATTGAGTCCAACCATTAACCTAACGGTACCAACTCCACCACTAAGCCACGTCCCTAAGCTTCATATCTACACAACTTTTAAACACCTCCATGGCCAGCCTGCTACAAGGCCTGACAACCCTCTCAATAAAGAAGTTTTTCCTAATGTCTAACCTAAACTTCCCCTGAACAACTTCAGGCCACTTCTTCCTGTCCAATCATATGTTAGGACAACCTCCTCTCAGGTAGTTGTAGACAGCAATAAGGTCTCCCCCTCAGCCTCCATTTCTTCCAATTACAGCCCCAGCTCCTTCATTTGCTCCTCAGAAGGCTTGTTCTCCAGACCTTTCACCAGCCTTGTTTCCATTCTTTGGACCTGCTCCAGCGCCTCAATATCCTACTCAGATCCCAAGTCACTCAATACATGGTGAGTCTTCCTTCCCACCTGAGTTTGTTTAGTAAGGGACTGTCGTAAGTTTTATGACTGTGTGACTTGACAAAAACCAGTCTGACAAAACAACCCAAGCAATCACATGCTCATTCCCTTTAAAAGTAAACAAAAGAGTATGAGAGAGAAAGAAACTGAAATTAAGAGTGACATGTTTCAGAAAAGTTGAGTTCTAATCAATGAAGGGAAAAGGAGTTTAGATGTGAAACTGCAAAGGTACAACACGAATTGCCTTGAATTTGCATGCTATTGCTAGAACTGCAAAAACCACAATGGAATCAGGAAACTGAATGATAGTGATACGTGAGATAGAGATACTGAAATGATAAGAGAGATGTAAGCAGAGGATCATGGGCAGCTGGATAATGAAGGGGCAGGTGGAATTATTATTCATTTACACCTGAATATTGATGTATTTTACAAAGTTAAGATAAGCAGGTTTGATATAAGAAACCAGTGGAACTCCAGCAGCACAAGAGCTAAGTCATGTACCAGTGTGGTGCTGTTGCACTCCTGCAGCCAAAGATAAAGCCTGTGCATCCCCTCATCAGTCCCTGATTCAGGACACTTTCATAAACATGGTAATACTTGGAAAACTGTCATACAGTGCAGTCAAATACGAATCAAACTAGAATTTAGAAAGTAAGGAGAAAAAGCCTTTTAATCTATAAAAAACAAAAGGGAACACAAAGCAAAAGGTGACCAGTGTGCAGTAAAGATGACATAGGAACCGACACAGCCTAAAAATTAAAGTATGATCCAAACTAAAATGAATATTCAGACTCAAATTTCAACAATGCCACCAGTGTTAAAAAAGCAGGAGACATTATTATGAATATTTTAAAAGTGAGAAATCATCACACTATTACACAAATAAGGAAAAGAAACTCCATAATAGGACTTATAGAATTTAACACTAAAACATAAACATGTGAAAACACAAGGCTTGGTACGCAAGTTTTTTTAAACTGCTAGAATCAAAAAGTCTGCTCTCATAGCACTGCAAATATGCAACTGTATTTAAGAAACAAAGATAATGATCCAACAGTCATGCTCCATTAGGTTAACCTTAAAATCAATTACTTAGAACCCTGTTTCAAGGAAAAGAACAAGTAAAAGCTCAGTAATTGTTCAAGAACAGGCTAAAAGGCAACACAGACTTTTCAAAGGGAAACTGCATCAGGCCAGTGCATCTCTCTTACGCTGGTTGAAACACCTACGTGTTTAAAACAAAAGCTCAAAGCAATGAAACCACAATAGATCTAATCAGCTAGTCACCAGTAACGCACATGATACAGAGCTTCAGTGGCAGTTTACACCCAGTAAGAGGAATGTCATTGTTCAGTATTGTTATTAGATGTGACTGTATGCAGAGAAACTGCAAAGGTACAACATGAGTTGCTTGAATGTTAGTTGTAAGAACTCCCTAAAACACAACGAAATGAGGAATAACTGGAGAAATGCACATTTAAGGGTTCCACCCCAAATTTGGGAACGACTGGTTGCTACCACACAGCAGGGAGGCATTACAGACACAGGACACTAGGCTGTCATTTATTAAAAGGAGGGAAAGAGATGGAAAAGAAAAGGTGGGGGTGGAGAGATGAGGTGTCCTCACCTGGAGGAAGAAGCACAAAAGGAAGAAAAACTTGATACTTACTTTTCTGCTAATTCTACAGGATTCTCCAGGATCATATTCTACAGAATATGAAGTCGGAAGGGACCGCAAGGATCATCTGGTCCAGTCTTTCTTGGCAAAATCATACACTGATTCTTATTTCTGTCTGTTTTATTTTTCATGGTATTTCTTTGACCTAAAGGCTCTTTACAGAAGGAGATAATTCTGTTGGTGATACCTACTCTCATTTATGTAATATCTTTCATTGAACAAGAGTACCTTTGCAAACAGATACTAAACACACGTCTGACATGCAAACTTGTCTTCTATAAGCAACCTGCAAAACATCAAGTAAGATCACTAGTAAAACCAACTACACGACCTAGGTATTGCAGCACCTGGTGCCCTGCTTTGAATATTGAGCTAAAAGATGATAAGACTTCCAAAGACACAGAATTTCCATACTCTTTTCCCATGGCAGAGTTATACTAAGCAGAACACTAGCACAACAACATGTTTAACATTTTGCTGTCCTGTGAAATACAGGTTCGCGTAATTCAGGACAGGGAACTGATTTAAGTTGATAACTTCCAACTGATCTGAAAAACTGTACTGTAACACAGCCCAGAGTTCAGAGTGTGCTGTGAAATATATTCTCTTCCTAATGAAAGTTATTTGCACTTCACAGGGTGCCAGTGGGAGGTTAGATTACTACCCAACAGAACTTCAATCTCGTATTAATATGGTAGAAGGTCAGGCTATTTTCCTTCAGTTTAATATTTCATTCATTGCTACCGCTTATAAGGTCTCAAGATTTTACACCTTTTATCACACACTTTAGGAATCCACAGAACCAGAGAATCAAAGAAGGCCATACACTTAGATTTCATGTAATGAATTATGTTCTCACAGAATGCAATGAGCAAAGATCAAACCTATGAATTGTGCTACTTTTGTTTCCCCTACTTTTACTTCTGATCTCCTGAACATTTAAAAGCTAATTCAAAAAGGCTTAGAAAAGAGCTACTAAAATGACCAAGAAACCAGAGCAGCTCTACAGAGAGAAGATGAGGACAGCTTGTTCAGGCTAGCAAAAGGGTGTGATTATTCCCCAAGCAAATCCATGTAAACAACAGAGTTGAAATGTTGAGTGAAAGCAAAATAGGCATAAACAAGGCTGAATTACAAGATTACATTTATTTTTAATTAGTTACTCAACCCTCAGAGTAGCAATGTTCTAGAATGGCCTTCTAGCAGCAGTATTAAGGAATAAAAATGGTTTTGAAAATGGGATTTGTCATGATGTGACAGTAGCAGGAGACAGGATTTAACAAAGGGAATCCATTCTATCCAGTTCTCCTGTATTCCAAACCTATTTTGTAATTACGGTTTTGAGACTATAGGAAAAGACAGAAAGGCAAAGACATAGCACTGCTTTACATATGATACAGACGAAAGAAGGGCTGTATTGTCCTCTGCATTTTTCACAGAGGATGAATACAAAGTTATTTACTATTACAGGAAACTGCAAATTGCTGTAGCAGTTCTGCCCACAAAGACCCAGGAGATCTGTGCAAGTTCAGTGACCACAGCATCATAGTTTCCATTGTAGTAAAGACAATATTCATGGAGCAGCTGGTCTCTTATTAATAGAATTCATTTATCTTATTCATAGCAAATAAAGCATGTAGTAGACAACAAGCCAACTGGCCCATTAAGAAACAGATTACATTTGACCTTTTCAGACATCAGTTTAAACGTTTGAAAATCCTAATTAAAAAAATAAAAGCACAACATTTTCTCAAAGTAGAGTCATCATTTAATCTGATATTTGCAGCTCAAACGCACTCCTTTGGTAACCTAACATAATCCCACTACAGTATTTCTCTAAAGGATAAGTGTTTCAGTACTAAGATGCAAGAACACCCATGTTGAGTCATTTGAGGACTTTATTAACACAGTGGTTGTTACTAGCAGTAGGGTCATTCACTTGTAAGGATTCATGGTTAATAATGAACTATCATGTGATGGACAGAAAACACTGCACTCTGTAACAGTCCATTATGTAGTAGTGTTCATTTTCTCCACATATATTTGACTAAAGATAGTGCAATACAGACTGCAGCTGCTTTAAAGACTAGAGGAAGCAATTAAGCCCCTTCTCTGGCCAGGAACCAACTTATTGTTGGTATCTTTGCATGAAAAGCTAAACGCCGTTGGAATTGTTTTTGGAAGTTACATCCTAGTCCATAGATAACTCCAACATGGGCATAAATTGGGCAGGAGAGTACCAAGGACTCTCAGCAGTAAGAAAATAAAGGGAGCAGATGATCTGAAAACAGGAATGCCAATTATTAAGTTTCAGCTTCCTTTCAGTGGTAAACTGTTATGTTCAATTGCTAAGCAAATCATGTATTTAGAGACTAAGAAATGCAACCAACTGTAACGCCCTGCCTCCCAATCACTCCTAACACAAAAGCGAAGTTCTATGTTTCTCCATTACATAACAATGAAAAGCAATAAATTTTCAAAGGCAATGAGAGCTTTTTTCTGAAATTCTCACTAATAAGCTGCATGTTTATACATCCAGGATATATCTTAGCATCATGTAGGGAATTATGAAGAACCTATTGTTTTACTTAGAACATAAATTAATAAAAGAGAACGATTGCTATCAAACTTTAGCAGCTAGAACTCAATTAACTCAGCCCTGCTCCAGTTCAGATCTGGAAAAGACATTGTAAAGACACAATATCAATAAAACATGTAAGGCCAAGATATCTGGGAAAATGCACCTCACTTGAAAGATACAAATGCAGGGTTTTTCACAAAAAAAAAATCCCAAGAGAGATAACAAGACCACAGGTTTTTATGCTACATTTTTTTTCCAGGCAGCTAATCCTCAGAATTTCCATACATATAGACAGGTTCATCACTGCATTTTTACAACTAGTTTTATATGACAAGAAAACCATCCCTGAAAACTGCACCGTTTTGAGACAGTATTTTACTCTGGTAAAAAGTATTTCCTCACACCCCACGCAAGATATGGTTTTCTCATCTTGTGCCTGTTTCTCCACTGTTAATTAATAAAACTACTAATGACTGCTACTCAATTACAGATTCCTAAAGGTCTATCTTAAATATTATTTGCATCACATGTCAGCTCTGTATTACTCTCTACATCGTACTAAAATGCTTAAAACAGCTGCAAATCCCCTGAGCTTTCAACCATTTAAACCAAAACTGATGTAGTTCTCATCTTTGAATGTATGAACTTGTTGCGAAAATAGGAGATAATAGGCCTTGAAAAGCAGAGGGGGGAAAAAAAAGGCTTCTAGATATCTTCTTGTGCTACTTGGTCTAGGTGGTCCTGCTGTGGCAGGGGGATTGGATTAGATAATCTTTCGAGGTCCCTTCCAATCCCTAATGTTCTGTGACTCTGCACAGCAATAAGCCATGAGATCATCTGTACAAGTTGCATGTTACTTTTATGGATTGTTTAATACAATATTCAATAATTTTGGCCAAAGAGTAGGCTTATTACGGAAATTAAATCATTCAAGTATATATAGGAAATTTCATTATATAAAATCTATGTGACGTTGCCCTAGACTAAGTTGCTTTTTCACAAGGAACTACAAAGAAGCTACAAAATACACTACTAACAAAAGGTACGGGAAAAGTAGACTTTGATGTTTGAACTGGAAACAAGTTGGAACCAATGAGAAGGAAAAAATTGCAATTCAGATTCAGAAGTCCAGCTTCTGCTGGACCTCACCACCCGAAGCATTTAAGCAAATGCACCTTAAACACACATCTGAAATATCTATTAAATTAGGGGCCTGAAAAATTGATGAGATCAACACTTTCCTACTAATCAAGACCAGTTGTAGCAAGAGATCATTTTTACTGAAACTTTTTCTTAATTCTTAAGCTAGCAACAAAGAAATCCTCCTCCAGGTGCACTAAAGAAAACTTAACGCTTCTACTTAATTGTGCCCACACACAGAGTTAAATGTGTTAAAAGTTCTCTTCTCAACGGAGAACTTTGTAAGGTAACAGGAATAACTATTACATGCATAAACCAAGAATTCCAAGAGTGTGTCTAGTACATCAGTTGGTCTGGAAAAGAAAACGTAATCTCTCACTGCAAACACTTATTGTAGGACAAGGCTGAAATAGGCATTTTGGCCAGGCTGGATGAGGCTCTGGCCAGCCTTATCTAGGGTGGGATGTCCCTGCCCATGGCAGGGTGATTGGACTAATGATCTTTCGAGGTCCCTTCCAATCCCTAATGATTCTATGATTCTATGTAAATGTGATGGCAAAATCTAACTAAACTGGACCATAGAATCCATGCTCCTCTTGGGTGCTCCCAAACTCCTGCATATTTAGAAGGAAATGGTGCAAAAAGCTCTAGGAAAAAGCTGCTAACGATGTGGTATCAGTCTTAGTATTATTAGTTCTCACTGCATTCACAATAGTCAACTGCTGCTTCATGAAGCACAGTACTACAGCTCTGTGCACTACTTCAGAAAGCAGCATTCTTCAAAACGAATGTAGCAAAACCACATTAAAATTAAGTTTGACCTTATCTTGGGACCATTCCAATTAAGATGCAAGATGTTTGCATATCACATTAAGTGTATTTGTTCTACCTTCAATTTATGTGGTATCTCTTGCCAGGTACTTATAAACATTGCATTTTTATGGGAACTTCTTAGATACTGGATTGTGTGCAAATTCCTGTTCTGTAACTTTTGCAATATGTGTTTAATTCCACCTGAAAAACCATCTGCTTGCTTTAGTTTAATCTAATGCCTTATACTTAGGAAAGTAAAGGAGTAGAGTATTTTACAACTATATTAAGTGGGCTTCACTGTCTCATCTGTGATGTCTGAAAATGGTCAGGTAGGACATGTTCCAAAACTCACTTCTAATGAAGTTCTGCACCTTTTTCCCCTCAAGAGAACCGATCCTCTCAAATGGTATGCAAATGAAAAATGCTAGATTCTCTAAAGAGATAAAACATAGTAAATAATGTGTGCTGTTCTCCAGGCCTTGTAAGCTATTAAATATTCAACAATCAAATCATTACAGTTCATCACTGAAATCAAGTATCTACTCCACTCTTTGAAAAGATTTCCAAAAGCAATTAAAATAAATTGGAAAAATATATTTTAAAAAAAATCAAAACCTTACACTAATTTTAAAACTGATTAGAGGTAGCTACTGTGCCTTAAGAAGTGGAAAGTTTTCTACTCTAGGAAACATACAATACTGCTACTTGTCATAACAGGCACACTGTCCTTGCAGCATCTCCTTCTCTGGAGATGTTTAAAACCCACCTGGATATGTTCCTGTGCAACTTGGTCTAGGTTGTTCTGCTCGGGCAGGGAGATTGGACTAGATGATCTTTTGAGGTCCCTTCCAGTCCCCAATGTGCTGTGGTACTGTGATACATCAGACCCCATACAGTATAAAGGCAGGATTTCTATTTTGTTGAGAAAAATCCCAACATTTCCCCAGTTGGCCCAACATAGCAGTGTTCTGTATAAGTCATGGCCACAAAGGGATGTGAAATGAAAAATACTTCTTACTACTCTCGACCTGACCTTATTTGCCTAAGGCTAGAAGACACCACAGCACAACGCAGGTAACACTGTGTCAAACACAGGAACAGTTGAACCAAAATGTTTCAAGAGTGGGGAGAACCTGCAGGTTAAGTTGTCATCAGTTGAGACTAAGTATCATATATCGCTTCTTGAAGAGGAGGAGAAGGTTAGCACGTTAAAGGTGTAGATAGAGGGTCTAGATCTAGCAAGCAATCACAAGTATTCACAAAAATAACAGGATTACTCACTTCAGAACCAAGGCCTAACAAAGTTCTGTTTGTTCATAGTTGATGTTGAACAAAAAACAGTCAATGTCCAGTGCCAGTCCAGATCAAAAAACTACCTGCATGGTATCCTAACCTGTCATTGTAATTTGCATATATGATCTTACAAGACCAGATTTGCAACAGTAAGCTTTTATTAAATTTACACTTTTACTACTTGAAACAAGCTGAAATTTCCTGTTTCCTGGAGAAAGCTTTTTAGGAAAAGGCTTAAAGTACAAATAAAAAGCAAACCTTTTGCTCTGGGGAAATAAAGTCCCATGGAGTTTATACATGTGTATATATATATATATATATATATACACACACACTATGTATATATGCATACATGTTCTATGTATTCCATCATCCCACATTCTGTGGGCATGGATACAAGAATTTATTGAATTAATACAAATTCACAAAAGATACTAGACTTCTATTCCTATTCAGCTAGTCACTAAAATAGGTGTGTCCACAAGTCCATGCATTTGCATTTAAAAAGTCTCAGAACCAGAGTAGCTACTTTATGTAAATGCAATACTGTGCATAAGCTGTATATCTGGAAAAAGACAGTGCTGCAACAAGAACAATTAACAATCAATCCTTATGATGGAAAAAAAAATCTATTTGACGATTTGACCTCTTTTCTCAGGTATAGAGACAAATGTGGGTTTACTGCAGGTTAGTATCATTTAGGTTCCATGATAACATCTGCTCCTTACCCACATAAGGAGCAATGCTGCTGCTATCCTCTACCCTGCAAAGACTAATGTACCATGTCGATGTGGTAGATATTTTTAAAGACTAAGGCAATTCTTTTCCTTCAACATGTATTGTTGCTGCTTGAGAAGCTCTATTACCTGAAGTAAAAGTTCTGAGCAACAGGTAAGGAAGGTACAAAGTGACTTAAGAAGAGAAACTGATGGCAAGGAGTTAGAGAGGACAAGCCGAGTCTAGCCATGCGTATGGCAATTCCCAATCGACACTTCATGCTAGCACTTCAAAGCACAAGAACTGTGTCCCAGGTAGCTGTCAGGACTCAACGCATGGCGATTTAAAAGCACCGAAGTGTCCATTTTTTTTCTTTCAGAATCTTTCAAAACACATAAATCTTAACATATTACATGGAAATGGGGAGTCTGGGGGTGTGAGAAGTAAGCTCTCATATCATTGCACTTTCATCAGTGCATTTCTGACGGGCATCTCAGAACCACAGAATTATTTGGACGGGAAAGGACCTTAAAGAGCAGCTAATTATGAACCCCTGCCATGGGCACCTCTCACTAGATCAGGCTGCCCACAGCCCCCATCCAACCTGGTCAGGAATGGAGCACCCACAACTTCTCTGGGCAGCAGGAATGGAGCACCCACAACTTCTCTGGGCAGTCTGCTCGGCGCTTCTCCACCCTAAAGACTCTAAATTGGCACAGGACCCCTGCCCCGTACAGAGAGTCTCACCGAGCCTTTCCAGCCCCCAGCCCCGGCAGGACCACCCCGTTCCACTGCTGGCCCCGCCGAGGTTGGTCGGGGCCGGGCCTTGAGCCGCGGCAGGGCCCCGCACCGCCCCCGCTCCCCCGGGAGCCCCCCCTCG
>JAOXOE010000001.1:107931169-107948488 GCA_028565055.1 Phoeniculus purpureus
TGATTCTATGATCCTGCTGTGGCAGGGGGATTGGACTAGATGATCTTTTGAGGTCCCTTCCAATCCCTAATGATTCTGTGAATCCCACCGAGACCAATAGGAAATGAGCAGGCACATAGCAAAGATGAGCTAGGTAAGTCTGGGTTGGACTTGATGATCTATGGGTTGGACTTGATGATCTTTGGGTTGGACTTGATGATCTATGAGGTCTCTTCCAACCTTGGTAATACTGTGATACTGTGAAGAACGTGCTGACAATCACAGCAGATTTAAGAACAAAAAGCCATGCATCTTCACTGTCAGATCTCTGCATCAGTCTGTTCACTGCCAATTGAGTTAGTTTTTCTCTTAAAAATATTTACTCAAAGAAAGTAATAAAGTGCACTGAATGCACTAGCAGAGTGTTTTGCAGTAGAGCACGTAATAAGGAATGTAATAAGGAATTAGCTGAACCTGTATAGGTAGAAAAAAGCTTTCCAACTTCTCGTAATCAAAAATGAATGAGGATCCCGTAGCAAAACTGTACCTTCCCATACCTACACATATTGAGATATATTTAATTTGCATTTAAAAAACCCCCTTCATTTAAAAAAGTAGGAAAACTCTCAGTCCAAGGCTATGCATTCTGGAGATAAAACTTCCCTGCAGCAAGGATAGCTGACAGCGGCTAGAGCTGGAAATTATTCCGGCATTCCTTTCATGCTGACAGTGTTAGCCGAAAGTGCTTTCAACTGTCTGCAATGCATTTTAACTGTCAGCCGTAACCTCCTCTGAATCTTGGAGGAAAGCTCTTCGATGACATGAGCACAACGTCAGCATTTCTACACGGTCATGAAGCCCTCAGCATATTAGCAGCTGTTAGAATTAACCTCGTAAGTGCAATATTGGGCTTTTTCTAACAGCGTTTTAGGAAAACCGTTACCACTTTCCCAAAAATGACTTGGATTTCACAGAAGTCATGGGTTTCTCAATTGCTTAGTGCCAACAAGGCTTTGGGAAATCTATAAATGTGGCAAGCCAAGGAATGTAGTGCCTGATGTTTCCAAGAAACATCACAAGCAATTTGCTGATGCCTGAGGTCTTGTGTGTGCTGGAATAGTCATTTCTAGTCGAATGAAGTTTCAATTAAAAAGCTAAATACAGCAGTTCGGGTCACAGGAGCGCAGGCAGGTGGAGATGATCCTCTTCTTATTTTGGCAATAAAAAATTACGTCCTTAACTTGGTAGAGCCAAGTGTGCCCTGCAGCCACTTTTAAGGACTTAGGGATGGTGTCTTAGAGCTAAACCAGATCCTTGTGTGCCTCAAAACCTTTTAGTCTTTAGAAATATTTCATAAGTTCTGGTGAAATGAAATATTCTATAGGGTCTCTAGTTTGCCCCAGTCATTTCCCACAGTGCCCAGTGTGGTGTTTTGGCCTCTACTTGTGAAAGCTTGTGCACAACACCAAGAGCTCTGCAGTCGAAGTGGGACTGTGAATCTAATATATAAGCTAATATATAATCTATAATCGATAACCTAACATAATACTGCGAATCTAATGACGGAATCATTAGATTATTAGGTTGGAAGGAATGCCCAAAGATCATCTAGTCCAATACCCCTACAACAAGCAGAGACACAGTATCACAGTAATGATAAGGTTGGAAAAGACCTTAAAGATCACCCAGTCCAGCCTAAATCCAAATAAACTAAGTAAACCTAACATCTAACATCTAGATCATGCCACTCAGCACCTCACCCAGCCTAGCCTTGAATACCTCCAAGGAATACCATCTGTTCTTCCTAGGATCAGCAACTGACAGTAACACAGTTAATACCTAACAAGCTCCCTCTGACTAGAACAGCTTGCTCAGAGTTCCATCAACCCTGACCTTGGATGTCTCCAAGGATGAGGCCTCTACCGCCCCTTTAGGCAACCGGTTCCACTGATCCACCATCCTCAGATTAAAGAACTTCTTCCTGACATCCAGCCTAAATCCACCCTTTTCTAGCTTAACACCATTACCCCTCATCCTATTGTTGCATGCTGTTGTGATAGGCCTCTTTCAGGTGTTGGAGGGTTGCTACAAAGTCCCCCTAAAGTCTTCTCCTCTTCAGAAAGAACAACTCCAACTCAGTCAATCTTCATAACAGAGGTGGCTCCAGCCCTCTGGTCATTTCGATAGCCCTCCTCTGGACACCCTCCATCCAACAGGTGCACATCCTTCTTATGTTGGGGGCTCCAAAACTGGTAACCAGCTTGTCACCACTGAAGAGTGGTAGGGTGCTGTCAGAGGGAGCTGTGCAATGGGCATGGAGATGCTTAGAACTTAGTCTGATGTCTAAGTGCCCTGGGAGAAATAAATTAAGAAGATTCCACATTACCGTTTCGCTTGGGAGACTGTTTTCGTATGCTGAAAGTCGACATTTTGCTCAGTGGCTTGTCCTTCCGCGGCAACCTAAAAGAAAACATGGAAAAAAGAAAAGGAGGTGGTGAGATTAGGAACCAGCCCCAAAGGCAGTTTAAGCTCGTTTGCCAGCTCACCTTTGATCACCCCCTCACATACGTTTAGTCTGATAGGGTGGAATGGCTTCATGCTAGCTGCAGCCCTCTTTGAACTGAAGCTCTGGCACTGCGGTGGTTTGTTTTGCCCTCCCTGATGTCTGTGTGTTCCTCTGCCTGTCATACTGCTTCAACCTCCTTTGCCTTGTTGGGAATTCCTTTCCTGAGAACATACGGGGCAGTGAGAGCCTTTGGAGTGCAAGACAAAGTAAGGAAGAAAGGGAAGAGGCAATTGGTTTAATGGGAAGATGCTATCAGCCTGTGGCTCAGAGCAGTGCCTCGAGCACATGTGAGTTCACCAAGCCCTGCTGACTGGTCTCATAGCTTCAATGGCCTGCAGCTAATGCAGGAGTCCAGGAGAGAGGTGTTTTTGCTGCTCCGCATCATTGTCCAGCCAGTGATTTTGTCCCTTAAATCAGGCCAGGTTTGCAGATCATGCTTTGAAGCTGGAGTTTTGAAGATGAGCTTTACTATAGAAAGCATCAAGAACATTAGCACGTTTCAAAGACAAAAGTTCCCTCTTAAACTAAAAAGAAAGCCAACCTGGCATTGACCTAGGTGTGTGGACAACACTGACCCTCTTTAGCAAGTGGAGCTCATTTTGAAAAGCAGCCTATGCCAAGAAAACAACGGTAAGCTGGAAATCTCCCAGCCAGCTCCTCTGGTCCGACTGCTACTGTTTACAGAATCACTGTAAAAGTTGTTTTGTGACAGAAGCAGGTGCAAAAAATCAAACATCTTCACAATTTTTTGGGTAACACGGTTGTCCTGGTCTTTTTTCAGACTGAAGAGTTTATCGCTCACTCACCTAAGACAGAGTGGATTGAGAGGCCAGAGCTTGCAGCTGTTTCTTTATTGATGGAACTTGAACATGCTGAATTTTGGCAAAAGCTTAGCGAAAATACTAGAAGTAGTGCTGGCATAGAATCATTAGGGATTGGAAGGGACCTTGAAAGATAGTCTGGTCCAGTCTCCCTTCCACAGCAGGATCACCTAGACCAAGTCACACAGGAACACATCCAGGTGGGTTTTAAACGTCTCTAGTGAAGGAGACTCCACAACCCACCTGGGCAGCCCCTTCCAGTGCTCCGTGACCCTCACAGTGAAGAAGTTCCTCCTCATATTTCAAAAGTACAAAAGTAGTGGACACCTCAATTAATTGCACTTAGAGCAGATTTTTCTTTTCAGTATTTTTTACAGTCAGGCAATTGCTAAAGATGCCCAAATCTGGATGCAAACAAATACAGATCCTTCTCAACAGTAGAGCTATAAATACAAAAATAATACTGGAGCACGGAAGTCTCTTACCCAGTTGTGAAATTCCAGGTGTTTATAAGAGTTTAAGATTCTGGCTGTGACCCACACTCCTTTCTTTTAACCCAAGTTGTTGTTATCAAGCATGTGTTGGCACAGTGTGTGTAGAACACATGTGATCTGGTTCCCACCCAACAAAAATATGCTCGGGGCTACAGCAAGCCTTATTTGTTTTGCAGTGGGTTATAAAATCTCCTTCAAAGTTACTGATAGAAGGTTTTAAGCAGACACGCACTGAACTGCCCAGGTAGAGCATCAAGCAATCTGCTTTAGGTCATGGCCAATCTTGCTATAGATTTTGCTGAGTCGTCAGAAGACAATAGAGAGAATTCTGATTTGTTTGTGGTTTCAGCTTAGCAACAGCTGGGCTTCTGATACTGGTTTTAATTTCAGTCAGTCCCAGGGTAATAGGAAGCTTGACATTTCAGTATATTTCACAAGCAATGTGTGCTGGCCTTTCTTCCTCGGGATAAGAAGCAGCAGTTTGTATAGAAGGACCATGGATTTATTTTCTAATAAAGACTTTTAAAGCCATTTCCTAAGGGAAGTGAAACACATAACTTTGACAAATAGGGCTTTCTTTTGTGGAAATTAAACCAAGTGTGGTCATGCCGAAGCTTAGAACAAATTGTTAGAATAACACATTTTGCCATTTAAATATTTATCATTAAAACCAGCCAGAAGCTGCTATGTAGACCCCGTGTTATACTCCAGCCTTCACATATTCATGAAGAAAACTGGAATTTCTCACAGAACTGGCAAGGAAGCATCATGAGACTTTGTCAAAAATACACAAGAGAGCCTCAGACACTTGTTCTGAAAAAGAGGTTATAACCAGAGTGAAAAAATACCTAAGTTTTGAGGTTGGGCTTTAAAATTTACAGAATAACTACAAATGCACTGATGACACTGAGTCACTGAGTGGCAGCTGGAACGCAGGTTTGCAAGGTGACAAAAGAAAGTCCAGCAAGTGATGTGTCTTTCATCATCCATCATATCACAGAACATATATATAGGTTCCACATCAACCTAAGAAGGAACTTCTTCATGGTGAGGGTGACAGAGCACTGGAACAGGCTGCCCAGGAGGGTGGTGGAGTCTCCTTCACTGGAGATACTCAAGACCCGCCTGGATGAGTTCCTGTGTGACTTAGTCTAGGTGATCCTGCTTTTGCAGGTGGATTGGACTAGATGATCTTTTGAGGTCCCTTCCAATCCGTTATGATTCTATGATTCTATGAGGGATTGGAAGGGCCCTGGGAAGATCATTGAGTCCGATCCCCCCTGCCACAGCAGGGTGCCCTAGATGAAGTCACATAGGATCGTATCCAGACGGGTTTTAAACATCTCCAGAGATTTTCTGTAGGTCTTTCCTTATTTTGGCCATATTTAACATCCCAACGTTCATATTGTTAGGAATCTCTAGCTAAAATTTAACTAAAGCTTTCGTTTAATTAACACTCTTGCCATGTACTCCTTTATAATGTTTTTAGAGCAAAACAATATTTCAGTTGCCCATATGTACAGCACCCAGAATAAAATACTACCTAGTCTGCCAGACCCCAGGCAGTCTGCATAAATGAATGCAAGAAACAAGCACACTCCCTTTTACAGCCAGCACTGAAACTGTGCCAGGCATTCTGGAATTCAAAACCCAGGCATTTTAGCCTTACAGAACACTGTCATATTGCCCCTAAGGTTTGCTTATTACTTCCAAGCTTTCGAGTCATACATCAAAGATTGATCCACTGGCATTTAAATTTTTAAAAAAAATATCCTACTTAAATCTCTAGCACGGAAAATCAGGAATAATCGGAGTAAGATTTAAATTTGAGATCTTAGAAATGAAAAGAACCTTGTGTAAAGAAGCAGAATGCAACACATCAAGTATTTTCCCCTTGGTCTTCACTATTGTGAATCAAGTGTGTGTGGGAAGGGGAATGGACAGACCGCTGTAAGGATCATATTAGTTTAAAAACTCCTTCTCATAAAGATTTGGAACTGTCACGTTATTTACACAGGTCAGAGAATTACAGAATCAGAGACCATCAGGGACTGGAAGGGATCTCAAAAGATCATCTAGTCCAACCCCAATCATCTAGTCCAATCCCCCTGCCAAAGCAGGATCACCTAGACCAATTGCTTATCTCCAGCCAAGAAGATTAAAAAGGAAGTTCAAGGAAGATTAAAGAAAAGAAGAGTTTTCAACTTTGCAAGTGATGTTGTGAAAAAGAGGAGTTATACTACGGCAGCAAATTACGTTCAGGCATTCTCAGTCAGATCTCAGCCGCTGAAGGAGAACAACTCAGCTGGAATGCAAAACAAAAACAAACAGGAATGCAGATCCAAGGTAATTTGAATTTAAAACCAGCGTCAGCAAACATAAAAAGAAATTTAGAACTGCCCCAGCCACTGTAATGAGCAGTTCCCTAGAAGTTCTAAAACATGTCTCAATCCTAGATTCAGACCCTCCCGCATTTCTGGGGAAATAGCAAATAACACTCACAAAAACACCCAGAAAAAACTTCACGTATAGGTCAGGGACAGTCAAATGCCCCTCTGGGCTGGTAGCAACTTATCCAGAGAGCAGCAGAGGTCTCCACTTCTGTTTTTGTCACACAGATATATAGTCAAACTTCTAAATTCCTTTCCACATTCTACATTTTCTCATCAGCAGAAGACCTGCCTTAAATTCTTTAAGCTAGACCTTCTAGTTTTCAGCTGGTCTGAACACACCCCTTCTTCCAGCACAGCATCCTCTTGCTCCTCTCTGTTCTTACTGTACCTGAACAGAATCCTCTCTGTTCTTGGCTGTAGTTTTCTATGTAATTAGGCTTCACATGTATGCATTGATGTATTTAAAAATGCATAGGAGTAATATTAATATTTCCTGTAAGAATCATGTTTTCCACATTAGACTGAACCAGTTGCATCCAAAACAAGTCTTTGTTCTTCGGCTGTCCGGCTATGGCAGTGATTAAAACCCTATTTACAAATATTCCCTTTTTGTGTACTTTGCCTTTCTAAACAACATTGCTTTCCACAGCTTAGAGGTACCACAGCTCATCACCCTGTATAATAAGCAATTCAATATAGTAGATGCTGTGGGAGTGTTGAGTGAGGCAAGTCTTCTTCTCTTAAAAGTCAAACGTTTGCTCTTACGCTGAAATTTTACACTCAAAGCACTTCCGAACGTGAACGCCTAAAAGTTTGCGCGTCCTACTGCTGTTAATCAACCGGGTGATACAAAAAGTTGTGGATGAACAGCTAATTTAAAGCAGAAATATTTAGAGTTTTCCTGTCCTCCAACTCATGGGCTGCACTGCTAAGGCAGCCTGGATCGTGGAGAAACCACTGAGCTGGCCATGCCCACGTAGAGCGCCAGCTGGGACAAACAGGTGTCTTCTACACGGCTGTACGCAGCCGCAGCTTGCTGGCTGCTGTTTGCAAACCATCCTTAAAGTTCTGCCTTTTCAGAGACCTCTGGTGTCTGCCATATGGAAATAAAATCATTCTTAATCCCCAAAAATGAAATTTCCCACCAATCTTTCATCTTACTGAAGGACTGTCCTGCTCCAACGTAAACTGAACACTCAGCGTCTTGTGAGCATTCAGAGCTCTAAATTTTGGAACGATTTGATCACAAATCTAATAAAAGGTCAGGAAGTTCATTTTCTGTGTCCTTGGTGTTTTGACCCGTTTTCACTACAGTCCGTGAGAAATTTTGGGTAGAATAACTATGGATGAGACAAGAATGAAGGCTTCCATCACTTCTACTTTTTTCCTCGTTGGAACTGTTAATTCTACACTACGTGGCTTTCATTTATAGGAGGTTAATGTGGGGAATACGACATTTTAATCAAAAGCACGTTGGATCTTCCTTATCTCAAAGGGCACCAGAGTATTTCCCTGCCTTCAGTTAACAACTTTTATGTCAAGGCAGAAAGCTTTTGTATTTTCTCAATGATTTTATTGAATAGAGTAAGACCAAGTCATTCTGACTTGACACAGGATGAAGATCTCCAGGCCTTAGAAATAAGGCACTAGAGAGATGTTCTTCTTCTAGATATACATCCATAATTCTGTGAGAGGTGAAATCTTTCTGGTTGGGAGGTTAATATGAATTTTTCTGTTCTCTACACCAATCATAGAATCATTAAGGATTGGAAGGGACCTCCAAAGACCATCTAGTCCAATCCCCCTGCCACAGCAGGATCACCTAGACCAAGTCGCACAGGAACATGTCCAGGTGGGTTTTAAAGTCTCCAGAAATACTAGAAGTGTTGTGGCTGGGCTGTCAGACCTGGCTCCCTGTAGTTCAACTCAAATAAGGATGTGTACTTCTAAACACAACTTCAGTTCCTGACTGCAGGTAAAGGCTGTTTTTCAAATCATGATCACAGCTACAGCCACCTAGACATGTACCATGCTTCACGTTTCCAGACTTGCTATTCCAGTCCATTACATGATCGCCTCAGCAGTCTTAAAGAGCCACTCTGTCAGGCGCAGATCTCTATGGATAACTGGAGCTGCACCTTATTCTCTCCAAAAACGTTCACCACTGTCCACTGCCAGAGCTCAGTGACATTCATTAACAGGTGTTGCTAATTCAGCACAGTACCCAGAGCTTAACAAATAAACTCTCACGAATATTTTGTGTGTCTCCAAACAATAAGTAACATGACTATTTGTCAATTAGTTGCTCTTTTTGGCCTTTGTTTGAGAATTACATACAGAAATAGCTCCATTTATTTTGCTGCCATTAAAGAACAAGGGTGTTTTGGAATTTTGTTTTAAGAGTCAAATATCAGAGCAACCCCTGTATAATACATCTGCAGACTTCTGGAAATGGAATCATAGAATCATTAGGGATTGGAAGGGACCCCAAAAGATCATCCAGTCCAATCCCCCTGCCACAGCAGCATCACTTCACTGGAGAAGTTATAGAGTCAGAATCACTCTGGGTTGGAAGGGACCACCTGATCATCCAGTTCCAACACCCCCCGACCATGAGCAGATAAAAGGGTTTCTAAAGAATAAAGCTGAGTAACTCCTAGTTCAGGCTACCATCATTGTGAAGTCACTGTCATGTTGGAGAGGCTGATACAAGAAGGGGAGGAATGGGGGAAAGCAAATGTCACTCTTCTCTTAAGATGAGCAGGGAGAAGGATAGAGATTCATAGAATCATTCACATTGGAAAAAATCTTTAAGATCATTGAGTCCAACCTACCACTGCCAAACCCACCAGTAAATCATGTCCCTCAGCCCCACATCTACACCGCTCTTGAATACCGCCAAGGATGGCAACTCAACCCCCTCCCTGGGCAGCCTGTTCTAATTCTTGACAACCATAACATCCAATCTGAACCGCACCTCACACAATATGTGGCTACTTCCTCTCATCTTATGGGGAACTACAGGACAGTCTGCATCATCTTGAACCTTGGGAAGCTGATATGAATAATCCCAGAAAGCATTTCCAAACATATTAAGAACTGGAAGTAGTCAGCATGTATTTACCAAAGGGGAAGTCGTGCAGGATCAACTTGCCGTCCCTCTACAATGTGATGGATGGCTCATTGGATGGTGCAAGAACAAAGAATATTGTTTATCTGAACTTTAGCCAGGCTTTTGACACTACATCCTGTCACAGTCAGATGTTTCCTACTACGACCTCATAAACAAACTGGTGAAATGGTATAAATAAATAGTGATCTGGACTGAAAACTGGCTCAACTGCTGAGCTCACAGCATAAGTCCAGATGCAACCAGTCACTAGTGGTCTTCTCAATGGGTCAATACTGGGGCCAGCACTGTTGACCATGAATACGAATAACCCCGGGCACCAAGACAGGCTGGGGCTGATAAGATGCAAAGCAGGTTGGCAGAAAAGTCCCTGCAGGTCCTGGTGGGTCACAAGTTGACTATGAGCCAGGAGTATGTCCTTGCAGCAAAGAAGGGCAACAGCAGCCTTCTGGGCTGCATAAAACGGGGCAATGGCAGCAGTTCAAGGGCAATGATCTTCCTCTGTTCAGCACTGGACACAGCACTCCAGATGTCCATCAGTCGTACACAGAGAGGATGAGAAAGCTGTGACAGTTCAGCCTGGAAAAGGAGGATCATATCAGTAATTAATCTATAAATACCTGATGGTATAGGAGCAAAGAGGACTGAGTTAGACTCTTCTAAGTGATGCCCAATGAAATGGCAAGAGGCAATAAGCACAAACTGAACTAAAAGTAATTATATTTAAAGTTAAGTAAAAGAGTTTTTATGGTGGTCAAATGCTGAAGTAGGTGACCAACAGAGGTTGCAGCGTCTTCAGCCTTGGGGATATTTTAAACCTGACTGGATACAGGTCTCCCTAACCTGCTCTGCTTAACACTGCACTGAGACTAAGCAAGGTAATTTCCAGGGCTCCCTTCCACAGCCCCTCCATTCTATGATCCTTTACAAATGCAATTTACATCCTATGCATTTAGAATCACTGCATTAGAGAAGTTATTTGATTGTAAGCAATTAAAACCAAGTCTTTATATATCTGTATGTGCTACATAAGACATAGAGCTCCTGAATGCTTAGTATAAACGATGGGAAACACAGCTCGGGTGTGTGTTCAAGTCGTGTGCAACTCACCACTTTTCCACCAGACTTTGTTTCAGCTATGCTCATTGTAAATGTTTTTGTTCCTTTGTCATAAGTGCAGTAATGTTTTACCCACGTAAATCCGAGAGGTCCTAGAATAGAGAGAGAGAGTATTGAAATATTTAGTTGGGCATTTAACCACTATTTAATTGGATAGAGAAAGAAAACATAACAACATCTATGTGCAGCATGGAGTAAATCCTCCCACCATTTTCATAGTTCTCTCTACATCATCCTAAAAGTGCAGCTAAGATCTCACTCAATTTTTTTGGGGAAAAAAAGATATGTTTACTGCAACAAGGAGAACAAGCTCCCAGATCCTTACAGATACATCTGGAGGGGTGGTCCACTGCAGAAGGCAGGCTAATTCAGATTTCTGCAGAGCCAGTGCCTCACCGTGGGCCAGAACATTGTGGCTACGACAGCACTGGTTAGCAGACAGGGCTAGCAGTGTTTGCAGTGACTAGGGAACATACAGTCAATAGGTACTTCAATTTCTGAAGGTAGGCGATTTAGCGTGGAGGGTGGGATAGTCTCAGCGGCAGAGTACAGCTCCGTTTGTTTTTCTAGCACTGGCACAGCTTCTGAGTACTCAGCTGCAGAAGCCAAACACAATGGCTGTGTGAAGAGCTACCAAGAAGGAAAAGTCGTTCTTCCCCCTTGGACAGCCCTATTCTTCAGAGCCTGGCACTCAAACACGGCTCCTCCCTGCAGAACCATCACCAATATAGAACACGAAGCAAAACACATCGATGCTTATTGCAACTACTGTGCAAATTCAGAACAGAAAAGGACTAGATGTTACTTTCAACCCACAAATTCATTTTCCAATGAATTTCAATGGGAGTTACTGATGGGAAAAACGTTATAATGATTTTTTCCAAAGTATTCCTGCATCTTTTTAATCTTTTTTTAAAATAAAGAGTTCTGAGGTCAGGAAAAAAAATTATATTTAAAGGGCTTTGTGCTTGTTTTTTGGTTCCTTTTCTTTAGTGTAGACATTTAACTGAAAAGGTGAGGCGTTGTTTTGCTAGAGATACTATGGCTTTGCCTTCTAAGGGCAGCCTTCCACACAGGTGTTGGATGAGTGGACACTTGTCATGATGTCTGGCAATACGGACCTGTAGATGTGGCAATGTACACGGACTGTTAGGGCAGCTCAGGGCAACTATTGCCTCCATTTGGCATGTAAGTAATGTCATGAGTTGAAGGTAACTGGTTACCCACCTTCAGAAGTTAGCTGGTCTGTTCCTACAGTCAACCTTACTTAGGAACACAACATCTGTAACTCTTCCAGATCAGCTTTCCTCTGATGACACTTCATTAACTCTTTCAGCATTTTTAAGCAAGATGAGCACTCTCAAAGCAGTTCTATGTGAGAAGTTACCTGTTTTTCACATAAAATAACAGCCAGACACCTACACTGCGACTTTATGTGTGTGACTCGTGACTGTCCACCTGACTGAAACCAACTTATGCTCTACTGCAATTTTGAACGAGCCCCACATATGTACCACCATGTACATCACCAGGAAACACAGACAGGATTTACTCTCAGAAATAGTAGACATTTAATGCAGGTGGTCATAATTTGACAAGATGGTTGTAAGGATGGAGACGATGGTTGCAGGAAAGTAAACCTGCCCAACAAGGAAAGACACAGCTCGTACCTTTCCCACTGCCACAAAGATTACAGACCCTGTTACTCCAAAATAAATTAATGAACACGTTTCTTTTCAGTAAGAAGATGTCAAGTTGACCTCTTGCTATTTAATGAAGCACAACATGTGCCCAGTGCTTCGCTCCTTTTCTCCCTCCCCCATTAGCAGGGCTCAGAATAATTTCCACTTAACACAGGCTTCTTTTATCATTACTACTCAATTAAAACACAGAGGGTCTTCTTAAAACTTTCGGTGCTACTGAGGGTAAAAGTGGTTGGAGTGAACTAGGACAATCATCGAAGATGTTTTCTTTTAGCTCGCATGTGGAATAAAGATTAATGATTGAAAAACCAATTATCTATAGCTCCATTTAGCCCCTTCATTTATCATCTAAAAGGGGAGCAGTGGCAAAGATATCCTCAAAACGGAGGTCAAGCAGGGTCAAGTCTGACACGGCTATTCTATACGTAGATGCCTTCTCTTTTTGTTTGGATTGAGAAATCAAGTGTAAAAAAAAGGTGGTAATTTTTGCATGAACATCAAACTTCCCCAAGCGTGTACACACTGACTCCAAGCGCTGGCACGTACTTTTATGTACTTCCACAAGAAATAGGAAAAAATGAATAAATAAATATCTAAACTGGGTACCCCATACAAAGGAAACGATCCTACCTAACACAGCCAGATTGGCTTGGTTTTCAATACCAATTAGAGTATAAAACAGTGTCAGCTGATACTTCAGGTGGTGGTTAGATTTGACTCTTCACGTTCTTCCTGGTTCTGTTTTCTTTCATAACATGGTGCATTGCTATGCTCTTCCAAGTCGTCTCAGACACTGTATTTAGACAGACTGTTTATTATTTAGTTTTATAATGATAGACTGCATTTAGATTACTTTTCTTCTGCTTTCACCTTTGTTTTCCATTATAAGGACGCTCATTTACTCTTGAGGTGGAAGTTGCTCTGTGGAGATTCTTGGTACAAGGTGGGAGTTGCTCTTGCTGGGTGAATTATAGACCCTCTTCAGGCAGGGAAAGGACAGGAGGCAGCAGGATTTGGCAGGCAGAGCCAAAGCAGAGTGTGGGGAGCTTGCAGCTGCTCAGCAAGGCACAAGGCAGCCAGACAAGGCTTGCTACCAGTCAGCCATGGGGGACATCCGATAGCAGAGACCTACCCACAAGGACGCAAGGGGCAGGAGTTGAGTTGTTTACGTGTGTTTTGGTAATGATTGGTGATGTGGTAACTGACGATAGCTACTCTAAGTGATTTTTGAGCTCAAACACTAACCTATTTTGGGTTTTGGACCTTTCAATCCTTTGGAAAGCAACCATACCAGAAGACTGCCATCACACAAACACAGCTGTTGTGCTGTCCTGCTAACTAAACCATTTTGTTGTCCTTGCGTTTGTTGCTGTCTCTTTTCAAACCAAATTAAAAGGTACATCTGTTCTACTCACGTTTTTCCTGCACGTAGAGATAGCCTTCCATTGTCCATTGACTCGGTGGCCTGTAATCCTGGTTGGCTGACTTCATTCTTTGCATGAGTCTTTCCATTTCCTGCCTAGTGCTTTCGAAGTTATTCCGGGTCTTACGTCCAGAAAAACAAACAAATGACAAACCACATCATCTCAAGCAAGTAGTAACACAACAGTGAAGAGCTAATTGTTAGTAATGGCAAGGAGACTGTACCAGAGGCTGGCAGACACATCTGTCAGACATAAAAGCCAAGAGAACCCCAACCACCCAGTTAGAGTAACACGGTTCTTCGTTCTAGGAATCTCGGAATAACAAAGCAATGAAAAATTCAGCCTAAGCACACAAAGGTAAAGGTATGCTTGCACAGTATTTTAGACAGAGACACAGCTTTCCCTCTGTGTACCCTAGGATACATAGGCAGAAGCCAGATATGCTAGAAGCTTCCAGCAGCATAGACCCAAGCTTGAAGCAATGACTCCCACTAAACAGCATGAAGTACAGTGCAGAAAAGACCAACTCGTGTTAATGCCAGGCTAATGTCGTAGACAGCTGCGGTCTCCTCACATGTGAACGTGACAATGGAAACACCACAGTTAAGTATAACATAAACATACTAGGTAAGACACAGGTCATGACTAGTAGAACTGTGCCAAAAGCATGGAAGTACTGTGTCTGTCCTAATTACAAGTGAAACCAGGCAGCTCACCAGGCAAACTATTAAGTATCAAGGTGGGTTATTCCCATTTTCCAATATCTAGATGCTTATCAATGGTTATTTCCTTCTACTGAGTGCCATGAGGTCAGGGTTTTCCTCCACACGCCTGGCACAGTATAGTGAAGGAGAATTATTATGAGGTCTCAGAGGTTTGAGAAGTTGCTACTACTATAACCATAGTATTTGCTACTACTATACCATACTATATATGGTATAAGTTGCTACTACTATACCATACTATATACGGTAGCACAGTATAGCGAAGGAGAATTATTATGAGGTCTCAGAGGTTTGAGAAGTTGCTGCTACTATAACCATAGTATTTGCTACTACTATACCATACTATATATGGTAGCACAGTACAGTGAAGGAGAATTATTATGAGGTCTCAGAGGTTTGAGAAGTTGCTACTACTATACCATACTATATATGGTATAAGTTGCTACTATTATACCATACTATATATGGTAGCACAGTATAGTGAAGGAGAATTATTATGAGGTCTCAGAGGTTTGAGAAGTTGCTGCTACTATAACCGTAGTATTTGCTACTACTATACCATACTATACCATAGTAACCATTACTGTTCCTTCAAGTAATGGAAAAGACTGAAGGGTTTTGTAACGTGTCTGCAAAGTCACTTTATCATAGAATCACTAGGGATTGGAAGGGACCTCGGAAGATCTTCTAGTCCAATCCCCCTGCCACAGCAGGATCACCTAGACTTTATGGACTTTAATCCTGGTTATTCAGGAAGATACTCTCAGGTTTTATACGCTGGTGAATGCTTTCCCCTTTTTGCAGGCCATTGTGGAGCTGCACAGTAGTAGAGGAAGACTTGTTAAATCTGCAGCCACAATTCAAACTTCTGTGCACTAGCAATGCATGATGTACTGTATCCCACTGTGTCTTCATGTTTCTCTGATGCACAAATATAAGGAAAAGTAATGTATTAATACATAATCTGCCTAACTTTACATCTCCCACCTCTGTGGTCTATGTACAACTTCAAGTTGTACTTATATAATATTTACAAAGATCACGTAACGGTTTGGGTTGCAAGGTCTAGTTCCAACACTCCTGCCATAGGCAAGGTCATCTCTTGCTAGACCCATCCAACCTGGCCTTGAACACTTCCAGGGAGGGGGCATGCAGAATCTCCCTGTGCAACCTGTTCCAGTGCCTCAGCACCCTCACAGCCTGGAGTTTCTTTCCAAGATCTAGGAACAGGAAGCCAATGTCCTCGTTACGGGAGCAATCTGATAAATGATCCCAATTAAAGTCCTGTATCAATACAAAATCGAATTGGGTGCAAAAGATAAGCAATTATACAGCGCCAACTCTGTGCATTTAACATCCTTGCATCCTTGAAAGCCCAGGACAGTGTCTCCCCAGAGCCTTCTCTTCTCCAGGCTGAACACCCCTGACTCTCTCAGCCTGTCCTTGTAGAAGAGGTGTTAAATGTATTTCTTAATTAACATTGACACTGACACGTTAATAATTCTGTTTCTACAGCTATGTGGATAGAAAGTGCTAATAACATCGTCTGACTTAACGTGCCAGTTTTGGCCAGAGCTCTGGGCTTATCCTCCTCTAAGAGCTTGCCATCTTAAAGCAAATGCATCTCTCGAGTGGAGCACGGGTCGCTCTGTCACTGAAACTGTTCTGTGCAACGACACTGACCCCTGGTGTCTTCCTCTGAAATAGTCTTTGAAAGGCCAAGTTGCTGTTCTACAGGCAGAGACACTTGGGCGTTGATGCAGAAGCAGAAGGCTTTGCCTTATTTCCCCAGGCAGCATTTTAAATGGAATCCACTTCTACATATGCACAACAGACAAAACAGAGGGGTCTATGGAGGCATCTTATACATCTTTGATCACAACCAAACCTGGAAAAGTTTTCCTGACATCAATACCTACCCTAGAATGTCAGCAGCTTATTTTCCACTAACCCCCAGGGAACAGCAGTTGAGCACAACAAGGTGCTCTTGTGCTCCCAGACCTTCGATCATATTCCCAAAGAACAGCCAGCAATGGCTTTCCACGTCTGCTCTACATATGCTGGGCAGCTAGCAGCCAGCAGGACAAACCTTTTGTGGCAAGCTGTGAACTGAAAGAAGCAAGCTGCATCGTTCTATACCAGTTGGAGGGGTTTTGGGATATCCAGTTAACTCCATAAGAGAGGACCCACTGTTTGTTTTTTTTAAATCAAGCATTTAGACAGGTTTAAACCTACGTGGACTGTGCGTTCTAATCAAAACTTGGCTGCTCTCTGCTTCTCTGGTTTGTGAAACCAGAAAACATTTGATCCAGAAATAAAGAACTATCTGAAGGTAGTTTTTCCAAACTTGTCTGTTGCCAGGAATCTTAATCAGGTCACCCTTAACAAAAATCACTTTTATCTAGACATATAACTTGATTTGATCTCACTAAAACACTGCAAGATTTTAGAGTTCCAACAATGTGCTACGAGTCTCCTTCAATATCCTGAAATTAAGTTAGAAAGCAAAGTAAATATAAAACATCCTTACATTCTGCAGATTGAACTGCAGCTGCTGCTTGTATGGTGCAAACTCCTGAGCCAGTTCATATCCTTCATGGTAAAACGTAAATAATCCTTGAAGAAAGGCCAAGAGCTGGAAAGGTAAAATTGAAAAGCATTATATATTTTTAACACGTGCTTTTAATCACAGAGCATTAGGGATTGAAAGGGACCTCGAAAGATCATCTAGTCCAGTGCTATAGAGCATTAAGGTAACAGGACATACATGAACTTGTAAGGGCTGAGACAGTGAAAAAACAGTTCTTATGAAATGCTACACACCTTTTTCTATTCAGGTCAATGCTAGAAAGAAAGAAACTAATGGCAGTTGATTTTCTACTAGATTGAAGCAGCACAATGCAGCAAACCAGCAGCAATAAAAGATTCTGTCTTAGCTCTAGAACTGTCTAAGATTTTATTACAA
>JAOXOE010000001.1:107949226-107962176 GCA_028565055.1 Phoeniculus purpureus
ACTTGGTGCCATGGTCTAGCCTTGAGCTCTGTGGTAAGGGTTGGACTTGATGATCTATTAGGTCCCTTCCAACCCTGATAATACTGTGATACTGTGAAGAACTGCCCCAGTAATTTTATCCAGTGTTTCAGCTGGAGTCTTTGGTGTTCGTTCTCCAAGTTCATACTTTGAGAGTTAAAGGGTTTTTTTTTTTCCCATTCAAAGTTGGGGTTTTCTTTTATATTCTTCACAGTAACACCTTGGGCCATGACCTGTTTTCCACAAGCGAGACACTTGAACAAATGTTTTGGACAGCTTGATACGACACAAGAAATCCAGACTAATTCTTCCTGCTCTGAATAGAATGCAAACCCTATCTGTTAATGTCTGTGACCGACTCCAACAGAACAGTCGAGGTCTGCACACATCCAGTTGAAAATTTATTTCAGAATTTGCTTTAAAATAATGCTTGAGTAGTAAAAAGTGCAACCAGGGTTTAGCTACCTTTAAGCTATATTTTCAGAAGTGCATTCCTACTAGTTCTAAAAGCCTGCTAAATTATTCTGTTCTACTTTATAAAAATGCTTTGACGTTGCTGTAAGTCACCTCACCTGGTGTTAAATTCCAAGCCTTTAATTTTTTACTGTGGACTGCTCTTTTTATGTATGTATTTTATTTTAGAAAAAAAAAAAACCAAGTAAAGAAAGCATCAAAAAAGAGATATCAGCTCGAATGTACAATAAAAGCTGTAACAACAGAACACATTTATCTTAGTGTATTAGAGCAACTGAAAAGCTAATCACCCAGGCTAAGTAACTGGCTGCCCAGGCTGCCTCCTAGCTCAGTAAAAACCCCACAGGTATTCTAGGACATAATTCTTTTTCCTTCAGACTTCTCTCGCAGGACAGGATGAATGATCCAAAGCAAACATTTATCTCTCTCCATCGACTGCTGAAGTAGCCTAGACCCAGGCAACACAAACGCTATCATTCATATTTAATGCACTTTGCTTTGTGTTACCACTACCATAGATTAGGGTAAGTGAAGCTGCTTAAAAATGTAGTTTTTACTGTGTTTATATTTTTAAACCCTGCTAGAAGAAAAGTAGTTAAAGTGTTCTGCCTCCCTCTTTCCTGTTGCTCACTGAGAGACTGCTGTACTGAGGTAACACATATATTTTGGAGGAATAGCTAAAATGAGGTTTTACACTTTTAGAGCTCCATCCATTCCAGCACTGCAAGACATTCCACACCCTTGAACAACTTCCACAGCTGACAGATGGGAGATCAGGAGCACAGCACTCTGGGCAGAGGAGCTAACACAATGACTTGCTGCTATCAGACCAAAAGTCCCACTTTCCTGTTCCCATATCTCATCTGTTTCCCCAATCAATTCTGTCATGCACCCCACATCCATCCTTGTGCCAGTCCTTCGGTGAGCATCTCTGCAAAGGGAAGGCTGCTGGTTTGCTGCAGCATAACAGACCATCAGTGTGAAGAAGAATGAAGGCATGGCTGGGAGAAGGACATCACTCTTGGTTTTTAGTAGTTTTGAAGGATCACATGAAACCCTGGCCCTGGAAGGCTCCTACTGGCTGAGTTAGCTGGTTATGAGAAAGGTCAAAACACAACATTGTAACTCAACAAGCTCTAATTATATCAATGGATAGAAAGAGTTCTAGAATTTTAGGGCTATAATGTAATTCCTGAGAGAATAGCATAAAAGAAAGAAAAATGAATCGTCCTTTTCTATAAATAAAGCATAAAATAAGTAAGTTATAACTATGGCTCCAGCCGTGAAAAGCTTGTGGCCATAGTCTAGATCCAGTTGTTCATCAGCATCCCCAACTACAACTCTTTAATGTGCAGCAGCATAAGTACTCCTGAACCACTTGTGCATGGGAGCCTGCTGCTAAACTCACCCCTTACAGCTAAGGAATCGCTTCGGGACTAATGTGAGCACTCAGCAAAACACCCAGGCTAGAGAATTGGAGCAGTCTAAAATTATAACAGAAGAACTGGTAGGAGAAAGGTTCAATACGTCAGCTCACGCCTGAATCTTAAAGATGAGTTCAAAGGGCATTTCATAGAATCATAGAATGAATCATGAATAGCTGAGGTTGGAAGGAACCTCCGAGATCACATAGTTCCAACCCCTTTGCCCATGGGCAGGGAAACCTCTCGTAACACCATATTGCCCAAAGCTCCCATCCCACCTGTCCTTGAATACTACCAGGGAGGAGGCACCCACAACCTCCCTGGGTAACCTGCTACATCGCCTAAACACTCTCCTAGTGAGGAATTTCTTCCTCAGGTTTAATCTAAATAGACTCTCTTTTACCTTGAAAACATTCCATCTTGTCCTATCACTCGAGTCCCTCAAAAAAAGTTCCCTCCTCAGCTTTCCTGTAGCCTCCTTCAGACATTGAAAGGCTACTCTGAGGGTTCTGTATCCTTGTCTTCTCTAGGATGGACAACTCCAATTCACTCAGCCTGTCCTTGTTAGAGAGGTGCTCCAGCCCTCTGATCATCCTCGTGGCTCTCCTCTGGACATACTTCAATGGTTCAGTACATCCTTCTTACACCGGGGGACTCCAGATCTGGATACACTACTCCAGGTGAGGTCTCACAAGAGCAGAATAGAGGAAAACAATCACCTCCTCTGAACTGCTGCTGTTTTCACATAGCCCAGGGTGTGGCTGACCTTCTGGGCTGCACTCACACGTTGTTGGCTCTTGTTGGGCTTCTCATCTACCAACCCTCTTAACTCCTTCTCAGGACTGCTCTCAACACATCCACCGCCCAGCAGGTATTTGTGCTTGGGATTGCCCTGACCCGGACGTAGGGCTCTACGCTTGAACTTGTAGACCCACACACAATTTGTATGGGCCCAGTTCTCAAGCCTGTCGAGGTCCCTCTGGATGGGCTTCTGTCCCTCCAGCACGTGGACCACAGCACGCAGCTTGGTGTCACCGGCAAACTTGCTGAGGGTGCACTCACTGCCACTGTCCATGGAGCTGATGCAGATTTTAAGAGACTACAACTAGAAGCTGTTTAAGCTTGAGCTTTAACGCTTGATGAAAAACATTTTCCACCACACAAAACTCCTGGAGAAATACTGAGGAAGAAAATACTGAACACAAGATGGCAGCAAAGCTGAATTTATCTGAGAGTTCAACATCAGCAGCAAAATCATCCTGAGAGACATGTGAATGCATTTTAGTTAAAGTATGTCTCAAGTTTTGCGATGCAGAGGATGGCCTTGATGTTGTCTTGGTCCTGGATCACTTAGAAAAAGATGAACATGAGAGAAGTAAAAATAGGCTTATTCCATGCAATTCTTAGTCAGCTTGTTCACAAGCTGACACTTAAGATGGTCTTTGCTTCTATGCACGCATCACCGATGGTGCAAGAACAGGGATCAGAACAAGCTCCGTACCCTGTGAGCCTGTGCTGTTAAGGGGTCTTTGTGACTCCTTTCATGAGGACAGGTAGAGCCTCAGCACTGCATGGAAGAGATCTAAAAGCCAAGGGCTTTCACTCGCGGCTCACGTTCACGATGGAGCTCTCTGGTCGCGGGTGATAGAAGCGGCACTGCTGCTGAAGGCAAGCTCTTGGTTTTAAGGAGCTTTATGCTAAATAGTAAAAAGAAGAAGAGCAGCTCTTTTTCCTTCCAATAAAGACTTCCAGCATGTATTTCAAGGTGGTTCTCACAGGTGAAGAGGTGTTTTGTTTCACGAAACCTCACGTACAGTGTCTGGTGTGTTCACAGCAAGAACTGTTCAGTCCAACAGGTTCTGAGGATCTCATCAGGCACGTCAATAAAGAGCGAGGTCTGAGCTCCGTAACACGAAGCCTTTCACCGCCCCAACGCCGCGAGGATTGCAGCCCAGGACCTGAAACCAAATCCAGCTCCTTCTTGAG
The DNA here is from genome assembly GCA_028565055.1 of Phoeniculus purpureus. NCBI lineage: Eukaryota > Metazoa > Chordata > Aves > Bucerotiformes > Phoeniculidae > Phoeniculus > Phoeniculus purpureus. The sequence continues at coordinate 107,953,129 of JAOXOE010000001.1, forward strand.
GCTTTATTTATTTTTATGCAGAGCTGGTGACCTCAAGACTGCCTGGTCATTTCATTCTCACAGGAAGGAGACTGTACTTAGGTTTCGGATAGAGGAGGAATTTAACCTTTGGCCTGCAGCACATCAGCCAAAAGTCCCTGTCTCCTTCGTTTCATTTTATTTACGAGTAGATAGCACTAATTGATCAGATTAACGTGAATCTAGTTAATAACGTTGAGAATCCAAGAAAGGGGAAATTGAGTTTAACTTCCACAGTGAGGTCTCATGGAACTGCTGCAATTACACATAGGCAGCGCCTGCTGGTGGTTGGGCTGTTGGGCTGCTTTGTATTTCCAGTAGTCTCCTCCTGAACACCATGTTGCAGCATACAGCGTGCTGGACTAAGACGCCTCCTGATCTGACACAAGCTGGCAACTGATTGACTCAGGAGTAAATTTACCTACTGTACGTGCCCCAGGTCCATCAGGAACAGTTTAGCAGTAACCGCCTCTGCGTGCGCGCTCAGCACCAGCACTGATGACTTGATAAATCTCCCTTTCATTTTGGGAATTCACGGCTGCCGCTGTGACAGCTGACACAGAACGGGGACAGCTCCTGGTCAGAAGGACAAAGCTCTGTCTCTCCAGCTAAAATATATAAAACCAAACCTATTTCTCCTGTCTGTCTAGCCCATGGGATAAAAGATACCCTACTTCAACGACACACAATTGCACAACAATATTTCACGACGTACAAAAAATTCCTCAATACAAAAAGCTTCTATTACTTTAAAGCAGCATCAAGTCTCCTATAGGAGGGTCAGAGCTAGGTCAGGATTGCCAGATTTTTCCAGGATGTCAGAGTTTTGCAGAAGTAGACAGAGAGAGACACTCTGGATTAATCTGTGACAGGTAGAAAAATGTTCTTATTTAGAAATTTGAGCAAGTTTTAGTCTCCAAGATTTGGCAGCTGTATGCCATGCACATAGGATTTCTGTAAGGACTGCCTGCTGAATCCAGGTTCATTAGCTTGCATCAATGTCAAGCGTTCGCTATACAGTGCATTCTCAGCTCAGAAGGCATCCGAGATCTTCCTAGTGACGTTGGGTGTTGGAGATGTAATTTGACCTGTTTCGCAGTCAAGACTGCTGCTTCAGTCAGTTACAAGGAAGCTGGAAGATGGTGTGGAAAGAGAGAGAACGTTATGCTTGTCATGTTCCTGCTTCAGAACTGACACTCTGCTCTGCGCAGGGTGCTTAATGGGAAGGGACAGATGGCACTGGAAGTTCTCTGTCAAGGAATACAGGTACTAACTAACAAAGACAGTTGCCAAGCTGTTTTACATGAACAGTGGTACCACTACTACCATGCCACAGAATATGCCAGTACACTGTCCATGAGCAGCTCTTGCTACTGACTGAACCAGAAGATCATTAGGAGTTGGCAGTGGAAACACAATCCAGGACTAATTCCCAGATCTGGGTATGGACATTTGAAACACAACTTCATCTTCCTCTTTTAAGGCGTATCAATGTACACGGTCTTTTATGTACTAAAGACAAATGGATCCACCCACAAAACCCAGTCACAGAAAAACTGGGTTTTGGCTTTGTTTCACGTATAACTCAAAAAAATCCCATTTCTGTACACATGGACTATTTAAAGCAGAAAACTGGCTCAGAGTTTCAGCCATGAAACTACCATATCAGGAAACATCAATTATGTGTCACGCAGACACATCACATGTTATCCCACTAAAATGTTACTCCACATCACGAGACACTTCACTTCAGAGTAGATATGATGCTCTTACATAATCCTTCAACAAACAAGGACAGCGCACAAGCCAAGCTCTTAACAGCACTTGATATACAAGCAGCCTGCAATCACAATTTAATAAGGGAGCAAAAAACGGGTGTTTTACATTTAAATGCATGCATTCGAAAGAAAATAAAATGTAAAACTTACGGGTTCTACAAATTCAAATTTCTTTTTCTCTTGTACTTCTTGAATTTTAAAGACATATTCTAGTGATGCTTCATAGAAGTTCTGATGTTCTCTGTCAATCTGGGTGTCTGCCTAAACGAGAAAACATAATACAGATGCTATTAATTTGCTCTAAAACCAGATGTTGTCACTGACGAGCAGATCTTCCAGAAGATTATTCAGCACGCTTCATGAGGTTTAGATTTCTTGCTGAAGAACAGAAGAGCTACTTTAAAAAGCTAACCCAAGTTTAAGAAGCTAGCATGACACATTTCAGCCTCACACCTTTTCCCCATTCCTTTTTGGTTTCTTCTTCATTTAAAGTTCTGTTTTTTTATTTAGGAGACCCTGTAGGAAAACAAAGCAAGGTGGCAGCAGAAACTCTGTTGGTATGTTTACAAAAATATACAGAAAAGAGTAGGACTGGAATTAAGGAGGGACAAAAATAGGATTATTTCTATGTAAATGTTTGAATATCAAAATATATTTATATATATATATATGAAATCCTATTTCTTCGCTTCAAATACCTTCCCAAGAAAGCATTTGCTAAATGGATTGCCTTTAAATATGACACAGAATCACAGAACATTAGGGAGTGGGAGGGACCTCGAAAGGTCATCTACATCTTGCAACTTACTATTTCATAGTCTGTGTCAGACACTCTTGGAGTACGAACACATTGAAGTCCTTAACCTTGTAAATGAATTATTTTTCATGTTTTAATTTCCAGATTCCAATCTTGTACTTGTCAGAAGTACCCAAATAATGCAATCTGACAAGGACATCCAGAACTAAACCATGGTCTTCTGCCTAAGCAGCTGAAGAACTAACTGTCACCAGCTGGTAAAGAGCAATGTGCTTTCATCCTCAGTTTAAACAAGCCATGGGAGACAGCCCTAACGGACAAGCCGTGCAGTATACCGATAGTGCTTACAGAACAGGTACAGTTTTCATTCAATTCATACTTCTCACTAACAAATCATTTCCCCAAGCAAATCCCTTTTGGGCCACATTAGTTACGCTTTGGTCTTAGGTGAACAAGGAATTTCATCGAGTATCGACAACACGGGTAAGGCCAGTGGAGCTGCTCTGATGTGCTCCGGGGTCAAACACAGCAGTACACTCCTGCATGTTTTCTAGTGCAGTGCTGGCACTAAAAGCAACAAATACAGGAACACTGGAAAAGCCAGATGTGGTCTAAACCAGCAGATGCATCATAAAAGAGGTTTAGTACCTCTAACACTACAAATGCAAAACGTCAGTGTTTTCCTGCAGGCAGGATGTGGTCAGCAGCAGCACCACATCTAATTAACGTCGCTTCTCTAGTGAAGCTGCTGTCGTGACCGGGCTGCACAGACTCTTACAGCACTGATGCACTACCCTAGCACAGTGCTCTTACACGACTTCAAAGCACAGCCTCGATCATACGTTCGAAATCGTTCGGCACTAGCCTTTCCTTCCCATGCCTATAAAATCAATCAGGAAATTAAGTACACCAACTGATACTGGGCAGCAGAAACCAAGCGCTCCAAATTCCAGTATGCAAGAGCTTTACCGCAGGGCTAACTCTACCATGGGCCACTAACTAGTGCATTTTGCTACTGTTTTCTTTTGTACATTGTTAACAGTTTTAATTTCAGAAAAAATGTATCACAAAGACAAAGCAGATAGCGGTTGTAACGACGCTTACAACAACCAGGTGCCATCTCAAACCATCGCGAGTGGCCAGGGACGAAATCAAAATTCCCAAAGTTTAAGAATTTGTCTGAACACTGAGGATTTGGGGCTATAAGAACCACCTTGACAGTGACTTGAAAGTTTCTAAAGCTGAAACGATTTTCACGCATTTTTTCCCATGACTTCAAACTGCAGGTTAAGAGTAAAATCGGGCTTTAGATGCCTAATTAGGACCCTCTCAGTTACACTCAAGTGAGGAATATGAACCGGACTGACACAGTATTAGAGTAACTCCTTGTTCATCCCAGCGCTCTATAACTAATACAATGTGATGAGGTGCCCAGAACGCTCAACAACTGAAACAAACAGCACATCAAAAAAGAAAGACTTTGTGATGGGACAGCAACAGTCAAAAAATTGTATTCCCACCTCGTTAAATGCTCGACATCGGCTTGAGGCAAGGGCTTGCACCGAGCATTAGAGCCAAGCTGCCAGTACCACCTGGTTCTAACTCACGCCATCTCTGCTGTGGGTTGCTTCTGCAGACTTTGTCATGAACACACAGACTCACTCGAACTATTCTGGATGTGAGTCAACATCTGTCGCTTGGATTTGAGGCCAGGAATTGGTGCATGGCCCCTTTTACTTACAATAAAAAGTCTCCCTAGTCAACATTACAGGTACTGATGTTTCACTGTACCTTCTACTGATGGTGGGTTGATGTTGCTGATTTGACACACCGACAGCTGCATAAAACCAGGCAAGAGAGAAATGGCAAGTTATGCCCTAGATGCTTTAGAAGTCGGGCATCCAGGAAAGCAAAAATCCTCAGTCTCAGTTACAAGATTTTTAAATCCAGAGATGTCACTTCAGGACAGAGTGGAAAAATTTACTCTGCTTTTCCATTAGTTTATATGCTTGAGCCAAATCCATTGTTATTCTACCACAGTTTATTAGATTCACAGTTGTTACTTTTCACTTTGGATGCTGTTTTTAGGCTGTAATTACTCTCATGTCTCAAGGGGAAAGTATTTTATTATATTTTATTTTCTTCTATTCTAGATGAAATTGGTCCTTAAATTTACTGTCCACATTTTGATAAGAAATTAATTCCTTTTTTCTTTTACTCAGCTGGTGCTTAGCTTCTAACAGAACTGCTTCATATCAACACACAGAACATCTACCAGACAAGGACACTGTACATCTCAAACTCTGATATACAAGTGGAATATTTAACCAACCCTACACAACTAACGTGTTAGCTAGAATGATGACTATACAGACAGGAATGTCAGTTCAGGAGTATAAACATTAGAGGCTTTGAATTGCATCCCTGCATCCCTGATGCAGGCAGATTGGACTAGATGATCTTTTGAGGTCCCTTCCAATCCGTTATGATTCTATGATTTAATTTGAATTATAGTATTATTGGTAAACATGAAAAAAAGACTTGTGACTGAGTGACAGTCACATCTTCTGTGAAAATTCCATCTGCAGCCTAATTCCCTTTACTTTAAGGGTCACCATGATGACAGTAATCCCATCAAAAGCATTTGAAACCACTTCTGGTGCAAAACCCAGTGTCACTGATAGAAGTTGCTGGTTTTACTGGAATTTGCCTCGAAGACAAAACAATCATTTCTTCCAGCATGCTGAAACACCCTGGAATTCTCCTGTTTAACTAGAAGTCTTCATAGTTTGGTTGGGGTGTGTTTTGGAGAAGAAACACTTGGCCATACGGACTCTTCAAAGCTGAAGAGTTTGTGGATAGAGTTTCAGGGCACGATGCTACAATCTCAGAACAAGGTGAAAAAGAGGAAGAAAGTGGCAAATTCATCAGCTAATAAGTTAAATAGCAAAAAAAGCAATTAATTATTTTACTCTAGCATTCCACTTATACTTTATGAAGGTCACATTTTTATCGTAGTCACAACAGTCTGTTGCTGCCACCAATGAACATTACCTGTACCCAATGTACACAGAGTGGGATATGTCGAACATTGCCTTGAACTCTTAACTCAAGAATTTATATTCACAAGAAGCCTGACTGCAAGAAATCTCAACAACTCTACATAAACAAAGGACAGCACATCTTGAGGAGAATCACTTTGTTGTCATGATCTCTTGCGAATGTGAAACTTGGTAAGAGCGTGTTTAGAGCTTACATCTTGCAAATGAGATTCTTTCTTCTTTGCTGATAGATTTAAGTGCTTCTCGAGGATGGAGTAATATTTCTCACTCTCTTTGTCAAACTTCTTCTTCCCATCCTGAAAAGTAAAACATTACCAAGTAAAGCATTTGACTACATATCACAGCTAACTCAAGCTAAAAGAAAGCCTAGGTGCCAAAAGGTGCCTGGCTATAAAGCCATTTCTGTTGGTTATGATATTTTTAGGGTTTCATTCTGAATTAGGCTTGAAGATATTAGGAGGACTGATTTAATTATTAGATGAAATATTAAGGATTTCCCCCCCGAAACAACAAACCTATACAGCAAACTGGCGTAGTTTCCCACAACAAACACGCATGAGGTTTTACGTAGGTGGTATCTTGCTGAGAGACACTTAACGCAAAATACGTTTCATAAACGTACCTACCTGTCACAGGGACTACAACGCTGTGGAAGAGGGAGGTGAGTACTAGAAGTCTGCTGATGATAACCCTTATCTTTAAGATTCATAAGCTTATTTTCCACGCAGACTCCTAAAATAGGAGTACGATGGAACAGCACATACGTGGTTACAAAAGGAAATTGGCCAAAAAGGTCTGTTTCCAGTGTTTTGGTGTGTCTGAATATTTAAGCCTGTCTCATGTCAAAGAGTTACCCTGCTGTTTTTATTTTCCAGTCCTCTTTAAGTTTTCCCCTCCATGTGCAGACAGTGCTCACATTTCTACTCTATGACCGCTTTTATGATAATACAAAAGCTGCTGCTCTAAGTAAACTAAGAAACACAACATTTTCTGTACTCTGATTTGGGAGTGATACTTGATTTTTTAAACTGGATATTCAGAAATGTGAATCTGAAACCTTCCAGCTTTCACGAAATGTCAGATTTCAGGAAATAGAAGAAGAATTAAAGTACGTATCCAATCAGAGCATTATTAATGATAAAAAACCCCCCTTTAATTATAAGATTATGCAACCTCTAAGTAAGAGCAACTATCTGTTGCAGTCTCAGTGAGTCCTAATTATTGTTTCTAATGATTAAGAAATTGAATGTTTTGAGACATCAAAGAAAACTCAAGACAACCAGTCCTACTGGCGCATTAACCCGCGTAGACGTGTTCCTGTGCGACTGGATTTAGGTGATCCTGCTGTGGCAGAGGAATTGGACTGGATGATCTTTCGAGGTCCCTTCCAATCCCTAATGTTCTGTGATTCTGTGTGCAAAAGCTATTAATAGTGGAAGAACTAAATGCTGGACATAATGCAGCACCAGCAGGTCATCTTCAGCACTGACTCCTTTCTCCCTAGAAATTGTTATGGATAAAACTAAGTAACTAGGCTGCATTTTAGCACCACTCTGTTTTCCTTTGTCGTATTATAGGAAAGTCAGGTCAGTTTGAAGAAGCAAGACACAGAATTTAATATGATGAATGAAAACTTGTCAGGCACCTGTAACAACTAACTGCTTACTCATTAGCTCCAGTGACTCAAGTTCACAATGGTAATTATACTTTATCTGAAAGACAGCACAGATTTTGTACCCTGCAAAAACTTCCACTATATTGAGATGAAAAATATGCACAAATTACTGTTCTCATTACCTCACACAGAAATAGCTTTCAAAGCCATCATAAGGAAAAGAAGGCACTTAACCCAACAAGGTATTAACAATACTGAAAAACTCCCGATGCCTTCTGCATTTCATTGCAGCTCTGCAGATATGAGGAGAAAGCAAAAATAGAAATATAAAAGCTCGTATTTTGCCTAATGAGGGAAAACAAGTTGTTTGAGTTTACTTCCAAAGTGATACCCAAATATATTCTTAAACAGAAACTGTCCAATGACTCATAAGTCAACTTATGTGCGACAGAATCAATCTCAAGTTGGGTCCACTGGCACAGTTTTAATAGGGAAATCTCAGGTACTGGGACTTTATGATCAACCAGGAGAACACAGAGTATCTGAAGGTCTCCTTTGTTCACAAGCAGAAATTCAGACCAGTTGCTCACCCACCACAGGCAAGCATCTTATGAATGTAAGGTACAGTTACTTGCACACCACCTTATCATCTGCAACAATCATGTTAAAGCACTGGACTAAACCCAGTTGTTTTAAAATCCACCTGACACAGGTAACAGAGTCGAGGAAATGTTCAATGGCAAAACCAACCGACGTAACAAAAACGCAGAGAGAATCACTTTTAAGGGGGTTTTTCATCAAGCTCCTGAAGTTCAGTGGTTCAGGACACCATGTACTTCAGAAGGTAACCTCCCATGCCTTTTGGCAATGAGGTCTGTGTGCAGGACCCAAGGAAGAAGCCATGGATCCATGGGCAAACCTTCTGCAGGGTTATCTGTGCCAGACCATGGAACACTCTGCCCAGCTGCATTAGCACCAGTTCTTTCCCTAATTATGCAGATTTTTCTCCTGCCTCATGAACAATTTGTCTCAATCAAGGTCATACGCAGGTAACGGATGGTATGAAGTCTGGTCAGCCACTCTAGCTCACATCATCATTAAAGCAACCTGTACTAACAGGAGCTGGAAGAGAGCGCCTGAAGTCCAAACTGCTTGGGAAGAGTCAAAGAGCAAGCTGTAAAAATGGGATGTGGCTATCTGAAACAGCTTCTCTTTTAGCCTACAGCATGTCAAATGTGTGTCAATTCCAAGAGGGATCCATTTACACATCTAATGTGGTGTCCAGTGTGACACATTCAACTGCTACAGCATGTCAAATGTGTGCCAACTCCAAGAGGGATCCATTTACACATCTAATGTGGTGTCCAGTGTGACACATTCAATTGCTTATATTTTGTGCTTGTATCTACAAGAAAACTCATCAATTAGACACGACATCATCTGTTCTCCTTATGTGTAAAAAGCAAAACACAGAAAGTCAATGATCTCATCTAAACTGAGACAACTCCATCAGGAGGAGTAATGACAAAAACACCTGAAATGCAAATGTTGTAGTTGCAAAGCGACTTGTATCTCAGGTGAAACGTCACAAAGATCTCCGTGGAAACATCTCAGTACAAGTTGGAACCTGAGACCATAGACTGCATTCTGATAGATGTCTGGGTAGGGGAATTTCTCTTTGCTATGGATTTGATTTAGTTTTGTGAATGTTCACCGATCAAGATAGGATCAAAAGAGATTTTTTTTAAAAGAAAAAGTGAAAAGGGGGTGTAAAACTCCTTCTCTCCCTATTCAGAATTTAACATACTGCTAGGCTAT
>JAOXOE010000001.1:107965163-107981018 GCA_028565055.1 Phoeniculus purpureus
ACAGCCCCAACTCCCTCAGTCTGTCCTCATAGCAGAGGTGCTCCAGCCCTCTGAGCATCCTCGTGGCCCTCCTCTGCACACGCTCCAGCATGTCCACATCCCTGTTGTAATAAGGGCTCCAGAACTGGACGCAGTACTGCAGGTGGGGTCTCACCAGAGCTGAGATGTCTGCAAACAGTAGGTAGTTACCAGTAAGGACTTAAAACCAACTAAAAACAGAACCAGAAGAATTGCACTATTTCTGAAATTCTATTCAAATTAATCAACAGCTGCTATTAAATGAACAAATGCGTTTGGAGGATGCCATTTGATTTCTCCATCAATAAAAAAATCCCTCTTGAAATGGAAAAAAAAACATTAACATTTCCCAGTAGTGCTGTGAAAAGATGCACAAACCTGCCAACACTGGCAGGTTGCAAAGCAGGACACACCAGACTCCCTGTTATTCAGCTGCAGAGTTGTTTTGAGTTTATTTGGCATCTGCTGATTCCAGGAGTTGCTGCTAAATGTCTGGGAATCTGTTAAACCCCTGCCCAAACAGCAGGAATGGTAAGTCTGCACACACAATGTAGTTTTATTGGTCTCACTGTCTAGTAAATCTGAAGAATTTTGCTGGAACATCTTACTTAGGACATCAGCATGCTACTGCTCAAATACTATGATTTTCCCTGGGACGGCAGGAATGAGTTTTTTAAGCTCTTCTCCAAAGCAGGTTTAAGACTCTGTTCTGAAGTTGAATATTTTTCGTCAAAGCAGTAACATGTACTGTTCCTGTACATGAGCGTGTGATGATTTAAAACCACTTTTCATACAGAATAAACTGCTCGTGCCGTAAGTGACGTAGATATTTGTTAGAAATCGATGCAGCTACGTATGCTGAGTAGAGAGTCATGATAACAGAAGTTACAACCCATTCCTAAGTCACTATTGATGTGATAAAAGGAAAGAGGCCAACTCAGATTTCAGGCATTAAAAAATCAAAGTCAGTCAGTAATAAGACGTGATAATACGCTCAAAGCTCTGAAGTCATTGAGCTGGCAACACTATCCATGGACACCTGTTAATGCTTACAAAATTAGACTAGAGAGGAGACCTTCTCTACACAAGTAGAATCAGTTGTGGTTTTGTTCTCACTATCTAGTTCCAGTCTGAGCTTACACAGCTTCCTAAAGTCCATTAGAAAAACCTAAACAACCAAAAACCTCCAACATCTTTTATTGTTTCTGCTTAACTTCTGTGCACACCAAAATCGGTTCAGTTCAGTTGAAAGAGTAAATAAGAAAGGAATCTTTACAGGAGAAGACAAATATAACACCATTGGGCAGCAGGCAGCTCTGATTTTTGCTTTATCTTTCACATCAGAGCTTGGACCAAACAGGGACAAACTAAGGAACGAGTGGACGCGACGCTTAGGGATCTGGTCTAGCAGCTAGATAATAGGATAAAGGTTGGACTCGATGACCCTGGAGGTCCTTTCCAGCCATGATGATTCTGTGATTCTGAGATTCAACCACGTTTAGGCAGCTAGTAAGTTGACCTTTCAAGTTCAGTAGTCATACCAACCTGTTAGCCAGTGCTGTGCCAAGAGTCATAGATGGTTTGTTTTTCTTGATTCTTTACTTCTCATGCTAATGACAAAAATAGACTTGGCTCTACAGTTACTAACACAAGTGCATGGGAATGCTACAGGTAGGGTATCCAGCTACGTGGAGCGTAAGCATTCCACGTGCCATGGCTTCTACAGGCACAACAGCTTGTGTAGCATGGTTTTTGCACTTGACAGTGAGGCTTGGCTTTACCATAACCGAGTGGTAAACTTCTCAACTGCAAAAAACCCCAAACTCTATCACAACAGTCAGCAAGTGCCCTTGGTTACCACCACCGCTGCTCTCTTGCCATCACTGCTGTCTCTCTTCATCCACTTATTGTTCTCCCTAAGTGGCTACTGCCCATTCCCCAAGCAGCTGTCTTGGTATTCCAAACCCAGTGTTGCTGCTCTCCTCACCTATGTTCCTGCCATGAGCAATGCCTTTCCTCCTCCTATTTCAGCTTCTGCACGCCTCCTTGCCTGTGGTAGGTTCTCCAACAAGCGAAGTGTATTTCAGAAGGTCCTGGCATGCCAGTAAACCGTGCGTGAAGGAGCCATTTCATCGCCACAGTCAGCAGCTCCCGTTTTGTGCACTTAAAGAAAACACAAAATAGCTGCAAAGCACATAGTGCCACGAAACTAGAGCAGTTCTGCCTGACTAGCTTAGAACAGCGCATCCTCACTGCTGTATTTTAAAGGCAGAAGATAAAAATATCTCTTTTAAAGCAGCAATTTCTTTTTAAAAACACTCTGGCAATCTCTCTTCCATCTACGCCAACCAACCAGCCACCACCTCTGATTTCAGCGTGCCAGCAGCACGTTCAGCACAGCTCGTGGGATGTCCCGTGTCATCGTAGCAGGACCACACTGCTGACCCGAGGAAGGACTCGAGGCATATCATGAGAAAGCTTTTCGATCAATGCATGCGACTGGAAGCTGTGCTGTTTACAGAAAAAAAAGGAAACAGTCTGGGATTCATGTCAGAATGATTTTGGTCTGTTTTGAAAGCATCTATTTTCAGACACCGTCTTACAACACTGATAAGGGAACACAAACTATCGCTTTGGGGTGAAGAGTCACGCCTCCCAGTGGCGTTGTTAAGGTCCACCAGTACTCTCAGTTTACTTCTTAGGGAGGGACACCATCTCATCAAAACACCCCCTTCTTGGCAAGCTCCAAGGGAACAAATCACAGAACCACAGACTCACAGAAGACTAGGGATTGGACGGGACCTGGAGAGATCGTCTAGTCCAATACCCCCACCACAGCAGGATCATCTAGATCCAGTTGCACAGGAACACATCCAGGCGGGTTGGTTCTGTGGTGGCTACTGCAGCCTGAAAGATCCTACAGTAGGAAAGGTGGTTCATTTAGGGAAAAGATGGATCTCTTGGAATTCCCAAATTTACAACCAAGACACATTAAAGTTTCAAATACTGTTGCCCATCTTTTGTCACAGCACAGGAGGGGTACTTTGCAGCTACTATACCCACTGCATCTGCGTAGTTAGAGAATGCAGCTGCATTTCTGAAAAAACTCATGATGAACCTGGTTTGACAAAGGCTGCCAAAATTCAGAGTAGAGTCTTGTTTTGAGATTGGGGAGCACAGAGGCATTGGTGCATTTGAGTAGCTGAATAAAGCCCAAGACCTAGACCTTGTGCAGGGAGCATAATACTGAGCTGTGCTTCCTCCAAGTCCTATCCCTCACTGTGCCACAGGCAATTGGCCCCTACCTGTCCTTCTCGTAAATCCTCCTTGCAATTCTCATCAACAGTCTTAACACTTGTTTTTCAAATGGGGAATGCAGACCTGTCCACTCTATGCCCAAAAGCAAGGCTAGGAAGGACACAATAGATAAGCCTAGCTGCAGTATCCTACTCAGATTGAGAAAAGTTGTGGCTTTTTCAAATTAAAAACTATTTGCCAAATCCTCTAATCCTTGAAGAACTCAAAAAGATGTTCAGTTCTCCTGTGAACTGGAAATTACGTTTGAAAGTGAATGTCCTTGTTCATACTTTTAATTGTGGCTCAGGAGTCCAGCAGGATGGAGTCAGAGCGCAACCTTCCTGAGACACAGATTGCAGTGGGCTGACTTGAATTAGCAAGAAAAAGGTCTGAAGTTAATGAGAAGACAGGCATATTTTCTTGCAGTCTTGTGTCCTCTCATTGTTTCCTAGTAGGAAGGCTGATATTTTCTACCTAAGTTTGTAATTTTGCTTTTTTTAAGCCCAGATACACGTTTCCTCATGACAATAAAAGTACACTGCGTGCTCACTTAATCAGTTCCACTGGGATCACATTTACTCTAAGCCCTAGTTCCTGTGTGACTCGGTCTAGGTGGTCCTGATGTGGCGGGGGGATTGGACTGGATGACCTTTCAAGGTCCCTTCCAATCCCTAACGATTCTATGATTCTTAAATCTTATGGCAGAACACAGTAAATTACGTTTCCTATTTACTGTAGGGGACTAAATTATTTACCTTTAATTTATATCTCTTTTCTTTTGGATGCAAATGAGAATGTTATTAAGGTGCAAAGCCCCACAGCTCCAGAAACTGGTTTTAGTCTGTTGGCTTCATACTGACCTTCAGCAGAAAGCACGCACCCAACAGCCCTTATTAAAGCAGACTTTGCACGTGTTATTAACCAGCTTTAGTGAAATGCACCCGCAAGCAACGTATCGAACTGGCAATTTTTAACCACTGTGCCCATAATCTTGTAGTTGGGAGAGTTGAGTTTTCACTCTCATTTTGTTCAGCAATAAGCCAGAAGTGAAGAAAGCTTTTAGGATTGTTCTTTTTTATTTTCCTATCCAATTCCTAACAGTTTCTCAGTTTTGAAGGAAACAGTTATTGAAACGAAGGAACTACAATGAGAAAGTAATTTTGCTGCAGCTGCAAAATGAAAAGAGCTGTCCCAAGTAGTTGCTTCAACAAAACTCCTGAGCCCAGGTGCTCAGCCAGAGACATCTCCCAGTGCAATGGTTTGGCTTCCACAGAAATAAATAAGACTATCTGAGAAGATGAACCATGTGCACACTGGGCATTTCAGCACTGGTTTTGAAGCTTCCCAAATCTTTCATGTGCAGCAGCATGAAAGAAGCAGAGGCCAACCACACCATAGCATTACAATCAATATCTACTTTAAAAGTGATTTGAATAGAGATTGCTGAATTTATGCAGCTTCCTATTTCCACACATTTATTTTAGTAGCTACATTTTAAAGTGAAAATACATCTTACCTATTTTTAAAATCAATTTCATACATTTTCATTAAAAACTAATTACAAAGGAAGAAGTGGACAGCTGCAGCTGATAAAGCAACAATTCAGCTACTCGAAATGTTAGGATCTGGGTCGATTCACAGAAGGCTCTATACACAGACACTCAAATGCAAAGGCAAACAGCAAAACTCAAGATCAAGTACAAGCGTTTAATCAATACTTAATTTGATGAGTTTTCAAATTCTCAACTTGTCTTACAACTGTCACAAGAAAATTTACCATTACATAACCAACATATTTTTTTTAAGCCCAGCCTCCTAATTTCTCAATTCTTGCCTCTGTCCATATGAGTCTAAAGAAGGTGTCTGACTAGAGAACATACCCTGAATTATTTCTCAGGTAAAAGCAGTCTATGACCAATACCTCGTAAATTAAATCTACTTATAAATACAATTCACATCTCTTTCTCTGTTCAAAGCTGTGAAAAGCAAAACCCAAGGATTTATGTAAGTAAAGGAAAGCTAAAGAAAGTCTGTACTCCTCTACCAGAGACAGACCCCTCAAAGTACCTGTAACATCCAAAGAGGTTGCCACCTGAGCTTTTCAACAGCACAGCAGGTTTTTTCTGGTTTACACGATAATTGAGGAGCTCCTCAGTTCCTCCTGCTCTTTCCACTCCTCGTCTCTCTTGGCAATGCTCCCAACCCATGCCAAGCCCAACGTGGGTCAGCACCAGTACATTTTACTTTTTTTTAGCCTGGTCCTTAGCAAAATTAGGAGCAGAGATAACCTCAAAGTGCCCCTTGGGGTCTCCTAGCTAGTAACATCTCTTCCACCAGACAGTCTCTCCTACAAACAAAACTCATTGCCCTTTCCAGTTAGCCCGTTCCTTAGGCAGATTAGACTCCTTATACTAACTCCCATCTAAACTGGATTATGACGACTCAGGCAGGGTGTGTTAAAGGCCTTGCTGAAACACAAATAGGGTTGATCCACTGCAGTTTTCTGCCTACAGAGAGAGTTATCTTACCCAAAGAAGCATTTTAACTCAAAACATTTGGCCATCCTGGCCTGGCTCCTATTCCTGCTTCCTTCCCCTGGCCCCCTCCCCTCCATGCTTCAGACTAACATTAAACTATCCCAAAACTAGTGGATACAAGTACCAAACCTCAAGGAACAGATGCTGCACCTAATGAAACACCTTCCCCTGTACCTACCAGAGCAAGGTCATTCGTTTGTCTCAGTCAAAGGACAATAAGCGCTATAACGTTATGAGATACCAAGGAAACCAGTTCACAAAATGGGCATTGTGGCATTTGCGACTGCTCTTAGATCCGTATCGAAGACTCTGCTTTGTCAGACTTTTTAAAAGGGAACTTTCTGTGTTTGCTTTATGCTCCTCAACTTCCTGCCTGCCTACATCACGCGAGCATCGATACGAGCACAGATGCAGGGAAATGAATGCCAGCGGTGAACACGGATTGGTTTCTAAGTAGGAATTCACAACTTTGAGTTAATAAATGAATGGAAGAAATTATTAATAAAAAGTAATCCTCCTGCAGGAAACAACTAACTTTATGAAATCAAGAGATAGGACTGTAAGGAAGAAGCAAAGGTGTCTCCTTTCAAGTCACAAGACCCCAAATTGCTCGTGTTGTCTTTGCTATGGTTTAGGTTGCATGGAAGATCAACAAACATTTGAGCAAATATTGCTAAATACTGTACTCAATGGATAAAAGAAACACGACATTAGGCCTCGTTGTACATAAGACATCACACAATGATCTCACCAGAGTTACCAGCTGGGGACTTGCAAACCACATTTACCAAATAAGGCAAAATGCTTCGTGCCTGAAATCCTTTCCCAGTGACCTCACCCAGCTTTTCCTCGCGTTTCTACGATAATTGCAGAGGTCATTTTTTTAAACTCAGATGGAGTAAATCAACAGGCTCTCCAATGCAAAGCTGAGTTTGTGTAGCCTCTGGAGAGAACTCAGCTTTATTTAAACTGAGTGTGTACAGAAAAGGAAGAACTGAAATATGTGCAATAAAAACAGAAGAGTGGGTAGTACGAATTGAGAAGAGCGAGTGATCTGGACTTGTGTGCTGCTGGTTTGACTACAAACACTAACGTTTTATGGGGAATTTTCTCAACTTGGTTTGGTACCTTCATGTTTTTGAAGTGAAGAATTGGTCTTGAACATTATTTCTGTGACGTTCAAAAACACTTGAGCTTTGCGCTCTGGGTTGTCCTCGTATTTGAAATGTAGCTCTGTAACATCAACAGGATATATTTTGTCCTCAGTATTCCTCTTTCATTTCTGGCTTAAAGTTAACACAGTTTGAAGAAGGAATAAAATATTCTCATGCTCTTTATCAAACGCAACGGTAGGACAGTCCTTTGTACTTCACCACTGTAGTATAAATCTTGCTACGTTACTTAGGATTAAAATGAGGTGATGATTGTCCCAGTGAAAACTGCCATTATTTATAACATGACCACTTCTGGTTTTCTCTGTGTGTGTGTGGTGTGGCAGCGTGGGAGAGTCTTTGTTTTTATCTCCCACTGATTTTTATTTGGTGTTTTAGAAAAGAAAGAAAAAAGCCCAGTCAGCACTTTTGAAGTTCACTCTCTCTGTCGCTTGCTCTCCCCCTCTCTCATAACCTTCCTCTCATCAAAATCTGACAGTCGTATCCAGTATCATTTCTTATTCTGTATATTTGTAACACCACTGTCTAATAATATTTTTCCTAACAAAATACGTGGAAACACTTCTCCACAGAGCACTATAAATAATCTCAAAGTCCAGTTCGAAAAGAGACTCTAACTGTTCACCCTGCTTGTATAACAGACTCTCACAACATCAGGCTGATCACAAAGACCTGCTGCTTACATCTCTCCCGGTTGCTGAAATTGCCCCTGTAAAAGTCACATGCAATTTACTTTGTGCTTCCTCAACTAAACTCTTAGCATGTCGGTCTATGAGATGTTAGGATGCGAATGAATAGTAAATTCACAGCTGTAGAAACATAAAATGTGACAAAACTATCAGCTATCCCACGGAGTCTGCACCATTCCAGCTCTTCTTTCGGAGAGGAACACATACACAGAAACGTTCTGGCTTTCTGGTGGGGCAGAGGGATCACAGAGATATGGGAGTGAGTTTTTGCTGGTAGGAATACAATTCTACACACTGTTCAAGTCAGTGTTAGGGGAAAAACAGCTCTAACCTGGTATTTCAGAGAAAAAACCATAAACATTGATACTTGGTCCATATGGCTGGTGTGTTTAGAGAAGACTTAAGGTAAAGGGTGAAACTCCCAATGTCCTGTGAAACTTGCTACTGAAATCCGAGCAATAAGAAGTAGTCTACGTTTTTTGTTTGGCTATCAGTTCAGATCACCCCAGAGGAGTTCAACGAGCCAAATCTCTGTGCAAATGTTCATTAACTGCAGATAACTAACTATCTGCCTCAACTCATCCCTTGCTTGTAAGAGTTAGCAACTGCTCAAGGACTGAGCCCAATGAACCCAAGTGGAGGTAAGTGATCTGATCGTGTTCTCTACTAACAATGAGCTTCATAAAGCCCAACTGTCTACTCACGTTCATAAGGGTCTCCTTATTCTTAGATCAAAAGTTGCTATTTGGTAATTACTAGAAAAACATCATCAAATGTAATTAACCTCTCACTTCTTTGAGTTGATTCCATTTAGTAATTGCTTCTGCTGATAAAAACCCATTGAGAGACAAATGTCTGTATTACACTCTGGACTGTGCAGGTAGTCTGAATCTATCATTTTTGAACTCGACAGTTGAACTCCATGAGCAGTGCAAGAAAAAAACCAGTTTATTTGACATTTATAAAACAACAAGGCGGGAGAAGTGTCTCTCTCTCTGTGTCAAGCCAGTAGCCCAGATTGCCCCAAACACACTGGATAATAAAAGAGAAATCAAAATGGTCACTGTATGCACAAAGTATGTAAGATGGGCAAAATACCCCTTTTTCATCAGGAAGGTCTATGGAAAAGAAACCAGCTCTTGTGATACAACAGAAAGTCCTCAGCCTGACCTGCAGGGTCTTGCCTTTAACATGAAGTACTTGATTCAGAAACCAAAGACCGTTAGATCATTAAGTATGTGTTGACATCTACCGAGTCATATATTCAAGGACATTAATGTCTTACAGAGAGGTCAGCTCTCTGTGGTCCAGCTCTCCGGTGTACCAGGACAGTCAACAGTACAGCAGGTTGGGCTTTCAAACAAAGAATGATATTGATATCACATATGAAATGAAATGGTGACACAAATATCTGGACAATGTAAACAAAACCGAGTGAAAATGAAAAATAATCGTGTGCTGAGATAAAGTTCTGGTTTGTACAAACAGCACGGTAAACAAACAGTCAGCCCTGCATCTCACAGCAGCATAGGGGTGGGACAAGAGAAGAATGCAGCTGTACACAAAAACATACCAGGTAAGAGGGTAAAGAACATCCACTTCAGAGAAATCTGACCTCAGGTTCACAGTAAAAAATTCTTCTCAAACATTTACTTTGTTCCTGTGCAGAAGCAGTCCCATCTGTCTGCTGCACATCCCCAACTGCAGTGCAAAACCCACAACCCTTCTTTCCAATAGTTCTGTTCTTTTTCTGAGGGAGGCTGAGTACAGCGCTAGTGCAGCCTTTGCTACATCAAAGACAGATTTCTTTTTTAATACCAGTTCAGCCTTACAAATGGAAAATTACCCAGAAAATCTTACAAATGCTAATACAAGATGCGAAATACTTCACAACTAGCATCTTCACGTAGACAGAAGAAACTGGTACTAACCATACTTTTAATTGACTATCGCAGCTTGTATGCATCTCTCTGAGACTGTGATCAAAGCAGTCACTGACAATGACTTAAGACTCCAGGATCAGACTGAAAATAGCTCTTCTAGACTAACAGTTAATTCCAGTATCTCTCTTCCCCCAGTATATCCTCTGTGTGTGTGTGTGTATATATATATATATGGGCTGTCTATTGAATTCTGGCATAGACCAGCTGCCCTATTTCTCTAACACAGATGTAACACCTTACAACACCAAAGCACTGGTGTAAATCACCAGCTGGAGCACCTCCACCATGGGTGATACAAAAATGAATACCCTGGCAAAATGACCATGACTCACTGTACTGCGCTAGCCTTGTAAAGTAGGGGAGTAAAGCAGAGATGGAAAGAAAGTATGCCCAAAGCACACGGACTTATTTCAATCTTCACACAGTAGCCACTTGAGTAGTACTGCACTCACAGCAGCTGTTTGAACCCTCTGTGCAGTTCTGGGTTAGCCCAAGATGCAAATGCAGACATCAGAGCATCAGTGCAACTCCAGATGGTAAGAATGTGCGACAGCAGCGAGAGCTGTATCCTAGGCATACACTTAATTACTCTTTAAGCTCCACTTCTAAATTATCTCCTTCTCTGAAGCAAAAAATTTGGTTGAATTTACTTACACATTGACGAGGATGGCAAGTATGTTTGAATACAAAATGCTTGCTTTCAGTCCAGCCTTCACAACACATCAATAAACTCAAATAAACACAAACCAACCAACCAACCAACCAAAGGTCACTGTTTCCACAGCCACTTACTTTTGCTGCTCCTATTTGCTCTTTCCGAAACTTCTCCAGCGGTGCAATTAGCACATCATTAGCATTCTGGATCTGCAAAGTTAAACATAAAGCATCTCTTTTTAATACAGTGTATGTGCAGGAAGTGGAGTCACAGTAACTCTGCCAAGGTGCGAGACTGAAAAACCCACGTCCGTAACATCCTGGTACGAGCGTACGGGTAGAAGTCAAATCATTGAGTCTTCCTTACATAAAACATACAGCACACATGTTCAACAGTCGATGATGAAACGTTTCCGTTAATAACTAAAGCAGTTGTAATGAATGATGCAGTTAGATTTATCTGAAAGGGTTTTCCATTAATTTATTTCCGTTTCCTGCATCTTGTCTAAAACCAGAATTGAAAATGAAAACTTCCAGGGACATGTTTTGGCAGAACAGAGAAGACAAACAGTAGTACTGACAGCACTGCCTGAAAAAGCATGTGTTTACAGAATCTGAGTCTGTGACAGCTGAATCTTTTCACCTATCTCTTTGGATTATAGACTCTGTTATACTGACCAGAGGAGAGAGTGAGGCAGAGAACTCTACAAAGAAAATTGGACAATTTACCAAATACATTGGATTTCTTTGCTTCTCTAGTTTAAAAACCAATTTAAGATGTCCTGTAGCTATTTTTATCACTTTAAGCTAAACCAGAGACCCTAATGAATCAGTTTTCTCTTCATGGCATGTTTACGTAGTGTTAATCGAGTCCTGGGAACCCCTTTCCCAAGACCATTCCCATCAGCAACCACGTGAAGTGGTCCCTAGTCGCTGGGGCTGGAAACACACATGCAGCAGAATACAGATGCCAGCCATGCCATACTGGCAGTCACAAAAAAAGGGGCATTATTTCACCACATGTCACTTAAGGACAAGCTGAATAACCAACAGAATTGACTTTACTGCAGAAAAACTAACTTCACCAGTGAAGTGATCCTGCTGTGGCAGGGGGATTGGACTAGATGATCTTTCGGGGTGCCTTCCAATCCCTAATGATTCTGTGATTCTATAAAACTGCCAACACATCAGAAATAAAGCAAAACAAAGCACATTATATTATCCTCTTATACTAACTACTGGCAAAACGTTAGGTTTTCTACACGAACAGCCTTTTTTGCTCCTCACCAGTCCAGTCTTTACCATACTCATCACATTCCACACTCGGGCTTTGGCAGGTTTGCAGGTCTGGGCAAAGCTAACGTGTGCCTAAGCCAAATGTGAATGAACGCTGGTTTTGTGACTCTTCCACAACAACAATTGATAAGTTATATTGTCAGTTGAGCAAGAAAACTTCCCAAAAGGCTGTCATAATAAACGTATAGAAGAAACCCATCAAAACACAAGAAGGTTTTCTTTCCTCCCAGATGTAGCATTATAATTCAAAGACCACAGAACCACCACATCTCTCAGTACGGCAAAGTTTCAGGAACAGTTGAGATGCTCTTTGACATCCCAATGTAACAAAGTCCAAGGCACAAAGAACACTTGGCATGTCCAGTTATGCAGTGATCAAAACATGCTCATTAGAAGATAAAAATCAGCCACAGAGGATGAGGAGCGTTTTCACCCCATTCACTGAGTTTTCACTGCATTCAACATTCTTCACCAGTTAAACTGGACGAGACTACAAAGCCACACTTTCCTCCAAGTTTACATCTTCCAAAGCCATAGATTTTTAGGCAACATCTAGCAATGTGACACTCAGCGCTTTCTGCAAGGCAACGTGCATGCACTTCACAGAATCACTGAATGACTGAGGCTGGAAAAGACCTCTAAGGTCATCAAGCCAGAGAGGTTGTGGAGTCTCCTTCACTGGAGACATTCAAAACCCGCCTGGATGCCTTCCTGTGTGATGTACTCTAGGTGATCCTGCTCTGGCAGGGGGGTTGGACTAGATGATCTTTCGAGGTCCCTTCCAACCTCTATGATTCTATGAATCTATGATTCTATGATTCTATAAGCCCAACCCATAACCTAACATCACCACGTGGGCTACAACACAGGCCACTATGTGCCACATCAAATCTTTTCTTAAATGCCTCCGGATATAGGGACTCCACCACTGCCTTGGGCAGTCCATTCCAATGTCTGATCACCCCTTCTGTGAGGAAGTGCTTCCTAACATCCAACCTAAACCTCCCCCGGTGCAGCTTCAGGCCCTGCCCTCTCATCCCATCACTAGTTGCCTGGGAGAAGAAAATCTCTATGCCAAGGACAACTGAGTAAAGCAACTTAAAATTAACAGGGATACAAAACTGTTAATTGACTTGCCCAGCGTGAGGCAGAATTGCAGCGCACACAGCTGTAAGCTCTGCTCACACGTACAGAGCACGTACAAGGCTTTTGGCACTCACGAAAGTCACAACGGCTTGCTGGAGTCAGTGCTACGGAAGTGTGGGTGGGTCTTTTCTTTCTTTTCATGTACAAAGTTCAGTTTTAGATTCACTGCTATACACAGCAACACTCTTCTACAGACAATTCAATTCAAAGAGACATCTGCATCACTGAAGTAGTTACTACTGATAAAGGCAATTGCTGCTAGACCCATTGTTAGCCACTAATAGTTGAAGTAACTGCGTGGAGCAGGATGTGGCTCTTCCCTTCGCTCGGTGCTGTCACATTTAGGCAGCCTCCACACAACACCTGCAAACAGCACTTCGTATATGGCCCTCTTGACAGTCTTCACTGAAGCACAACTACCTTCTACCTGCCTCACTGCTGCATGAAACGTCTTGGAAAAAAGAACCCTGCTCCAAGCACTGTGGAAGAACGTATACATGGGAAGCACACGGCACTGAGAGGAGTCATCTGGGAAGTGGCTTTGCTAGGCTGAAACACATTACTCACTCCCACGGCTATATATGTAACTAGGAATGGAAAGTGGGTGTCTCAAAGCTAAGGAAAAGATGCCATACACTTCATCTAGACACGGTCTGCACCTCTGAATAGACCCGCTGAGCCACATCAACAGAAAAGGCTGCAAGCTCACCCCCGGATCGAAAGCTTCCACTGATGAGAACCCTGATGTGGCAATCTACCTCCCAGCAAAACTAAGAGCGAGGTGAACAATTTGCTTTGGCTTTGGGGAGGGAGAACGTGCCAGCAAAGTATCAGAGAGACTCAACAGCTGGTATTGCAAGATGCAGAATGCTCCATTGTGAAAAGACTCGTGTTGATTGCCGCCAGGTTGTACCCAGCTTTTAGAAACTGAAAATTCTTTTAAAAGAAGGATTTTTTGCATTTACTGATTTCCTTTCATTGCTAAGTCCTATCACTGCAATTACTTTACACTTCAGTTTTCTTGTTAAGGGTTACAAGTCGTGATGCAGCTTTCCCTCCCCCAAAGCAGGAATCTAATCTTCCCACAAGAATTTCTATAGAAATCTGATTGCTTTAGATGATTTATAATTTTCACTCTGGGGTCCTAATAGAGGAACTTGAGGAACTTTCTTCCTGCCAAGACAATAATCCCTCTCCTACTCAGCTATTGTGCTGGGTAGAAATCACAGACACTTGGATCAGCCAAACAACGTCAAAGAGACTGTAACAGTGTCTGTAAATAGCAACTCCAGAAATCCATGTTGTGTTTTAAAACACAGATCTTGTCGTTAAATGCTTATTCATTCCACACCTGTATGGAAATGACACTTTCTGGATTCAGCAGTTACTGAGCATCACACAGTCCCAGCTCCCAGCATGGCTAACCTGCGGCACTCCATCGAATAACGTGGTTGTTCCACGTGTTTGGCTAAAGCACCACTCTTCTTCCATTAAAAACACCAGAGGAATCACAGGGTTTCAACTTTGTGTCAGTCCATCGATCTATTTTAAATTCAGATGCTAGACAAGTACTAGGCAGACATGTTAGGAAAATACTGCTTTGACATTCGAGTCTGCCATGCTGGGTCTAGGGGAAAAGACAGACGTTTTCCTAAACTCAAGGAGTGTAGCAGCATTGTAACTTCAGTAAGTTGGTAACTCTCTGTTCAGCATTACTGACGCATAAAGTACTCAAAAATCACATTGGATTTTAAAAAATAGTTGAAAAAGAAACATTTAAAGATTCAAAATGCTATTTCTAAGACGGCTTTGACAACTTATGAGGCCACTCGGTTTGCGTAGCTACACTTCAAATGCTTTGAGCCAATGTGGTGAAGCACTTTAAGATGTTATTTCTTCCACCTTTCCTACCACCCTGCTTCCTTTTAGAAGTTATCTGTCAGAATTAATTAATCTAACCAGTAATGTGATTGAACTGTGGCTTTCACAAACTCCCCATCTATGTAAAAAATATATATCTATATAAAACATATATCTATATAAAATATAGATATATATATATATATATAAAATGGAGACATTTTTGATTAGCAATATTTTAAAGTTTTCTTTTTTTACTGAAACTTTCAATCATTAGTGGAATGAAGAAAAAATTCAATGTTAACTAATATGAACATAAGACAATCATTAAACTCTGCTAGAAAGGGAAGAAGAAAATGTTTGTAAACATACCTGAACATTTCAATTTCTAGGTTTTTGCAAATTTAAGCCAATTTTGGGGATGAGTTTTTTAATTAGTGTTCTAAGCGTGATAGTTGGGCTAGTGTATGGCATGCAGGATGTGTGAGCCACTCCCTTTCATCTCCTTTTACTTAGGTAGGACAAGTGGATCTAAACAGAAATTTAAGTAAAGCATTGACGAATCTGATTGTTTATTACTAACTACTAACATCACAGACAGAGAACTTTTAACCCTGAAGCACTGTACATGTTTTAAGCTTAACCTGTCAATTTGCAGCCTTGCGTTTCAATAACAAGAACAGTTAACGCCTTTTGAGCTTTACAGTTTACTTCTTAGGGCTAAGGACTAGGAAGGTCACAGAGACTATTGAGGATTCCCAGTTGTCAGAAGACAGTGACAGTAACAAGTGAGGAAACTTTGCAGTGACAGAATTAGCTTAAGCTGATCTGAATTACAGTAAAAGTCTTTAGCTAAGGAAAACTTCTGGTTTACAGACTGTTTCTGGGAGAGACACGTTTGGTTCCAAATCTGCTGCGAATACTTTTCACTGTAACACAGAGCTACCACACTTGCACATGCGAAATACAGCTCATGTCCCTGAAGTACCAAATGACACTCAAATCCTGACTGCTGACAAACACTAATTTGCTTCGTGTTGGTGTAAGACTTCTAGAAAACACAAATCCATTCAAAGAAGGCAACACATGCCATAGCTAGTCTATTCACAGTAATGCATATCTGATCTAAAAGGAGATTGCTATGCTAGACAGAGAGAAATAATTGAATTTCATAGTATCATAGTATTACCAGGGTTGGAAGGGACCTAATAGATCATCAAGTCCAACCCCTACCACACAGCTC
>JAOXOE010000001.1:107991254-108013250 GCA_028565055.1 Phoeniculus purpureus
AACTGAGGGGTTGACACAAAACTCCAGGTGTGGTCTCACTAGTGCAGAGTAGACGGGGAGAAGAACCTCTCTTGATCTGCTGACCACCCTGCTCCTGATCCACCCCAGGTTGCTGTTGGCCCTCTTGGCCACAAGAGCACATTGCTGGCTCATAAACCAGTAGAGTAACCGTTAATAATTATTATACTGGAAACCAATATAAGGTAACTGGTAATAAATTTAGTAAAGTACAGGGATGATTTTCATCCTCATCAATACGTAGCACCTCATTACTTAGTGGCATGACTATCAAGACAGTTTCCCATACTGAGCACGGGACATCTGAGTCACTCTGTGACAAAAGACATTTGTGGCAGTAATGAAGCAGAAATGCGATATTTAAATGGGAGGCAGAATCATTTAAGTTATTATCAACATGTTGGTTTTTAAAGCCCTGAGAAGAAGTTAAGGAATTAAATGCAATTTTCTCTTATATTCTCTTCCATCTACTGAACCGTTCAGCTTCCAATATTCCCTGGTCCAAACACATCTACCTTAAAAGCAAAGAGAAGGTAAGAACACACGTACTCTGACTTGCTTAGTTCTGGCAAGAGAAAGCACCTCAAGACTTGACACTCAGAAAGACAAACACAAGGTATAAAGAAGTCAGGTTCTCTAAAGCTCAGGAGTTACAGAATTCTTCCCGCTGCCGTGGCTCCTGACACGCAGTAGTCACATCCCCATGCTATCAACAAGCTGTGTGATGGTTTAATGAGAGACAGAGTCTAAGATTATTTACTCCTGATTTTACTCTGTAATTGACTCTATAAATTACTCTGTAATTCTAAAGCTATTTTCAAGCCCCTGGCTGTTGCTTCCACATTCAATTTGATTACTTGGGTTCTCATATTAGTTATTACTCGCTTCAACCCTATCCAGCTCAAAGATTAATCACGAACAGGGCTTGCAGGTTTGGGGGCACTTTTGGGGTGTGTGTGATTGTGCAAAGGGATGTTCTTGCTTGAGCTGTTACAACCAAGGCTGTTTGTTAAACAGCATCATCTGTTACCGCTCTCTGAAGATGATGCTGATGACCTGAGAGGAGTTGGGATTCATGTCATTTGGTACAGAGAGAAAAAGCCCAAGCTCCACAGCCTGGCGCCTGGGTTTCCTAGAAGCTGTTTCTCTTTGTAACTTTGCTGGACAGATTCCAAATGAGAAAAAGGCTTTTTCCCTTTCCCTACTTTTTATCACGTTTCTTTTGAGCCCAGAATGACAAACGTGTGCGGGAAGTCTAAGCATCAGCACTCGTCGGGATAGATGTTATTCTGCTTGACTACAGGCAGTCAACTACACCCAAGGCTGTTCTCATGACACCACCACCAATAGTCATAATGGTGATGATGACATGATAAGTAAATTTTAAATCTATATTCCTGCCCTAATGAGTTTGCAGTCTAGCAAGACAAGGACAGAAGCCAGGAGATGAGTGAATAAGGCAAAACACATGAACCTCTCTCAGATGACCCATCAGTTGGTATCACCATGAACAATGACCTCAACAGATTTCAGAGCAGGGAAAAAAAGAAGACGACTACTATCTGGTTTTAAAGCAGCCTTCATTTTCATAATGTGCATGACAGATCAATAAAAGCTGGCTCTGAACTGCAGAACCGTGCTCAGAATTAAGCAGCACTTCACCGACAGCTGAACGACTTATTTCTTCCTCATTTGCCTGCTGACCTCTCATTTTCCACTTTCCTTCTCCTTCCTCCTTCTCAGAAAGGCTTAAGTAGAGGAGCTATTAAGCCTTTCAGCATTTCCAGCTTTGTTATCTCTGCTCTTCGTGTCAGTTATCAAACTACTACATTTTCCTTTGTCAGTTTCTTGCTTCTTAGGTGCTTTTTAGATACAGATACAGGTGGCTCTAAGGGAACAACAAGGGAGAGTTTGCAAGAAGGGAGTAATACAAATTAGAAGAGGGAACAGTGGTGGAGGTGACATGATGCAGGAGTGGTGAGGCTGTCATCCATCTCCCTTAAGACCATTCCAATCTCTTCATTTAGAGTTTCTTCCTGAAGTTATTGCCTTGCCTCTTCTCACACCCCCTCCCTGCCCTGCAGCCCTCTTTTTGGGTCACCTTACAGTTCATGGACTATACAACAGAAGAACAGCCTTGACTCCTGTGAGCTGTTTGTCTCAAACAAATTCAGTGGGCCTTTGCAGGTCAGCTTTCTCTTCCTCCTCCCTGGAAGGTCTGTCAGAGAGCGTAGCCACGTGCCACTGCCACACACGTCGGCATACTGGCATCTCCGTTTGCAGCCCTGCCACTTCAGATCACTCCTTTTGGAGTCACGGACTGACCTTTTTTAATCCCATTGCTCCAGTGTGACCCTGGTATCAGGGAGTAAATTGATAGACAAAATACACTCTGTCTCAAAGAGCGTGAAATGCAGGGACAGCGAAAGAGAGACCAACTTCTTCCTGTATCAGTTGATTTGATTATCTGCTTCAGTCTATTAATTGTAAGGGTTAGTAATGGATGCAAGACACTGGTCCCTAGAAAGCACCGACCAGGAGATTCTAGATTCACTTACTAATATAAGAATTAGTCAAATCCACCCAACAAATGCAAACAAAGTGTGAATAATTCCTGCAGCAGATAGCTAGAAGAAGGAAAAGGTTGTAGTTTCTCCAGAGAGATCCTGGAAGGTGTGATAATAAAGACAGAAATTCTAATCAAGTTAGCTGCTGTTCAAGACCTGCCTGTGTGAGCAAATGACCATCAACCAGCATGTTTGCTGCTCTGCTGGAAGCACGAATATGCAAGTGGCTGTGTGGAGTAGGTGCAGCACTATCACCCTAATTTAATTCCTATTCAGCTACTCTTCTGGCTGTGTCCTTAAGCAGATCACTAACCCCAGCATCTCTCACTCCCCAGGTGACAGAATAGGAGGATGGGCTGTTATTCTCCATTAGATTTAACTTTCTTTTGGAGAAAGGATGAGTTTAATAAAGTACAAGAACTTTGCCTGCTGCGTGAGGCTGCTCAAAAGACACAGGACAGATCTCCAGCACTTCTATCTCAGTCTCTGGAGCCACAAAACCAGAAGGGATTTTGCAAACTGTTAAACAGTACGAAGCACTCACCGTCCTGAAGAAACTTGCTTAAGTGAACCAGCACTTTCAAACAGCTGAGCTCTTGCAGCCACTCTGAAAACAAAAGCCACACCTTGCTTTATACTTCACCCAGGGATTGCACACACAGACCACTTCCACTTGTAAGCATCTAAAGACATGGACATGATTTTTTTAAACTGCTTTAATTGCTGTCTTAGGGAAACTGAGGAAATCCAAAAGCTGCCTCAGCAGAATTCTTAAGGGCGTGATGTAGCCAGGTCCACTGACCTCCACATGCTCCAGTGCCTTGCAGGGGAAATCTCAGCACCTTCTATTTAAAACTGCATTAATGGATATACTGGAAATGCTTTTCCTGCCAGTCTGTCACTGTCAAGCCCAAACTCTAAGCAGGATTCTTCTCTATTTAAGTAGAACAGTCTGTGAAATGACAACTGTGATCCAATTTAAAAACTGGAGAGGCTGAATGGAGTCCTGTGGTATTTGGAGAGCTACTTGTTCTGCAAAACACCTGGCCATGGGGCCAAGGAAACTCTGGGTCGAAGTTGAGACTGCAGCAAGGATCTTCTGACCCTTAGATCTCTGCTAAAAGCACTGAGACATGCTGCTAATTCAAGTCTCAACAGACTGAATCATAAACTCCATTGAACAGAGCTGTTCTCCTCTCAACATAGACAACCCAGCGAAACAACTGGGTAGAGGTCAACTATTTAAGAGCTTCTCTGAGGTCACTTTATAGTCGATATAACACTCACACAAGCCTCCAGAGGGCCTTGATAACTTACACGGATCCTGGTCTTTGATAGCCGTTACTTGACGCGGTGTCTAATCTGAATCTCCTGCACATCTTGGGAGGCAAGTCTGGGTTTGGTGGAACTTTAGTTCCTTCTTTGGTGTCTGCTGAAGATAGGCTCTGTAGAGATCCACTGCAGCTTTTGTTACCTGAAGGAAACAAACACATTGTAGGGAGCGTGAAAGCTGACTTGAAGTTGTTTCTAACATGTGTAGCAGGCAAAGCACAGCTGTGGTTGATGCTCTTGATCTTTTGTTTTGTTCTTTTGTTTGTTTAAAGAGGCAAAATAAATAGAGAAACGTTCTGCAAGACCAGAGCTGCTTCTACCTCGGTGTTCCTTTACTCCCATGACAACAGATGCTTAAAGCTGTCATAATAGATTTTCAAATATAAAACCAGTAAATATATTATTAGCTTTATTATCCTGCAGCATTAGTCTATATTATAAGTTATTGTTAATAATTGTTATTCTACGTGATTAATACCGCTAATGTTACTGAACATCAATGCACATCTGGAAGTCCTAGGAAACGGCCTGTAACTGCCCATGGCAGGGGGCAGGACAGAGGGGAGACAACTTTCTTACAGTTCCTTTAGGGCTTTGCACATAACCACGTATTTAGTCTACCTGGACTTGTTTTACTTACACTGTCGACAGCTCAGTGGCAAGCTCAGTGCTCGCACTCAGTCCACAGGAGCTCGTTGGTTCACTGCTGACTGTCAAATTCTATCCTCTAAAATACTGCAAGTACACTCATTTCTAGAAGGTGTCTCTTCTGATTTCCACAGAGATGCCAACCTAGTGCAGTATCACCACTTAGCAGAAGTGTCTACATTAAGAAGTCGTGTTTTAAGCTTGTCTGTCTTAAGGAGCCTTGTCTATGGGTTTATTTGCGACACAGGCTCACCTCTGAGGGTGTTCTCTGAAGCAGTATCCCTCCTTGGCTGAACAGAAAGACTGTATTGGAACTGTGTTCACTGAAACTGGATGCCTAGAGCTGGGTTTGAGGACTTGAGGTTGTTCTTGCACACCATGTCCATACACAGGACCATTCAGCCATAACCTTGTGTTCAAGCTGATCTGCTTGCGGTAGTGGATTATCAACCACGCAAGTAGGGCAGAACGAAGCAGCCATTCCATCAGCAGGGTTTCAAACATATGTGTCGTGCCAGGGATTACCTTTTTATCCCATCTGTCCAGTTCTATCTCAACTAAAGGCATCGATGGCAAGAACCATAATTAACAGAACCCCCAACTCCAAACCCCCAAACAAACCCCCTTTCCTTCAGCCTCCTATTTCAGCCAATTTAAGAGATGCAGTGTTAAAAAGCCAACAAGAGGGCTGGCACCCTGACGAGGAGTGACCAAACTGTTATCTCCTAGACATGTTAAGTCTAGTGCTTTGTGAATTGAACCGCTGTCCTTCATCAGCACCAGTCGTGTCGCAAGGAGTCTTTCCTCCAACACAGCGCTGCCAGCTCTTCCTGTGAAGCAGCAGTCTGATGACAAGTCTGGTGTAGATGAGGCACAGCAGGACGGAGAGCACTTTAAATTCTGACAAACACTGACACCTCTCGAGCTGTACAAGTTACAAACAACAGAAATACGTCAGAAGCAGCCTGAGGATGGAAAGAACATGGCATCACGTTTTCAAAAGTAAAAATGAACACCAGCGATTAGATGCAGCTCCTGTTTGCTGATGTGTTACAGCAACCACTGATGTCCTGAAAGGCCTTGGAAATTACCTTCAGCGGATGGAATTGATCTAAGGGAAGATGCTGAAGACCTTTTCAGTCCAGACAGGCTGTAAGAGCTCTTTTTGGTCAGGTCTGTTGGTGGAGAGGCACTGTCTGGTCCAGTGACAGAAGCCACACTTTGGCAGTCTGACTCCACATCTGTTTTGGTCGCGTCCTCCTTCGATGAGGATTCTGGACTTGTAGTCCAGAGGCCGGAACTCTTCTGGCCATTAGAAGAAGGGGGAGAGGCAATCCATGGAATCCCTCCTGATTTCTCCCTGGGCTGCGAGGGTGTGCATTTGCTGGTGCTGTTCTGCTCCGAGGAGTGAGAGGAGAGAGACTCAATACTGCCCATGGGGGTGCTGTCTGGGCTACTGCTGTAGGAGTCACCTAGGGAGGAGTAAGAGGAGGGAAAAGACAGACAAAACCAGTCTATTTCTATTTTCTCACCATGTCCATCAAATTTGTTACTCTGTGGCTTCAGCAGTAATAATTATTGAGACAAAATGTGCATTTAGCAGCTGTAAGTGTCACACACTGTAAGTGTCTTTAACCTGGAAGCTCTGCCTTCCATGGCTATTTCTTGAGAGCTGATGAACATAACGGGCTACGGGCTGAACTGTTTCAGACAGACCTCTTCCTTTAAAAGAGCTGCCTGCCATACAAATAATCCTTAGACAATCCAACCCTTGCAGTGTTGCAGTGACTTTGTGGTGAGTATCTTGCTGGATTTCCATGATGAAGTCAATGATGTAGCGCTTGTCCCAGTTATGTTCTTAAATACAAGACCTTTTATCCAGCCAGCACAAGAACTGGGCTTTGCTTTGGTCACCAAGCTGCTGCTCTGCAGTGTCCGTAAGTCTAGTCCATCAGCCTGTCCACAGACCCCCTATTTTCTGAATCACCATTCCTTTCATGAAGTATCTACCCTGCAGAAGGGTAACTCGTTATTTATAACTTGAATGTTGACCATCTGATGAATTGCTTTAATTAGACTGGTCATAGAGAAATACTCCTACTACACAAAAATCCTTGTATGACCTTGGTTCCAATAATCTTTTGCAACTAACAGTAGGAACATCCTAAAAGAATTTGGTGATGGTATAAAATCATCATATCTGAAGAAGGACTGGTCTGTAACATGGAGAGGGCTGAATTGTTCTGAAGACTGGCTTCAGGTTTAGTGAGTCACACACTGGTGTCTAGCAGGGCTTTCTCCTAAAAGCTGGGAGATGTAATTGATAAATTCCACAAGAAGCAGCTAATGTTTATTCTTCAACCCCTTGGTACTTAGAAGATGTGATACAGCTGCTTTAGTCTGCAAATACACCAACATCCTTGGCAGCAAGTGAGAATGGCTGCACACAGCACTGCCGATAAGATCACAAATACCAGAGCTTTGCGTAGTAGCCAGTCTACAACAGCAGTGGGTACGGTGGTGTGAAATATTCTGTCCACTTCTGGTGGGAATGATGTTATTCCAAATTACAGTGTCCCCCCATTGGCCCATTTACAGTCCATTAGTCTCTTGAAAACAGCAAGATTGGCTGAAGCCTAAATTCACAGATGCTTTTTCTATAATTTTCTATCATTTGCTGTAATTTGAAGCCTGTACCTCATTTTCTCTTGCCCTATAGAATTCCTTAATTCTTATTTAAATTATGACTTAAACCATTGCATTACTTCACAAATGGGTATACTGCCAGAAGACAAGGTTCTCTCTCGCTTGTCTCTGGCTACACCTGGTCAAGGAGAATACTTCTGCTTCTGCCTTGACCTCTGAGACACAGGTGAGACCTGCCTGGAACTGCGTAAGCAAGTGCTGAGGTTGAGCTAATATGCAAATGGAGAACTCCTGGGCCAGACCTAGCTCCAGCCAAGCTGCCAGCATGAGATGTGTCTGAATCATGAAGAAGCCTAAACCTGCAAAATAGTTGCACAGAACTGCCCCCCTTTTTTTTATGCTGGCTTTCATCCACTGCAGCTACACAAACAGTTTAAACCTGCACAGCCTGTCCTCTGGTGAATGTGACTGTGCCTCTGCACCTTCTTACTTGGGATCCCATGCCATTTGCACCGGCAGCTATCACTCTCGTTCAGTATTTAACCTCTTCCTGGTAGGAATCATTTAACATAAACCTAAGGAAAATGGGGCACCCGTGCAAGAGTGCACAGAGGGTGCATTTGCTAACTGTGCACCCCTAACAATCACTACAGCTCCTCAAAAATAGATGCACCTTACCTGTGGATTAATTTACAGCACTAATTTCATGTGAATCTCCTTTTGGAGGTTTGCTGCTGCAGCAGTGGGACTGTTCACACCTTAATCTCTGCTGAAGTTTCAATACTTCTAACTGGTACAACCACCACCAGTAGAAAAGTACCAGCCCACTGGATGAAAATGAATGGGGTGAAACTTTTTAATGCTCACACCTACAGGGAAATGAGTAAGCACTCTAAGAAGGTGCTAATGATGAACACAACCTCCTGCTGTTGAAACAGTACCCAAACGACAAGTGTACTGTTTCTCCCCAAGACACTAGAGTTTGTCTCTCTTCCAGAAAATCTTAACAAAGATTCGGTGGTTTTGGCAACCCAGGCAGTGGCTGACTTTGAACCACTGACAACAGTTTCACTCGTGTGGAAAGAACAGCCAAGAAAAGGTTTTGGTCTCCTGGCCTTGACTGGATCACATTTATTACTGAAAAGGAAAGAGTCTATTCACTGTCTCCCAACCACACTAATCATGCTGCATGCAGATGAGGTGAACGTCATGCCTCAGGAGAAGTCTAGATTGGATATTAGGAAGAAGTTCTTCACTGAGAGACTGGCTGGGAACTGGAACAGGCTGCCCAAGGAGGTGGGAGTCACTGTCCCTAGAGGTATTTAAAAGATGAGTAGATAGAGCACTTGAGGCCATGGTCTAGGGATTAGAGAGATGCTGGGGTGAGGACTGCACTTGATGATCCTGGGGGTCCTTTCCAGCCATTATGATTGGAAAAGACCCCTGGGATCATCAAGTCCAACCATCAACCCTACTCTACAAGTTCACCCCTAAACCAGATCCCTCAACACCACAACTAAGCGACTTTTAAACTCATCCAGGGATGGGGACTCAACTACCACCCTGGGCAGCCCATTCCAGTGCCTGACCACTCACTCTGGGAAGAATTTTTCCTGATGTCCAATCTAACCCTCCCCTGTCGGAGCTTGAAGCCCTTCCCTCTGGTTCTGTCGCTAATGACCTGTGAGAAGAGACCAGCACCAACATCTCGACAATGTCCTTTCAGATAGTTGTAGAGAGCGATGACGTCTCCCCTAAGCCTCCTCTTCTTCAAACTAAACAGTTCCAACTCTCCCAATCTCTCCTTATAAGATTTATTCCTTATTTAGTAATGATTTTTAAATAATTATTACTAATAAATCATTAACTCATTATTTGTTAAAGACTTTCTGAGGTTCAGAGCAGACTACATTTAGATTAGAGTGACTTTTGAACACTGTGCGAATGTTTTCAAGACTTGCCTGAGACCCAATATCCTGAGAGAAGCAAGAAATACAGTCAGTCAGCAGTTCAGCGGTGACTCACAAGAGGTTAAAAAGCTGATGGAGCCCCACATCTGTTACGCTTACGGTGCCTGAGAGACAACACCTATTGGGTAGTGTCCAGGAAAATGAAGAGGTAAGACATGAAGATCATCAGGCAACAAGGACAAACTTACTGTCAGGATCTGCTAGACAAGGTGTGTATCTTCCTTTGGGTTTACGTGAACCTGTGGAGAGACAAATTGCTCTTGTCCTTCTTGAACTCGATCGAGACTGAGGTTGTGGGAGAGGAATGTTGGGGTCTGGTGCAGTGTGAAAAATCTACGTGGTGGGAAAAGAAAAGGGGAAAAATGACGTAAACAATAGAGGTACAATTACATGTCCATGCTCAATCCATTTGCCACCTTTACCACTGCACCTGAAGTGAATCCTGCAGTAGTCTCACACATTACCATAGACTAAATTCACTGAATATAAGCTTTGCTCTGATCTCATTCCACAATACCGAGCTGCACTTAAGATTTATACTAATCATATACAAATATTCATCAGATTTGTTTCTTAGTCCCTGCTAAGAAGTGCTTTGTAGTCTAAATTGTTAAACACACAGTGGGTGCTTCCTACTGACTCCTGCCCAAGAACTCACGTTTTTAAAAATACTACAGAAAGATTAAATTTCTTCTCTTTTGTGAGTCGTAGGAATTCACCACATTTGTTCCACATCACAATCCGTTTGGTATCTCAGAAAACCACTTTGTTTTGCCAAACACGCCACATTGGATGAGGAACATCTTTGTGTTTGGAGCACCTCCTACTTTCTGTCTTTGACATTCCATCGCTACCAGAGGCCAGTTTTGTACTTCAACATTTTTACAGCTATCTGACCACTGCAATCTATCACAGGTTTTACATGGGAGAAGAGGACACTGAGGGGTGACCTCATTGATGTCTATAACTATGTGAGGGGTCGGTGTCAGGAGGAGGGAGCCAGGCTTTTCTCAATGTCATCTGGTGACAGGACAAGGGGCAGTGGGTGCAAGCTGGAACATAGGAGGTTCCATGTAAATATCAGAAGGACCTTCTTCACAGTGAGGGTAATGGAGCATTGGAACAGGCTGGCCAGGGGGGTTGTGGAGTCTCCTTCTCTGGAGACATTCCTGGATGTGTTCCTGTGTGACTTGCTCTAGGTGATTCTGCTGTGGTAGGGGATTGGACTGGATGATCTTTCAAGGTCCCTTCCAATCCCTAATGAATCTATGATGACATGTTCCTGTGTGACTGGGTCTAGGTGATCCTGCTGTGGCGGGGGGATTGGACTGGATGATCTCTCAAGGTCCCTTCCAATCCCTAATGATTCTATGAGGTTTTAAAGAACTCTTTGCTGATCAATTAGGCAACCATGTCAGCAAGGACAATGCTGACAAAGGTCAAGTAATTTGGCTGAGTTTCATTTGTGCAATATCCACTAGCCATACTGAAGAGGTCTTGAAAGACCCTAAAGACCTTGGACACTTCCAGCAAAAATGATCATTGTTTGGAAGATGACCAAAGGAAAATATATAGCCAAAAGAACTTCAGGATTGACATTTCAGATCTGCGCTCTGACCTACTCCTCCTAGTGTAGACTGTAGTGGACGAGTTTGTAATTTTCAGGGGGGAGGCACTCAGTGTTAGAAGGGTGTAAGACATATGACATGGATGTTCTGTAGTTGGAGCCAAGGAGGTTGTCATTGTCATAACGATTTTGAGGAGTCTCTATTAAATATAACTGATGACACTCAGCAATACTGTCTGATTGATGTCAATACTGTCTGAACAATTAGTGCAGGAGATCCTGGTATTGAGTGGGAGCTGCCCCTG
Organism: Phoeniculus purpureus; assembly: GCA_028565055.1. Lineage (NCBI taxonomy): Eukaryota > Metazoa > Chordata > Aves > Bucerotiformes > Phoeniculidae > Phoeniculus > Phoeniculus purpureus. The sequence continues at coordinate 108,002,308 of JAOXOE010000001.1, forward strand.
GTATTGAGTGGGAGCTGCCCCTGGTATTGACTGGGAACTGTCCCTGGTATTGAGTTGGAACTGCCCCTGGTATTGAGTGGGAACGTCAGTCATGTGAAATACAAGAAATACCAAGTTTTTTCCATGTTTCATTCATTATCAGAGGAGGTGATATATATCAACCAATGATCCCCAGCAAAAAAATTGCTTCTGATGACCAAGTAAAGAAGGTCTTGACCGTTCTGCTGAGTTCTAAATTAAATAGTTAAAAAAAATACATCTGTGTAGGCTTCTCAGTGACGGTGATACCTGCAGTGGCAGTGACTGGAAGGATTTAGGGCTTCATGGATAGTCCTACTCAAGCCTTGAAAGAGTTCTTATTCAATGTTCCAGGAAGGAGCCCTAGATGAAGCTTTGCTGTAACTGATCTTTTCAGAGAAAACAAAATACACCAGGCAGTCACTGGTGTGTGTGTGTGTGTGTGTCTTCAAAGTGAAAGTAGGATCTGAAGATGTTTGCATGTGCCAGTGTATTTAAGAACTCGGAAATCACAATGCTTTACAGCCTATAGCTAGGAATAGAAGCTTATCTAAGATACGTTATTTTTTCCATTTGCTGTTTTTACACTTCACAGAGCATCCCATGCAAGGGAAAAACGCCACACTGCACAGAAGCAGGGGATTCTGTGGTGAGTCATATTGATGCTTTCTGTGGAAAAAAGGGAATGAAGGGTCATTGGGATGTGGGGATGTTAGGAGGTTCTAGACCTCCGCTGTCCAGCTAGTGTATGCGCAAAGGATGGCAATGGTCAGCTTGAATCTGACCTGATGTACGCTAAGGAAAATCCATGCATTGACCCAGAGTGAGCCTTCATACACTGCTAGCAGGAGAGAGATGGAGAAGCTAGGAGAAAAGATATGGCCTTTCCATTCTGTTTCTAGATATAACACAACTGCTTGAAAGCATGGGAGATTATGCATTGGATCTGTACCGTGCAAAAGACTTGCTAGAAATAAAGAACCCTAGCACAGGATGGGCAGAAGATATCCTACAGATGCTGGATTTCTTATTCTTAAGAACATAATGACGGCAATGAAAACGAGACCTTGGTTGAACTTCATTACAAAACAGTCAGATAATGTCTTTACCTTTTCATAATGCTCTATCAGAATTTCAACGACGATATTCTGAAACTTAATGTTCATCATGGCAGCCACGGTTTCTTCTTGGGCTCTCATCAGAGTTGGTCCAAAGATAACACCGAGGTTGGATACAGTCATTAGGTTTTGCTGACTGTGTAACGACACCCTTTAAATGAACACAAACAACATGCATTTCAAATGTTGTGCTAAGCTACATTTCTAACAGGCAACAAGCTGATGAGCTACTTCTTTAACAACATCCCAGGTTCATGTCTTGCCTTTAGAAAGTGTTTTTTAAAAGCTTTCACTTATACTGGAGTTGAAATGTAGTGTAACTACCACATTTCCATTGGAGCTCCCATCCTACAGTAAAACAATGTCCAATCAGCATGGCTCCCCAGAGTTAAGTATGTGAGTTCCTGACATAAATGGCAGGGAAAAGCAACTGTCTTTGAAGGTCTCCATAGAGAGAACCACGAAATCTTAAATTTAAAAGTCTAAGGACAGGCGCCTATCTCTACCCAACGATTACACGGGAACTTGGATGCTTGTTGGATTGACTAAAACCAATATTGTAATAGAGGTCATCCTGAGCTTTCATGCAAAGGAAAGAAACTTAGTTAATGAAAACACTTCAGCTGCAGTAGGTTCTCTTTCTTAATGTGTTGACAACGTTGGACCAAAGGAGTCAGTGAATTCATTGTTTCTGTGGTATAGACAATACGAGGCCATAACGACATCTTCTGGCTTTCAAATAGAATCATAGATGCTATGATAAATTAAAATTTATCTAAATTGTAAATTATAATTAAATTTTTAATTTAATTTAAAATTTAATTTTTAATTAAAATTAAAATTCTATGATAGATAAATTAAATCATAGATAAATTTTCCTTAGACCTCTGTGCATTCCGTTCTGGCTTATTGTACCTCCTGTGTAACTTTTCTTCTTAATTTAGAATTCAAAACCTATGATTTTTCCTGTGATTTATCCAATAGTAAAATGAAAACCATCAATCAGTCATCCTCAGAACCCTTTTTCTCTCCTTACGAGTAGGAGTTGCCAAATGAAAACCATATGATTATAAATCCTTCAAAATAACTGCCAGTGATTCCCAGCTGCCCTACTGCCTCACGTCTAGGAAGTACCAAGGTTTTATAACTGCCAAGTACAAAGGTTTTATAACTGCCTTCATGCGTAGATTTACAGATTAGAATCCGTTATTAAGGCAATTATTTCCTTCTAATTGCTACCTACTGCCACTGTCAACCAGAGCATTTTCAGCCATTTCCTACATAATTAAGATTACTCTTGTGCCTTTAAAAAATAAGACAAAGCACAATCTATAAAATACTGGAAGACTAGAAGGTAAGCTGTTCTGGAGGTGTTCAAGGCCAGGCTGGGTGGTTCTGGAGGTTCTGGAGGTGTTTAAGGCCAGGCTGGATGGGGCTCTGGCAAGCCTGGTCTAGGGTAGGGTGTCCCTGCCCATGGTGGGAGGGTTGGAACTGGATGATCCTGTGGTCCCTTCCAAGCCAGAGTGATTCTGCTTGTATAACTTTTCCAGTGAAGTGATCCTGCTGTGGCATGGGGATTGGACTAGATGATTTTTTGGGGTCCCTTCCAATCCCTAATGGTTCTATAAAAGGGGCCTGTCAGGAGGCTAGAGAAGGCTGTTCACAAGGGCAGGGAACGATGGGATAAGGGATCATGGTTTTAAGGTGGAAAAGGGCAGATTGAGGCTGGACATGAGAAAAAAGTTTGTGAATCTGAGGGTGGTGGATCCCTGGAACAGGCTGCCTAGAGAGGTAGTGGAGAACCCATCCCTGGAAACTTTCCAGGTCAGGATTGATGGGGCTCTGGGTAATCTGTTCTGCTTAGAGGTGTTCTTGCTTGTTGTAGGGGTGTTGGACTAGATGACCTTTGGAGGTCTCTTCCAATACAATACATTCTATGATTCTGTGATTTTCCACATAGCTCTGAGTGCATCACAGGCAGTAGAACTATTTTTTCTCACATTTGCATTAGGTTTACATCCATACATACTTTTGTATGCATCAGCCAAGTAGGAATTACTCTTGTTTTTTTTTACAATCAAACCAGTTAGAAATGTATGTGATCAGCATGTAATAATGGCAAGGGAGAAAGAGCACACCTCTGACATAATCTATGATGTCCGTACTATATGGTGACTGTGGCTACAGTGTTAATATAAATTAAAAATGTATTTAAGTATATGTCTAATAATAACATTTTGTATTCCAGGTAATGGTCAATTAAGCGAGAAAGGGTACAGCAAAGGCCAGGGGTTTTGCCTTGCAGTCTCATCTAGAAGTTGGTTGAATTTGACCTCTCCAAGAAACTCAGGTGAGCTCCATCACTTCTTCCAAAGCAATGTGTTCAGCCACTTACAAAGGCATGACATGGGAATGGGCATGGGCAATGGGCATAGAAAAGGATGTGGTTGTGGTGTTGGACACACACCACAGAAATAGCAAAACTATCGTGACCAAAACCATGGAAGAAACTTTAACACAGAGGTGAGTCCTAAGAGAAGGTAACTGAAATGAAAGCAAAAATATTCAACACTGAGAAGGCCACTAAGCCTACTTGCCTTCTCTGGTGTTCTTTGAAAAGTGATTATTGCTTTTTAGGTTTGAGATGCAACCATCCACCCTAATAATCCAGGGAAAATGCAGCTAAAGATGCTTCTTCTCTAATCAGTTCTTCAAATTAGACCCATTCAAGGTTTGTCTCTTCTATAAAACTAGGTCAGGATAGAACCAGTACTGAGGAAATGGTGTCTGACAGCTGCAATTCTGACATTAGTAAGGAGTTTACAGAATCACAGAATTATTGAAGCTGGAAAAGACCTCTAAGATCATCAAGTCCAAGTCCTGCTACAATATTATATGATGGTCTATGTCAACGTAAATGATAGAATTATTTTACCATCATGTTAACAAATGTAACTCCTGGAGTTCATTTCCTAACTTGATCTAACTTTCCAAATCAAGGAGAGGGCTTTGACTTCAGATGGTTATGTGAAGGGTGTCATCAGATTGTTCTAATTTTCTTTGTAGTAGAAAATTTTATTGTTGATTTCAGCAACAAGTTTTATGAATATCAGACAGTATCCATTTGGGACAGGGTCTTGGCTTTCATCAGAAAAAAAAAGGAGTGATGAGCACTGATAGTGGAAAACTTGGAGAATCCCAAATTTATCTACTGTTGGAAAAGTCATTATGCAAAATTGAGGGAAAGGGAAGTGTGCACTATATCTTGAACCTGGAAACTTTTTCAGAAAGATTTTAGATAATTTAGTTAGTTCTAGGAGCTAGTTGTTTCTGGAAGTAAGTAGGATAATTCTTTGCACCCAAATTATTTGCACTGTGATAGCAGAATACAGCAGCCAGAAGATGAAAGTTAAAAATGCCCAGTTAAAAGTAAGACAAAAATACTTATGGCCAATTAATCAATGAAACAGCTTCTCTAGGGGCGAGATGGGTTCTCCATCATTGGAAATAATGAAGCCACAGCTGCTTATCTTTCTAAAACACATGCCATCATTCTAGTAGAAATTATAGGTCAGTGTAGATTAATAGTTGAGTTTTTGTGACCTGTGATACAGAGGAGGTCAGATTAAGTGATCACAATAGATCTGTCAAGGCTTGAAATATGTGCACCCATTAACAGTGATTGATGTAATATAATGTCAAGCTACTTGGGCGTTGCTCTGTTTGGAAGGATGGACTTTTAAAGGAATTTGATAGCACAAAGCACATAACACTCTAGCAACATGAGGTTGCATGTGAAAGTGTTTTACTGGTCATGTTGTTGAACTGGTTATATTTCATAGTTAAAAAAAAAAGAAAGAAAGAAGAGCCTTTGTCCTCATTTCACATCTAAAATAACCAAAGCCTTACTTCTAGCTGCTCGTAAAAAGAATAACTGACTAGAAAACAGTTTAAAGTACTTTTTTTTCCTTTTCTGAAGCATTCATATTCACATATATGTATGCATTTTGAATTAACCAGTTTTACTCCAAGTTATAGTTGATTACAGAGATTTGCAAAACTTTATTATAAAATCCAAGTTTTTCCTGCTTCCGGCAAATGGAGTATTCTTGCTCTTGTCATTGGGCAAGTAGTTTATTATAGACCAGATGTGAAAATCATAAATCTATAATCAGACTCTTACTTTTACAGACTTCTTGAATTCAGAGTTCTGATAGCTGACAAGCATAACCGTAATAATTTTTACAATTGCTTTATTGGCCACAGTAACCCCCTGCAGCTACAGCCTGGGGGGTGAGTGGCTGGAGAGCAGCCTGGCAGACAGCGACCTGGCAGTACTGATTGACAACCTGCTAAACAGGAGCCAGCAGGGTGCCCAGATGACACAAGAGGCCAGTAGCATCCTGGCTTGTATCAGCAATAGTGTGGCCAGCAGGACTAGGGACATAATTCTTCCCCTGTACTGGGCACTGATGAGGCCTCCCCTTGAGTTCTGGGAGAAGTTCTGAGTCTCTCACGTCAAGAAAGAAATTGAGGAGCTGGAGTGGGTCCTGAGGAGTAATGAGTCTGGGAAAGGGACTGGAGGGAGAGTCTGATTGGGAGAGACTGAGGGAGCTGGGGGTGTTTAGCCTGGAGAAGAGGAGACTCAGGGAGAACTTTTCTCTCTCTACAACTGCCTGAAGGGAGGTTGTAGTCAGGTGGTCAGGCTCTTCTCCCAAGAAACTAGTGGCAGGACGAGAGGGCAGGGCCTGGAGCTGCCAAGGGAAGCTTAGGTTGGATGATAGGAAGCCCTTCTTCATGGAAAGGGTGATTGGACATTGGAATGGACTGGCCAGGGCAGTGGTGGAGTCCCCATCCCTGGAGCTATTTAAGGACAGACTGGCTGTGGCCTTTATTACCCTGGTCTAGTTTGTGGTGATGTTAGGTCATGGGCTGGACTTGATGATCTTAGAGGTCTTTTCCAGCCTAAGTAATTCTGTGATTCTATGAAGACCATGTATAATATATAAATTCATGGATGTAAGTCATTAAGTAATTAAGACAGATGGTGGAAGTTCTACCTGGAGCATTTGAGTGTTTTGTGTTTGTGGGTGCCGGGATGCATCACTCGTTGCACCTATGTGGGTGTGTGTTACATTTAGATATCTTTAAATTGCAAGGAACCAACATAGTAGCCTATGTGTGCAATTATCTCCTACAGACCCCAGTTTTCAGCTTTGTAGAATGCTTTCTATATTAAGTACAGCTCAGTCTTGCAGCTTCTACAGTTTGCTGTTATAGTACTTCTTTAGCACAAATACTCTTTCTACGCAGCATGTCATAATCAAATAATCATGTTTTATTGTAAGGAAAAAATTTGCTTTTCAACTTCTCCATCTTAACTGGTTGCCTAAAATGATGACTTCCAGAATATCATGCAGCAGTACTTGCTGGGATAGAGAAATCCAAACGTCCATCCATGCCACTTCTAATTCTTGACTCAGTGTTACACGCTGCTATCAAACCAGATCTTACTGCCCCAGCAAATCTTGGTTGTTTCACCAAAGAGATAATTTTACAAGTTCACAGAAATGAACTAAAATGCACCATAGTTGTGTTTTCAGTCTCTATGTCAGAAGAAACGTGGTACAGGTAATGCAAGCCCACAGAAATCATTACAAATTTTAACTTTGATTTCAAATATGCACCCAATGATTTTTTTAATGTAAAAAATGAGGCCATCAGAAATTATTCCTTCAAGAAAATTTGACAGACATATGTCAGATGTGACATCAAAATGGAACAAAGAACCGCAGTTCAACATCTGCTAGATAACTCTGCCCATTGGAAATTTTTAGGATTACTTCAACAGAAGGCTTTCAAAAGTATTGTTGGCTTAAAATGGCTGTTACAACCCTCAATTTCCTCTTGCCTTGGGATTGTGGAGGTGAAACCTATAAAATAAAATGGCACACTTTCTTCTTAGCTGCTGCAGGAGGCCCATAAACCTGGCTGACCAGAAATCAGGATACAATTTCAATCAGGGACCTTGTGTTCTCACAGCCTCCCAAAATTGCCTTTAAGTTCTGAATAAAAAGACTTTCTCTTACTACGTTCAGGACTTCTGAATGAAAATACTTCAAACCAGGAATGTCAGTGGAAGTTGGTTTATTTTTCTTCAATGAGAGTTTTAGCCTTTTTTTTAATAATTGTTTCAAATGGGGTTTTTTTTCCTTGTCTTTGTTTTATTCAACGTGTACCCACTCAGCCACAAAAGGCCATGTTTTCAGAAGAAGCTTGGTGCCACAGGTAGGCATCTGCTGTCAAAAGAACTTGTCCCAGTGAGGGATCAAAATTAGTCACCACATTTTCCAAGAGATCAGTGCTTTTTAAAGTCTCTTGGAACTTTGGGCCTTGTATGTGACGATGAGTGCTGAGCTGTTGGGTACCGAGCTCTTCTGAAAATCTAACACTCCTTTAGGAGATCACATCGGAACTGAAGCTTTTTGAAAGTTTGGACTCAGTTGTGATGTGCTGAGCTCTTTTATAAAACAGAGATCTGTATGTGCATCTTTGAGAGGGACATGTTATGAAGGGTATCTGCACTAGACTGTGAATCACGGGAAATTTTGTATAAGAGTCTTTCATGTTAGGGAACATTATTAATAGAAACCGCACACTGAGGTGTACTGAGAAGAAATCAATCAGAAAGCTTCAACCTTCTTTTCTTTACCTTTGAGAATCTGCACTGACATGACCTTTCTCTTCCATTTTTTACTGAAAGATAAGTTAGTAGGATTCCCCCTGTTTCAGAGTGGTGATTGACAGAAAATCTGTGTTTTGAAAAGTACCTTCCTGCTGCAGATCATCACTTTTAACAAACTGAGGAGAACTTGCGAAGAACGGGAATTTTTACTAACTTTATCAAGCTACGTTGTTTTGCAAATGTTCCTATGGTTGAAAAAGAATAGTTAAAATTTTGCCATTGAAAAATTCCAGTTCCTAAGAAATCTGTGTCTGTATTGTGGACAGGAGCACTGGGTGCCCCCAGTGAGTTTACCGATGACACCAAGCTGTGTGATGTGGTTGACACATTTGAGGGAATGGGAGGCCATCCAGAAGGACAGGCTTGGGAAAATGCATGAGGTTCAACAATTCCAAGGGCAAGGTTCTGCATCTGGGTCAGGGTAATCCCAAGCAAAAACACCTGCTAGGTGATGAACAGATTGAGAGTAGTCCTGAGGAGAAAGATTTGGAGGAGTTGTGAATGAGAGCTCAACATGAGGCTCTAGTGTGTAAGGACAGCCCAAAAGGCTGACAGTACCCTGGTCTGGATCAAAAGTGTCACCGGTAGGTCAAGGGCCTGGAGAATAAGTTTTATGAGGAGAGATTGAGAGAGTTGGGTCTGTTTAGTTTGAGAAAGAAAAGGCTTAGGACAGACCTCATCACTCTCTGCAGTTATCTGAAAGGACACTGTAGAGATGCTGGTGCTGGTCTCTTCTCTCAGGTAATTAGTGACAGAACCAGAGGAAAGGGCTTCAAGCTTCAATAAGGTAGGTTTAGATTAGATATCAGGAAGAAATTCTTCATGGAGAAAGTGAACAGGCACTGGAATGGGGTGCCCAGGGTGATGGTTGCGTCCCCAATCCCTGGATGTGTTTTAAAGTCACTTAGATGTAGCATAGGCAGATGTAGTTTAGGAGTGAACTTGTAGAGTAGGGTTGACGATTGGTCTCAGTGATCCCAAGGGTCTTTTCCAACCTGAATGATTCTGTGATTCTCCCCTTCTGCTCTGTTATTGTGAGACTTCACCTGGAGTATTGCATCCAGTTCTGGAGTCTCAGTACAAGAAAGACATTAAACTGTTGCAGTGAGTCCAGAAGAGGCCACAAGGATGGCTGGAGCGCCTATCGTGTGGAAGGCTGCTGAGGTGGAAGCAGTTAAGGCTGTTCAGCTTGGAGAAGAGAAGGCTCTGGGGGGAACCCTATAGCAGCCTTTCAGTACCTGAAGGGGGCTACTGCAAAGTTAGAGAGGGACTTTTTATTAAGTCATCTAGTGATTGGACAAGGGGGATGGTTTCAAACTAAAAGAGGGGAGATTCAGATTGGAAATCAGGAAGAAATGTCTCCCTATGAAGGTGATGTTAAGGAACGGTAACAGGTTGCCCAAACAGGTTGTGGATGGCCCCTCTCTGTTCAAGGCCAGGTTGAATGGAGCTTTGGGCTACCTGGTCTGGTGAGAGCTTTCCCCACTCATCACAGGGGGTTGGAGCTAGGTGATCTCTAAGGTGGCTCACAACTCAAACCGTTCCATGATTCTATGACTCTTGAAATGTTGCCCGTCTCATACCCACTGAGGAAAGAAATGGCACTTTTGTCAGATAAAACATCTTGTAAAAAATAAGATGGAAGGGTGTTCTGCAGCCTGAAGCTATGTTGTAAAACCTACTGGAGTACTGAAGAGTTTTGGAAAAGACTTAGCTTGGTTTTGTAGTCTGTGCTGTAGTTCTGCAAACTAAAAAAAAAAAAGGTGGTCTTTTCTGTACAGCTTGTTCATTCTGTACTTTTGTGAACTACATACTTTTACAAGAGCATGGTGTGGACATCCTATGGACAATCTACAAATGTCTGTGCAAAGCCTTTTCCCCTTCAAGATCCCTTCAGAGCTTCTTTGTGTCACCACCTCCATGTCTCTCTCTGCAGATATGATGGGCTCTGCACATGCCAAATAATTTGTTTTATGAAACTCATCCCATCCCAATCTTGCACTTGTGTTTCACACCACTGTGACAGCAACATAATTGGATGTGCTGGATCACATAGGTGAAGCTCACTGAGAGGCATCTCTTCTCTTGTTATCCATAAAGATATGAGTCTGCTGCACCTTTCAACCACTGAAGGGCTGTAGATGTGCTGTGTCTTCTCTTTGAGCTACTAGAAGTCTACATTGCCCTTAAAAGAGGATTGCTATAGAAAAAGCATATTTATGTAAAATAAATTATTCTGTCTTTTATTTATCTTATTCATTTTTAAAAACTTATCTATCAGAACAATAAATTTATTATATATGAAAGCCTTGAGTATAACAGATAACTTGTGTATCTCAAATGACTGAATAGGGGGTTATGGCAAGACCTAGCTGAAACTCAGCAGTGCCAAATTACTCAGTAGCATAAACAGTCCTAGCCACATTAAGAAAAGTACAAACCAGTTGCATAGAACCAGTTGCAAAGGAAAAATGAAGGCAAGCAGAAGCCAAAAAACCGAAACCATAGTCCTTGTGGAAAGGATTAAATAAAGCACAATTATCCGTGTGGGAAGGCTGAAGGAGGATATGGCATTTTTCAAGTTTGTGAAAGCTGCTGCACAGTGGTGGTGAGTAACATCTTCCTGTCTGTGGCAGCAGGAAGAGGAAACAGTAATTTTAAGCTGGAGTAGCGGATAACTGAATCTGGGCTTTAGGAAGAGGATTCTGGTAGAGCTGAATTGCTGCGACAGCTTGCCTGAGGAGACCGCGAGGTTGGGATAACTGGACAGATGAACAAATTGGACCCATTCCTTCCAGGAATGACCTGAATGAAAATTTAGCCCGGATTGGGGTGAGTTTCTGCTCTTTTTCTGAGAGGGCTGTTTTCATAAGAGGTTTCTAGTTGACAGGGGGGACAGGGAGGACAGTAAAAAAAAAAAAAGAGAAAAATAATTGAAAAGGGTAACAAATAAAAAAAGACAGCTATGGTTGTGACCAGGGCTAATAAACCTCCTGCGAAGAAGAACATGGCGACCCAGACAGAGGTCCTGCAGGAGCACGTTGGTGTCCAGGTATCTGGCT
>JAOXOE010000001.1:108016855-108049529 GCA_028565055.1 Phoeniculus purpureus
TGGATCTTGTACTCACCAACAAGGAGGGTCTGGCTGAAGCAGTGAAGGTTGAGGGCAGCCTTGGGTGCAGTGACCATGGGGTGGTGGAGTTCAGGATCTCATGTGACAGGAACAGAATAACTAGTAGAGTCACAACCCTGGCCTTCAGTAGGGCCAACTTTGGCCTTTTCAAGCAATTGCTACAAGAAATCCTATGGGACAGGGTAGTAGAAGGTAAAGAGACCAAACATAGTTGGTTAGCATTCAAGGACTACTTCTTTCAAGCTCAAGATGGATAGATGATGGCAAAGCAGTGGATGTGGACTGTCTTGACTTCAGTAAAGCATTTGACACAGTCTCCCACAGCATCTTCACAGCTAAACTGAAAAAGCGTGGTCTGGACGACTGGGTAGTGAGCTAGATTGTAAACTGACTGCAGGAAGCCAGAGAGTACTGGTCAGAGGGACACAGTCTAGCTGGAGTCCTGTATCTAGTGGAGTCCCTCAAGGGTCAGTACTGGGACCAGTACTATTCAGTCTATTCATTAATGACTGGGATGAGGGATTAGGGCGCACTATCAGCAAGTTTGCTGATGACACAAAGCTGATGTTGCCAACACCCCAACAGACTCTGCTGCCTTTCAGTGAGGCTTGGACAGGCTGGAGAGCTGGGTAGAGAGAAATTTAATGAAGTGTAACAAGGGTAAGTGTAGAGTCTGGCATCTGGGCAAGAACAATCCCAGGTACCAGGATAGGTTGGGGACTGACCTGTTGCAGACCAGTGTAGGAGAAAGGGACCTGGGGGTCCTGCTGGACAGCAGGATGACTGTGAGCCAGCAGTGTGCCCTTGTGGCCAAGAGGGCCAACAGCATCCTGGGGTGGACCAGAAGTGGGGGTGGTTAGCAGATCAAGAGAGGTTCTTCTCCTCCTCTACTCTGCCCTGGTGAGAGCACATCTGGAGTATTGTGTCCAGTTCTGGGCCCCTCAGTTCAGTAGGCATGTGGAGCTGCTGGAGGCTGTCCAGTGTAGAACAACGAGGGTGATGAAGGAAGTGTAACACCTCCCTTATGAGGAGAGGCTGAGGGAGCTGGGTGTTTCTAGGTTGGAGAAAAGGAGACTGAGGGGTGACCTCATTAATGTCTGTAAATATGTGAGGAGGATGGAGCTAGGCTCTTCTCAATGTTATCTGGTGATAGAACAAGTGGCAACAGGTGTAAGCTGGAACACAGGAGGTTCCATATAAATATGAGAAGAAACTTCTTCCCAGTGAGGGTGACAGAGCACTGGAACAGGCTGCCCAAGGGGGGTTGTGGGGTCTCTTTCTCTGGACACGTTTAAGACCTGCTTGGATATGTTCCTGTGCGGCTTGGTTTAGGTGATCCTGCTGTGGTGGGGGGGATTGGACTAGCTGATCTTTCAAGGTCCCTTCCGATCCCTAATGATTCTATAATTCTTCTCGATGTCATCTGGTGATAGGACAAGGGGCAATGGGTGTAAGCTGAAATACAGGAGGTTCCACATCAATATGAGAAGGAACTCTTCAAGGCGAAGGTAACATAGCACTGGAATGGGCTGCCCAGGGGGGTTGTGGAGTCTCCTTCTCTGGAGATGTTTAAAACCTGCCTGGACATGTTCCTATGTGACTTGGTCTAGGTGACTCTGCTCTGGCAGAGGGATTGGACTGGATCATTTGTTGAGGCACGTCCAATCTGTAATGTTGTGTGAGTCTGTGATCCCCATCCATAATATTCCATGAAGGATGTGCCCCTGATATTGACAATTCGGTGATTTTTTCCATATTTTTGATTCATTTCATCATTCATTTCGTTCTGAAAATGAATGTTCTCAAAACTAGGTACTAATAAGAAACCGAAAAGGCAGAAATGAGTAGAGGATGATGTGCACAAAGAGGTAGAATTTGAAAGTTAGATCTTATGTGGGAATCATCAGCTTTATTTGAAAGGATATTTGGAAATTAGCTTTGATATCTTCTTAATTATTCTTTTAGTTTTGTTTACTTATTAAAATTCAGAATAAATCACTAAAATTACCAGTATGATACTAAAACCTAAGAGCATACTTTTTCCATTCTTCTCCAATGAATTTTCTGAGTATCATTGATGTTTCTGTTCAAAAGAATGTCAGGATAGCCGCTGAATTTAATTTTTACTCTGCTGGAAGCTAATTTCATTTAACAAGATTCCATTCTAATTCCGCAATGGTAAGATTTTTCTAACTGAGTTCTTCAGAATTAAGCAATAAACTAAGAAATAACCTACAGGAAAAAGTTCCAGCCTTCTTCTGTTTGGCATTTTTGGCTATATGGGTTGCAACTGTTGAGCTGGTACAAATCTGCTTGTCCGTTGTAGGTAATTTACTGTACTTTAAGTGCTTTTTTTCACAGTGTCTCAATGTCTTCTCAACCTCTTCTCAACTATCTGAAAGGATGTTGTAGAGATGTTAGTGGTGGCCTCTTCTCACAGGTACCAGAGGGAATAGTTTCAAGCTCGAACAAGGTAGGTTTAGGTTGGACATCAGGAAAAAATTCTTCACAGAAAGAGTGGTCAGACACTGTAATAGGCTGCCCAGGGTGGTAGTTGAGTCATCGTCCCTGGAGAAGCCTTGATGTGGTGGATATGGTATAGAGGTGAACCTGTAGAGTAGGATTGATTGTTGGAGTCGATGATCTTTTCCAAGCTGAATGATTCTATGATTCATTTTTCTGTCAGAAACTCCACATCAATCCAAGCAAAATTTACTTAAGTCTTTAAAATTGAGTATTTTAAAAATGAGTTTAAAAGAAATGGTCTCTCCTCACGCTTGATTGACCTGAGAAATAGTGATAGTGCAATAACTGAAGCATTTTATACTGTCTGTTAATGATTTTGGAACTTTTTAGATTGGGAATTTCACTTTTAAATGGCCCAGATAATATATTGCATTTAAATAGTAACACATCATTTTTTGAAAGTTATAATTAAATGAGGAGTCCTTGAATGGCTCAAGTATACTTTTTTGAATCCTCAATTACTTTTGGGGACATTTATACACAGAAATAATTTTGTTACCTTGTAAAACTTACTATTAATTCCATTTTTCTTTTTTGTGCAGGGCAACACAACTATTTATGTGCTGGAAGAAATGACTGCATAGTTGATAAAATTCGAAGGAAGAACTGTCCAGCGTGTCGCTTGAGGAAGTGCTGTCAAGCTGGTATGGTCCTGGGAGGTGAGCTGCTTTTCAAATCTTATTCCAAAGAACAGGCAGTCAAGAACACTACTGTTAAGTTTAAACAACACTTAGATACTGTTCTGCATTGATCTAACTTGGAAAAGTAGCAAGAAAGCTTGACTTCATTCTACACTTGGCACGTGTTTATAGCTTCTGGTTTTCCTAGTGGTTTCTAATATGTACATTCTGCTCTGGGTGCAGGAACGTAGAATGGAACAAGTTGGACACTTTTGCTAGCAGAATCAATGAGATGGCTCATCCTTATTAGTGCTTTCTCTTATGAGGTTTTATATCCTCATGCTCGAAACTAAATCCTGAGGATAAAGGTGCTCCAACTCTTAGTTCTTTACTATCAAGTATTAAGAGAGTAAAAATTTCCTTCTCTTTGGATCGTTTTTTTTCCTCCAGAGAGAATTCACTAATCAAGGGTGAATAGTTTCATTATAGTAGCACCAGGTTATTCTCTCTAGCCAGTTGGTGTTTGGTCTTTTACTAAACATTCTGAATCAAAGCCATCTTCTGTTTTTTGATGAGTTCTCTCTCAGATCTAATGCTAGTTCTCCAGTTCTGAGAGGGGCATGCCATCTCATCAGATCTCTTGCTGGATATCCCCACCTACCCCATCTTCTGGAAAGAAGTGATGTGGCAGCAAATAGGAAGTAGGAAAGAACAGTGGGGCAATAGAAAAGAAAGGAAACATTGAACGGAGCATCTCCATTTGTTTCTCAACTGCATCACACTGTTAGTGGTTTTGGTGCTTTTAGTAAATGTCAGCAGTTCTTGGGGGGGTGGAATTAAGAATCTAGTGATACTCTGTGGGTTGAAATGGAGTGCTTAATACTTAAAGGAAAAGAAAAGACACGTGTAGGTCAAAAAATAAGGAAAACTGGAGTGAAATTTTAGTATTTGTAAATAAGTATTTTAAATTCAAAACATCAAAAGATCTCAAGATAGACTGTTTAACCTTGCTAATCTTTCTACTGCTGTGGTCATCTTTTGCTCTAATGCTTTCTTAAGTTTCCTTTACAGTATCACATGAGCAGTATTTCACAGAATCACAGAACATCAGGGATTGGAAGGGGCCTTGAAAGATCATCTAGTCCAATCCCCCCCACCACAACAGGATCACCTAGATCCAGTCACACAGGAACATTTCACAGCAGTGAAATGAACCTTAATTGTTCTACAGTTGTAGTCAGTTGTAAGTAAACCATAAAAAAAGCAACCAGTAGCTTTAGTAACCAGTTTTACTATAGGGGCTGTTTCTTCTTAGTATAAAGAAGAAAAATGTTAATGAAAGCATATAAATAATAAGTCCTTAATTGTTATTCTCTGTGTGGTCTGAATTGTTTTCAGGTTTTGTAATCTTATAACCAGACACATTAAGTTATCTGCTTTCTACTTTTCTGCCTAACAAGACAGCAGGTAGTTAGGTCTTTTTTACCCATCTTTTTTATTTCCTGTGAGTGAATATGTGATTTTCTTAAGCTGACTACCGCACAGTCTTTGTTCAGTTCTGTTGCTAAATTACCATTTTCTTCGTTGTTTCAGTCAGCTTTCAATCCAGTTTGCAGTGACTTCATGGAGACAAATTTGAATTAATTTTCCTGGTTATATTTTCCGTGGTAGCATCAAAAAGTTCATGAAAATCAAGATGTATTCCTTATGCTTTGCTGCCTTGTTCCCTTTTTCGTGCACCTTGCTAAAGTGTGCATGGCTCGTTGTCCCACAAAAGATGCAAGAGCACAGTGACCTTAAAGTCAGAGCCATGGTGTTCTATCCAGAATAATAAAGTATTGAGATTTTTCACCCAATTGCAGAGTCTGGAGAAGGACAGTGAGACATTAGACTTTTACTTGGTTTTGTATCCCTCCTTAGAAGACTATTAAAGCAAAAAATGATGTGTTAAGGAGAAAATCACAGTATATTTGATGATGAGATAAAGAAATTTAAAAAAACCCCTATGTTTTCTAGGCACATGTAGTGCACAAGCACCATACACATGCTGTTTGGTAAGGGTAAGGGAACTATGAGAACGAAGAAATGGCTTGAATAGTTGGCTATCTTAAATTATTGAAAACCATAGAATCATTCAGGTTGGAAAGGACCCTTGGGATCATCAGTCGTACTCTATAAGCTTACCCCTAAACCACATCCCCCAACATCACATCTAAATGTCTTATAAACAACTCCGGGGATGGTGACTCGACCACCACCCTGGGCAGCCCATTCCAGTGCCTGACCATTCTTTCCAGGAAGAAAGTTTGCCCGATGTCCAGTCTAAACCTACCCTGTTGGAACTTGAAACCATTCCCTCTGGTTCTGTAACTAACTAGCTGTGAGAAGAGACCAGCACCAACATCTCTACAGTGTCCTTTCAGATAGTTGTAGAGAACGATGAGGTCTCCCTTAAACCTTCTTTTCCTCAAACTTAACAGCCCCAACTCTCTCAATCTCTCCTCATAAAATGTTACACAGAAAAAGTGTGCTGTTTAAATATGCATAGAGAGGTTTTAGTATTGACAGTTTCCAGAGCGGGTTAGTGTTCTTTACACGTTATAAGACTAAGAGCAGACGTTTCTCTTACAGTAGGAATTTACCTGCATAGTTTTACAAGGAGCACTTGCAAAACTAAGCTATTGTCAAACCTCTGTTGTTTTCCTTAAGTCCTTCAGAGTTTGCATTAACTTGACATGGTCTCCTTGGGAAAGTCTACTCTGAGTTATTACCAGTCACCTGTCCAGTAGATAGGTAACAAGTGCAGTTGATTTACTGGTGGCTGTTAAGCAACATAATTAGAAATAAACACGTAAGAAATTCTGCAAGCCAGTGTGACATTAATTCTGAGACATTTAATCACTTGGAAACATAAGTACTTATTAACTACTAACATTTCCATGTGGTAAGCATTCTGTTTGGTTTCTTTCTTTACTTGTTCTCTGAACTGTAAAAGTAGCTGAAGCCATTATTTCAGAAAATACCTGAAAGCATTATTTATGAACTATCAAATGCATTGTTCCTTCTGTTTTCCTTCATGCCTCAAAAGCAGTTACTGGGAAATTCCCAGCGTGTTTAGGAGTATGTATAGCTTTGTTTTCAGAGAAGTTGGCTGCAGGTCTCTTGTTACAATACGTTGTCTGTTTTTAAAGCTGCTTTTTGCTCAGCTGTAATGTAAAATGTGTCTGGTTCTTTACTAAGGAAGGAATCACTAATCAGAAATATTTACAAAGATTAAATGATCTTAAGATTGTTGGGGTGGCTGGAAAGCTGCTCACTAGGAAGAGTCCTGCAGGTATTGCCAGTTGCCTAATATGAGCTACCAGGGTGCTCACTGGCCAAGGCGGCCAAGAGTACTCTGGCTCACATCAGGAACAGTGTAGCCGGCAGGAGTACAAAAGTGATTGTCCCGCTGTATTCGGCACTTGTGAGGCCATGCCTTGAGTACTGTGGTGAGTTTTTGGCACCTCAGGAGAAGACATTTTGGTGCTGAAGCAGGTATCACAGTATTACCAGGGTTGGAAGGGACCTAATAGATCATCAAGTCCTGGTTTTCTGGATTTGTATGGTGCTAGACTGCTCCATGAATCCAATTTGAAGATTTACTACTTAGAGCTCTCTATATTTCCATGGCCATACCATAGGTGGTGTCAGTGCTTATTTTGGAAACACTGCTCAGCTATTTATTTTTTTAGTTAGTGTTCTTTAAAACGCTGCAGTATGGAAATAAGAGTTTGAAATGCTGAGAAAGATAAGCTTGTCTTTAGAAACTGAAGAGTGTTTAAAGTGTCTAAAGTTGTTGTTGTTGTGATTTTACATAACTGCCATTTCACTCATCTCTTGGATTCTCTTTGGTAAACCAGAAGGAGAAGAAGACATTGTAGATCGTCAAATTAGACTGTAGCATGAAACTGAAATGCCTTTATGAAACTGAAGGAAGGAATTACTGTTTGTGGTCATTAATTACTGGTATTTTTGTTTCCAAATAGTTGGGAGGAGAAAGAAATAGTATCCTCAGTTAACAGTGAATAAAAATGGGATTGTAGAGCCAGCTGGCTCAGCTGTCAGCGTATGATAGAACAGTGGGAACTGAACCAGGAAACACTTCATAAGGTTACTGTAACCTAGAATTCATGGCAATAATATTAATGGGTGGGTGCCATTCATCTCTCAGTGAAGGGAGGAGGATGTGGAGGGAGAAGCTCTAAGAATGTTCCATGATTGTTTTTTAGTTGTATAAATACTTAAAAAATAGCCCACTGACTGCGAAGACAGTTCTAGTTTCCTTGTATAGATGAAAAGTGTAATCCAGGAATACTGGAAAACATCAGAATTTCTCATTACTTATTTTTAACAGATCATTAACTTTCTTTTTCAGGTCGAAAATTTAAAAAGTTTAACAAAATAAAGGTTGTGAGAACGTTAGATGTCGCACTCCAGCAGCCGGCAACCCTTCAAGATGAAAGCCAGTCTCTAACCCAAAGGCTGTCCTTTTCTCCAAATCAAGAAATCCAGTTTGTTCCCCCAATGATAAGTGTTTTACGAGGCATTGAGCCAGAAGTTGTTTATGCTGGTTATGACAATACAAAGCCCGAAACTCCAAGTTCCTTGCTGACCAGTCTCAACCATCTTTGTGAGAGGCAACTTCTTTGTGTAGTCAAATGGTCAAAATTGCTACCAGGTAATAATACTTCTTATATGTAATTAATTAATTAACAAGTTCTGAAATGGTTAAGCTCCCACTTCATCAAATCACATGTCTGATCAAATGTATTTTAATAGGAGGTTACTTCTGAAAGAATGCATCTATATAGTTAGACCCTAACTCCATAAAAACAACAGAACCTAGAGAATTCCTGCGATTGTTACAGCAGCTTTTCCACCCCAGCCTTTCTACTCTATTTTTCATTCTTTTAGCAGTAATAAAGAGTTGACATTTCTGCATATTCTTTATTAGTCATACTAAAATGAGTTTTTGAAAACGAAAAATTGTTATAGACAGTACCTGTTAGGACTAAGCAACTCATGAGCAGACTGGCAGTGAGAAGTAACTGAATCTATGAAGATTCAAGGGTGGATTAAAAGAGAAATCCATGTTTTGTATGTATGTGTTCTGTGGTGATAGGGCCCTGATCCTGGGATATAGAAACATCAATATATTGATATTATATCAATAATATCAATAACTATATCAATATTGATACATTTGATAGCTTACAAAAATGCAGGTTTCCTGTGAGCTCAGTTTGACACTTTACTGCTGCAGGATCTTCCACAATGCAACTTGAGATTGTCAGACCTCTTGGTTGAACTGATTAATCTCGTTAACCTTTTTACCTTCTGTAGTTTTCTGATGGCTGAGCCAGTTCACTGAGGAGCAGCAGTAATGCCAAGAGCTTGCTTGAGGGAGGTAGCAGGACTAGGTAATAAAGAAGAGGATCGCTGCTTTCATTGGCAGGGCACTGTTAGATTGACTCAGATAATTCCTGGCAGTTATGAGGTATCAAAGCTGGCAGTTAAAATTGCCAAAGTGCAGAATTTATCAAAGGTTAACTGAATAGGTTATTTTTAGTTAAATGCCAGAAAGATATTTGTGTGTGGACGTTTGTTGTATTACAGTTGTATCTCCTGTTAAAAGTACACTTGAGTCCCAGCTATATATATTGAATAAGACTTGGTCACAGTGATCAGCTTACAAACTGCCATATTTCAAAAGGAAATGAAATTAACATTTGCATTCATATTTGAAATTCAAAAGGAAATTAGTTCCACTGCTATTGCCTGAAGTAATTGCTTTTGGTTGCTAAAGTTAGTTTTAGCTTGATCATAGAATCATGGAATCAGAGATCATTTCAAAGTACTGGATCAGGACAAAAACACAGGAGTTGGACAGTTTTCATACAACCTTCACAGACTTGTGAGAGCTTAGCTCCACACGGTGTCTAAATGAGAGTTACAAAGTCTTTTAACTTTTACTTTCGTTCCTAGGGTTTCGGAATTTGCATATCGATGATCAGATCACCCTCATCCAGTATTCCTGGATGAGTCTAATGGTCTTTGCAATGGGATGGAGATCATACAAGCACGTCAGTGGGCAGATGTTGTATTTTGCACCAGATCTGATTCTAAATGAGTAAGTAGACTGCTGTTGTGTAACACAAACAATATTTTGAACTTATCTGTGTCAACATGACTTTACTGAGGCCAAGATTTCATTCACTTCTTGTTCTGTTTCAAATTTAACAGCTGACAAAAGTCTTCTGATTGTATTAAAGTCCAGGTTTTGGAAGGGTTTTGACATGGCCCAATGAAAGGAATTCAAAGAATAGTTTAATTTTATCCTAATAATATAGGAAAAAAATTGATGCTGTCAGAAGATTTACCTGAATTCATGTGAATAAGGAATTTTAATATCAAATATAAAATATGTTTGGCAGGTTTTTTTCTGGCTTGTGGAGGGGGTGGTTGGATTAGGGTTTTTTTTCAATATGCTGATTAATTTGAATAATCTTCAGTCTTGCCAGTTTTTCAGCTCTGCAAATTAACATTGTCAAAGCTGTAATTCTAGATACTTTGGTACATGAAAGGTACATTCCAGGACCAATAAAACAGAATTTACTCTCCCTATTTCTTTTTCTTTAATTCATATTTCTTAGTTTAAAAACATAAAACAATTACTATGGAGTGAGGTGAAACCTAAGCTGTCTTTCTTGTAAGACAGGTCTGTTTAAGGTGGATTTGCAGAAGATCTAGACTCCTGAATTCACAACCTATAGACGTGCAAGTTCTAGCCAGTGAATTTTTTTCTAGAGAACGTTCAGTGAAGCAGACCCTGTAGCTCCTGACCTTTCATTTTCCAGATACCCGTGAATCACTGAGAGGTTATAGAGTAATGAATTCTTTCCTCTCCCATGTGTATTAATTATGCTGTACAAGTTGAAATACTTTGAAGGAATGAGAGAGAGAAAACTTCTGACTTTAATCTGTCCCAGCACAGATTGTTATATATCTCATGGTTACATTCAGAAGAAGCAAAAGAGTAGGTGGCTTCAGGCACTAATGACTTTAGGTGTTTGTCTGCATGTGGACCACTGCTGCCACCTTGTGAAGCAGACTTTAATTACTTACTTTCAGAACAGGTTTGAGATTTATGAACTGTGATGATAACCCCTCAGAGGCAGAGTCTTATTTGCAGTTCAAGACTATCAACATCGAGAGGTTGGTTGACAACATGCCCTCTCTTGGTTGTAGAACATCTCA
The DNA here is from genome assembly GCA_028565055.1 of Phoeniculus purpureus. Taxonomy (NCBI): domain Eukaryota; kingdom Metazoa; phylum Chordata; class Aves; order Bucerotiformes; family Phoeniculidae; genus Phoeniculus; species Phoeniculus purpureus. Next base: position 108,027,322 of record JAOXOE010000001.1, read on the forward strand.
TCAGGGTCACAGAATCAAAGAGTTAGACATGAACAGTAACTGGCACAATAAATCTTATCTGCAAGTATTTATTGGGCAATAAATTGCCTTTTAGATCGGTAAAGTGTAAGCAATTTCCTTGTCTGTAATGATTATATTTGCGAGATCAGTGTAAGCAAAGCTGGCTGCTGAATGCTGCTGGAAAACTTAACTCCATCTGCCTCCCTGCTTTAGCTCTGTACCCCCATGGTTTCACTTAAATTGAATCAAACACTATCTGTCTATACTACCAAACAGATAAAGTTATGTGCTTGAGAAATACCCTAGAAAAGCCATTAGTCAGCAAGTGGAGGTGATCCCTGATCTGACTCATCACGCAGGATCGCATGCACTAATGCCAGAAGAGCAGGAGCTCACACCCTTGAGGTGGAAAGAGATAATGGAAATTCCTTCCAAAAGAGCAGCACACATTTGGGATGTTTAAAAATGGCCACGAAACCACAACCCAAAGGATTCACAGCCAATCTGTTGTTTAGCAATCTGAGCTGTAGTGCTTCTTGGGAATGACGACTTATGAGACCTGTGTGCAGTTGCAGAGCCGTGATCTCATTGCAATCACTGAAACGTGGTGGGATGACTCCTATGGCTGGAGTGTTAAAGGGTTATCAGCTCTTCAGGCAGAGGAGATGAGGAGTGAGTTTTGCCCTCTGGAATTCCACTTGAGAACAGATAAAGAAAGCATGGAGAACTTATGGGTCAGGGTAAAAGGGAGAGCAAGGGACATTATGGTGGGGGTCTGCTACAGGCCACCTGACCAGGAAGATGAAGTTAATGAGGCCCTTTATAGACAGATAGAAGTCTTACGCTTACAAGCCCTGGTCCTCATGGGAGACTTCAATCATCCCACCATTTGTTGGAAAGACAATACAGCAGGGCATAGAGAATCCTGGAGATTCCTGATGAGAACTTCCTCCTCCAAGTGGTAGAGGAGCCAAAAAGAAGAGGTGCTAGCTGGACCTTGTCTTCACCAAAAAGGAGGTGCTGGTGGAGAGTATGGAACTCAAAGAAGTCTTGGCTACAGTGATGATGATGTTCATGGTCCTCAGGGCAGAGAGAAAGGTGCCCAGCAGGTTGGCTACCCTGGACTTTGGCCTCTATAGGGACTCACTCAGTAGAGTGCATTGGGATAGAGTCCTTGAGGGATAGGGTGCCCAAGAAAAATGACAAACATTCATAGACCAGCATAAAACACCTTAAAATAACGGCAGTGCTGTGGGCTGCGCAGTGTTGGACTTGCAACAGAGTGTTTTGATGATGGTTTTGCAAAACCTATGAATTTTTCTATAAACTGTTGGGTTTGTCTTCAGTTTTATGCTTTGAAATCTTTTCAGAAAAGATAAAAATCATGAGCTTCTGAAAGAGAACTACTTGACATTAATAATTAATCATACATCATTTAATAAATAACCCCCCTTCTTTTTTGGTTAATTCGGCTCTGGTAGTGTCCAAGGTGTTTCTGGGCAGCAGTAGCAGATGATGCATCCACCAAAACAGCCCATTTAGTGACTGTGCTTAAAAAACTAGTGCAAGTCAGGAAATTGTTCATATGCTTAACCCTTTCTCTGATTTCTGTAACGTGTTAATTAAACCACTAACAATGCACTTCGTTCAAACAGTACTGGAGCCCTTCTGTTTCTTTCTTTTCATGTTTTGTTTTATTTTGTTTTTTACCTTTTCTGGGTGTAAGACAGAGGATGAAAGAATCGTCGTTCTATTCCCTGTGTCTATCCATGTGGCAACTCCCACAGGAATTTGTCAGACTTCAAGTTAGCCAAGAAGAGTTCCTATGTATGAAGGCACTGTTACTTCTCAACACAAGTAGGTCCTTTCATTTCTTTGTAACGTATCACTAGCCAAAGAGGTTTGAACCATGTTGTTTACCTAGACGATTGCTAAGCTCTCTAGCTGAACAAGTGCAAACTTCCTTAGGAGGAATGTTAGTATTCCCAGACTTAATAATATTTTTTCTAGCATTTATAAAGAACAAACAATCTGTGATTCGTTGTTGGTTTTATCCAAGACACTGGGGCAATGTTGGATCCCTTTTGAAGTAATAGCTGAACTGTATTAGATGTTCTCAAATCAAGAGTGCAGCATTTCTGTCTGGAAGCTCTTCAGCTTAAATGACTTCACATAGATTAAAAAAAGAAATCCCACCTTACAAGCATTAGAGATATATTTGAAAATACTCAATAAATTGTCAGGACTGAGGTCTTCATGTTGGCTAAGAACTTAAAGCATACTTTGTCAAAAGAATTAGGGAGTTGGACATAGCAAACAATGCTAACATTTATTCAACTCTCTCTAGTTATAAACAGGTCAAGATTAGCACTGACATAAACAAATGGAAATGCTTCTCTGTTGATTACCTTCTCTAGAACAAAATCTGTGGCCACTTTTAATGTTACATCTCTTTTAAAGAATACAGCACGCAGCTGCATCCCACTTGCAATGGGAAATGTGCTAATTGATGAAGTTATTTTCCAAAACCTTTTACAAATGCTGAAATGCACATAGGATGAGGCTATTACTGTTAGTTATGAATCCTCAAGTAGAAAGTTTTAACTTTATACAGGCACTAATAGAAATGACAGTAAACACTGAGAAGCGTAGTGGGAAGAATGCTGAAGTTTGGTTCTCTACAGACTAACAGAGCTGGAGAAGAGATATGCAAACCCTGCATAATGCACTTGTTGGCTGTTCACTTTAACTAGTGAACAAAGGAAGTAAAAATTTATCCCCTTTTAGGCTGTACTTGTCTGGTATTTGCTTATGCTTAAAAATGCCGTGCTGTCAGTAGAGCATAAGCAGTAAAGATTTAATGTAGCTCATATGGACATAAAAATTACTAAAATAAAGCAAAATACAGTACACTCTGCTAAAGCAATAAAAATCATGTCGACAAAAATCATTCTCTGATACAACCTCCTTTTTGAGGAAAGGCTGAGGGAGCTGGGTCTCTTTAGCTTGGAGAAAAGGAGACTGAGGGGTGACCTCATTAATGTCTATAAATATGTGAAGGGTGGGTGTCAGGAGGATGGAGCCAGGCTCTTCTCGCTGTCATCTAGTGATAGGACAAGGGCAATGGGTGTCAGCTGGAACATAAGAAGTTCAACATAAATATGAGAAGGAACTTCTTCACAGTGAGGGTGACAGAGCCCTGGAACAGGCTGTCCAGGGGGTTGTGGAGTCTCCTTCTCTAGAGACATTTAAAACCAGCCTGGATGTGTTCCTTTGCAAACTGGTCTAGGTGGTCCTGCTGTGGCAGGGGGATTGGAGTGGATGATCTTTCAATTTCCCTTTCAATCCCTAATGTACTGTGACACTGTGAACTTCAGTTGCTTTACTGGAATCTGAATGTATTCCTATCTGAAGTGTTTTCTGCTGTGTTTTCATCACAAATGAACTTATCTGTCATCTGACTCTTAGAGAGGAGTTTTACATTTTAATGATGTGCAGATATGTTTGTGATATTCCAGCTCTCCATTTCTGTACCGGAAAGTTCAAATCAAATTGAAATGAGAATGTCCCACACCCATATTTATGAGTGAGCCAAGATAACATTGTTCATCAGGCTACCATTCTTCATCAACCTCATTGCACTCCAAATCTCATTTTAAAGATGGTGTTTATATCTGTATTTACAAGAAATGATTTCTTCTTCTTGAAAAAGAAGAGTGTTTCTGTCTGTGCTGATGAGTTTTGCTTTTTATTCTCTCCTGAACTTGTTGTCTTATAGGAAAAAACAGTTTGTCAGATGTTTGGGAAAAGGAACACACCTAACCGTTGTTGCTGAGACATTTAGTAAACATTTGGTACTGTATAAATATAATTTCACAATACTGTTTCTCAAAACCCATATAGAACCTCATTGTGCTGAAAGGTGGTTTTTAAAGAGTGCTTTATTTTAGTCATGGTGTTCATCTTAATCCTTTCAAAATGTGAAAGAATGGCCATTTCAAGCTTTCATGTACTGGCAGTAAACCAAGCCAGAGCTTTTAGTCTTTCATTCTGCCTTCTGTTTTATTTATTATCTAGATGAGGTCTTTTTTTTACTTTTTAAAATTTCAAAGAAATAGCGATTTGTATTAAATATATAAAAAAAAGTCAGTCTTGATACACTTCTGAGTGGTCCCTCCAAGCCTACGTTTTAACATTATTTTTGATTTTTCCATTGAGTTTGCTGTGGCTGGGATATTTTCTTTGTGTTGTACATGTGACAGCTTTAAAGCTGTCCTGGGATCAGAATTAATCTTTGCAAAAAGTGGACCGATGTTTTTGTTTTCTGCAGTTGTTTCCGTTTTATTTGCTATATACAGGGTGCTGTGTTGTAGTAGAGCTCCCTCTGAGGGCTCCATCTTCCAGAGCCCACATACATCTAGAAACTAATACTTCATTCATTCAGAAAGACTATGGTTTAAGAAAGTAGCGCTATACCAAAAAAGAGAGCCTATAGCAAGTTCAGTTCTAGTGCTAACACCTCCCAGGCTTTTGGTTTAGAGGAACTGCAGAATCTCTTTGCAGGACTTTGACTGGGTTCTTGCCACTGCCTCACAGCTGACCATGAAGAGTGAGTTCGACCACTTGGTCCTCCTTGCTAACTTCTCTACGAAGCTGTTCAAATTTATTCCCTCTGGTAGTGTATCTATTCTGCTAAGTGAGAGAAGTCCAAACAGGAGGCCTGAGTTTTGGATGCTTTACTGTCTACACTACTTAAGATGTGTTAGTTCATTCCTTGACTTCATTTTCTTAAGCACTCCAGCTAAATCTCTCTCACATAAACCTATGAAGAGGGCTGTCCCTTAGCTGTGTGAACAGGAACACTCCTGTGTGTTCATAACAGCTTTCCTCAAGGACAAGGGTGGTTCTTGGGGTTGGACTTGATGATCTATTAGGTCCCTTCCAACCCTGGTAATACTATGATATGATACTATGATATGATTTTGGTCATCTTCAGCAGACAGGTGTAGCTGAAGCTTAAGGCTAATTGTAGACATCATCCATTACTAGAATTGACTGATTGTTGCTGTTATAGCCTTTGAACGAACTGTGTCAGTGTTTCTGGAGTAACTGTTGAAAAGAAGGAAGAACCTGACATACAATAATGCATCGCACCGCAGTTGCACGGTGTGAGATACCCCGAATTGTTCCTTAACTTTGCATTTCTTTCGCTGCCTTCAGAATCAATTGTAACACGTTCCTTTCCTTTTAGTTCCTTTGGAAGGTCTAAGAAGTCAAAGCCAATTCGATGAGATGAGGACGAGTTACATTAGAGAGCTGGTGAAGGCAATTGGTTTGCGTCAGAAAGGTGTTGTGGCCAATTCACAGCGTTTCTATCAACTTACGAAACTGATGGATTCCATGCATGACGTAAGTTTACTTACTACAGAGTTTTGCTTTTGGCATAACAAGGTATTACTATTTCTTAAAAATAATCTTATGGAAAATAGCTAGTCAGTATTAACAACCCCATGCAGCACTGCAGGCTTGGAGAAGTGTGGATGGAGAGCCATCTGGCGGACAGGAACCTGGGGGTTCTAATTGACAGGGAGACAAATATGAGCCAGCAGTGTGTCCAGGTGGCCAAGAAGGCCAATGCCATCCTGGCTTGTATTAGAAATAGTGTGACCAGCAGGAGTAGGGAGGTTCTCATCCCCCTGTATTTGGCACTGGTAAAGCCACATCTTGAGTGTTGTGTCCAGTTTTGGGCACCTCAACACACGAGAGATGTGGAGGTGCTGGAGCAGGTGTGGAGGAGGGCAACTAAGCTGGTGAAGGGCCTAGAGAATAAATCTTACGAGGAAGGACTGAAAGAGCTGGGGGTCTTTAGTTTGAAGATGAAAAGGCTGAGAGGAGACCTCATCACTCTACAACTACCTGAAAGGACACTGTAGAGAGGTTGGTGAGGGATATGGTTTAGGGGTGAATTTTTAAGATAAAGTAGATGGTTGGACTCAATGATCCCAGGGGTCTTTCCCAGCCAGAGTGATTCTGTGATATTCAGCATCTCTGCATTGTCTATAAGACAGGGTATGCAAGATCTAAGTGTTTGAGAAACATGCATTTGAATACTCCAATTTTGCTTCCTTATTTCTCTGTTGTAATTAGCACAGGCTTAGGGTAGTGTGTATGTGTGTGCGTGCATGTGTACACATGTCCATAAAACTATTTAAATAATGCAAAGAAGAGGCATCAAGTTGCAAGTTCAGTCTACTAAAAATTAGAGAAGCACAACCAAGATTGGTTTTGCAACCTTAATTCCACTACTTTTTTGGGCATATTCTAGGCCATCTGTCTGTATTTGGGAATTCAGGAATTTTTGAGAGTTTTCTAGTGGTGATACTGTGGAGATTCATAAGCATCTTAAAGGATGCAGCTGAATATTTTCCACACCTCTGAGAATTCACCACGTGTGCCACTGGGTTAAAGCTGGGGAACGACATTTTGTATAAAATTTTGCCTCATGAGTCCTGTTTTCTAATGGCTTGTGTATCCCAGCCAGAGAGGCAACCAGCAGATGTATAGGGCCATACTTGCTGATTTTAGGAAGTGCTGAGGGAAGGGGACAGTAATGTAACTCAGGAAACATGTTCTTGATTTCAGTGCTGGCTGTGAACAGCTTGCAGGGAGCTCAGGAAAGGATGGGGTCTTTGCATGTTGTATTCTTATGTGCTCAGTGAAGAGGCATTTCATTTTGTTTGGGAATAAGTTATCAATATGAAAACCCTCATTGTCATTAATTCCTCTTTCTGATGGAACTAAAAGAAAACTTTGAAGAGCCTGTCTATGTGAGTTAAGAGAGGGAACAGTATCACTAGTTATGAGGTTTACCAGGTAGTCTGGAGTCTTTAGATCTACCGCCCAGACCTCATCAGTTCCCTGTCCAGCGGACTCAGTCAATGTTTATCTATTATGGTGTCCTCAGCAAAAGGAGAATGACAGAAGTACACAAAACATCCTTACAGGGGTGGGTGGACAACAGAAGATGCTGAAGGGGGTTATGTAGCTTAACTTTAAGGATTTACTTTAGGTAGTCAGACTGCAGTTGTCACTTGAACTGTTGCTGCTAAGCCCTTCACTAGAGTTCAGTCAGTCACTGTTCACTTGCAAAAGTGGCCAGTATCCTGGTCACAGCAGCCCTGTGCTCAAGGAACCTGTTTGGAGTAAAAGGTCTTCCTGCCTCACCTGGGCTAATAATTTGCAGTCTGAATGTCACAGTATCCAGACAAAAACTCTTTTGAATACTGGGCTCTAGAGTCAATCTCCTAATTTCAAGTATTTAAAGTAGTATCGACTCAGTGGAGCAAGTGAGTGAGGCTTGGTGCAAACACCCAACACAGTGCTGGTTAGGGTAAGGATGATTAGGGAATGTTTGGTCTGTAGAGCATCCGTGTTCAAGACTATCACACTGGAGTCCAGCTAGATCGTCACACTGGAGAGACTGTTGTTGAAGCCTAGGGTGTCAGAAAGAAAATCCTACTGGACAATATGAAGGTTCCAGGTCTTAAAGGAGAACTTTAATACAACTGGGGCTTCTCAGAGGAGAGAGAAGAGGTGAAATAATCGCATATATCGAGCAGTTGCTTTCAAGGGCCTGTGGGGTTTAATGTTTGCACTATACCCAGACACGATCGTAATCAGAACCACAGCAAATCTCTCAAGGAAATAGTCCAGAGAGCAGAGTTTGAACAGCACAGAGTAAACAAGGCAAGGAGACATGTTGAACGTGAGGGTAAAATGAAAGGCTGAATGCTTGTTTATTAGTGGCCACCATTCCTGGTGTGTGTCACGAGAGGGGGTGGGATATGAGTGAAGCACTGTTCCGGTGTGACAGGGCTGTTCAGCTGTATTTAGGGGTTTTGCCATGGGAGCAAATTTTAATAGGGGAGAGGAGTAAGAGAGGAAGGTGTACAGTGATGTCAGCTGGAAGATGTATGAGAGAAGTGATGTTTACCTGACTGCAGTACTTTGAGCCTGATTTATCACGTTTGTATTTTGTTAAATCCAGCTGGTGAAACAGCTCCATCTCTTCTGCCTGAACACATTTCTTCAGTCCCGGGCACTGAGCGTTGAATTCCCTGAGATGATGTCAGAGGTGATCGCTGCCCAGCTACCCAAGATTCTGGCAGGGATGGTGAAACCTCTTCTCTTTCACAAAAAGTGAAATGTCTTTTCTCTTATCATAGAGATGATTCCTGCGTCATTTTTTGTTTGTTTATTCTGGTCAAGATTTTGCAATGTCAGGACTTGGGTCTGTGTGTCACACTTGCCATGCCTCCTGCTTTGTACGTGTAACATACGCAAGCCGGATCAGCTTGATGTACATACTGTGAGTTGAGTTCCTGATTCCTTAACCACAGATACCACAGCAGTCGTAAGAAATGTTTTGTAAACTGGCCTAGGTTGCTTTTTAGATCTGCCTGAGGATGACAATGAATAGTTTTCAGATTTCTAAGAACAGTACATTTTTCTTACATATTACCTGCTTTCAATTTTCTGATACAACATGGTGCAAACTTTTTACTTCATTACATTCTGCGTGTGGGGACCTGTGGGCATGTGTGTGATACAAGACTTTGGAGGGATCTGAATAAACAGTGCCCACATTTTCTCACCGATATTTCACTTTATTAACTAGTCTGCCTCACAGAAATACTCTTTCAAAGTCAACTGTCTGGAATTCAGTAGATGTCACTGCAGTACCTTCATGAGTAACTAAAGTGCTAGCCACAAAACCTTCCTTCATAGCCTGGTCTGTGCTCGTGCAGCGTCAAAACTCTCAGTTCAGTGTAGTGTTCTCTGCACCATTCCGTGCAGCTTGGCCTGAAACTGGGAAAGCTTAGGAACTTGTCAGTGTGCATTGCACCAGAATTAATGTGGTTGCAAACCCACTCAGCTTTGGGTCTTTGTTACCTTCCTTAAAGTTTTGGCACTTATTGAAGTTGAATCGCTTCGCAGCCTTAAATTCATCGACTTGAAAACTCTGTGTTTCAAAAGCTTTAAATGGGGATATTTTCACTGACTACAACTCTTAATAATCTGAATGTTTTGAATTCCAATGCTGCATACTCAAACAGCAATTAGCATCAAACCATAGTAAGTGCAGGAGGAAGTGGAAAGTATGACAGCAAACATTTTGATACACACGAGGCTCGTTTCAGCGCTATTCGGTGGAGCTGCGTACTCTGTGACTGGGGTAAGAGAGGAATCAGACTAAATCAGCTTTATACAGTCAAGAACACGGGAATATTATAATGTGGTGGTGTTCGTTCCTTTGATGTCCATTTAAGGCAGTAAGAACTGATAGACTCAAACTTCAGAGAAATGGATAAAGGGCCAAGAAGATCGTGTTAACAGTTCTTCCCGTTACTAAAAATGGTACTTAGAGAATTTAAGTGGCTGCCTGGGGAGGTTGTGGAACCTCCTTCTCTGGAGACATTTAAAACCCTCCTAGATATATTCCTGTGCAACTGGATCTAGGTGGTCCTGCCATGGCAGGGGGATTGGACTGGATGATCATTCTAGGTCCCTTCCAATTCCTAATGTCCTGTGATTCCTCTTCCCCATTACGTGTTGGATGGCTCATCACAGGGTAGCTTGGTCTATGTAGAGGTATTGTGACGTGAGCAAAGGCCGGTGAGGTTTAAGTTCAGTATCCTTGATTAAATCAGTATAACCCTCATTAGAAGTACCAATCATGTTACGTGTGTATAAAAATCACATCCTGACTCTGGAGAAAAAATGGGGACAACTGACAACTAAAGGCAAATCTAAAGATATCCTTCATATTTATCATTCCAAAGGTTGATCAGTAAGAAGCTGCATTATGGATGAAATAATATTTGACAGTCCCACATAGTACAGAACTGACCAGTGTCAGTGCTGAGGTGTGTCCCTGGCTAGAATGTTATAAGCAGACTTCTGCGAGTGGGCTAAGTCCATCATTTCTAATGGCCCAGAGGCAACTTCTTTCCTATTTAGTAGTCTGACTTTCAGCTGTGATCCATAAAACAATTATATCTCAATAAATAACACAACATTCTTTGTTTCTACATATTGAAGTTTTGTTTTCTTTCTTTTCCTCCGTGTTTGCATTCAGTCATTGGGGAGCCAAGCAGAAAAGTCCACTTGAACCATTCTATTCCTGTGTAACGGCAGCATTTTCATACATTCTTGGAGAATTAAGGATTGCCATTGAATAAACATATTCCAACATAAACATATTAAACATAAAAAACAGGATTTAGCACTGAATAAACAGACTGTCTGTGTTATAGTTGAGACTGAACTGGTAGCACACACTTGGCACATTAAAAGTTGTGGATGCTAGTTCCAAAACAGAGAATGGAGGAGGCAGTGTGCTCATCTTAGCAGTGGCCCAGATCAGCCCACATCTGCCTTTTGCTCAATCCCTGAAATTTGTTCCAAGCAGCTGCAGTGTCACCATGTCCTGAAAATACAGTGGATTAGTCTGAGATGCTCAGTGTTTTTCTCTAAGGCTTAATCAAAATGGAACAGAAGACATCTTTGGGGATGCCTAGCAAAGGCTAAAAACATTTTCAGACTGTATTTCTTAAAGATCTCTAACAATAAAATAAATATCCCAGAAATTCCTGGTCATGACAAATGTCCTACCAAAGACAGACGTTCGGGTAAGTGTGGCTGCTTGCAGTAATCTGGAAGCCCTGTGCTCAGCACGTGGTTCTCTGAAGTTCAAAGAAATGGTTTTAATTTGAGTATTCACAGAGCTGAGCCTAGTCTGCAACATTGCCTTCATCATTTTGCTGCTGTCATCTCCTCAGGGTTACCCAGACACCATGAACACCATCAAGAACCAGATTGCTTCCTTCCCCATACACACCTCATGTCCAGCACTGCAACAATAGCCACAGAGCCATCAGCAAAGTTGTTTTTGAGTCTTTTGGAGAATACGAGGCAGTTTAGCTGCCTGTATCTCTCTGGGTTAATAATTGTTTAAAGATTAAGGCATTTTCTGACTGGGTTTTGCAAACATCTTGTAGTGCTGCTCGATACACTGAGCAGGGCAGAGCAGTGATGGATCTTCTGTTGCATTATTTTGCACGCTAGAAACAGAGTCCTTGGCAAACTGACTTCTTTGCTTTCTGAGGGGGGTTGTGGAGTCTCCTTCTCTGGAGGTGTTTAAAACCTGTCTGGATGTGTTCCTGTGTGACTTAGTCTAGGTGATCCTGCTCTGGTGGGGGGATTGGACTAGATGATCATTGGATGTCCCTTCCAATCCTTAATGAGTCTGTGGTTCTGTGAAAGGTGTGAGACCTGCTGTACTAATTAGAAAGCTGCCATCTTCTGCAGACATAACTCATCGCCTCAGCTATCATTAATGGTTCTTCATCTTGCACTACATGATGCAAGCCTGTCCTGAAGCTGAACCCCTCCTCAAGCTAAGCCTCTCTGCAAGACAAGCTTCTCCTGTTCTATCCAGTTAAATGGCTTTGACCCAATGCCTTTAGCACTGCATTCTGCTAGGACTTCAGTGAAGCAAACAAACCAGCCCACAAAGTCCACTGTTTCCCTTGAGTTCTGCTCTTACTATTCAGCCTAGCAGAGCTATCACTTTGAAGTTTATAAAGACTGTGTTGGAGGTTGAAGTGTCCGGCTGTGGCAGCCTGGCTCTGTTTGAGGAGCTGTGACAGTCCTGTGCAGAGGGGATTTCCAGCCCCAGCGAGAAATGGTGTCCTGCTCTTTCACACCACGTTGCCCTGCAGTTGTAGCTGCTGTGTTTGCAGACATGCAAAAGGTCAAACACTTGGCTTGTGTTTTCAGAGGTCTTAACTGGATCAGCAGCTTTGCCCAGCTGTTAGGGGAAGGGGAATGTGCATCTGTGAACACCTTGCCCGTGATGGAGGGAACTGCAGCCTGAGAAACTTCAAATGGATTTGATGGTGCTTTCGGATACTCTGGCTAGACTTAGGGATTAGTGGACTCCAGCCATTCCCTCTGCTGCGCTGCCATGATGTTTTCTTGTGTAACAGCTACAGCAGAGAAGCTGAGAGTTGGGTGTGTGTGTTCTGACCAGTCAGTGCTTTGTGAGTACCTCCCTTCTTTTCCCCTTTATAACACTGTAAGACTTCTGGCTCAGTTATCACTGTTGGGAAGATCAGCTGCTTTCCTGTGCTCCACTCTGAAGCCAAATCTTCATTCCAGTTGTCATGACACAGCAGTAGCACAAGCAGTAATATTTGCAGGCAGCTTCCTTCCCCGTAGTCTCTTTCCTGCACAAACTGCTTAGTCTGTCCACAGAGCAGGAGAGGACGGGGCTGTGCTCCACTCGTGCAGCAGGGATCAATTCCCAGTACACATTTCTTGCCTGACTCGCTGTTTGTGGCACGCTGACCTTTCCTTCCTTCCGATAAGTCATCTCGCAGCCACAGAGCCAATATCCAAAGCCCTCCCAACTTTCCATGGCTGCAAAGCCCGTGTGCATCCAGCCAGGCTGGACTGTCAGCATGGCTGGATTTATTGGGTTGCGCTGCTTTGTGTCATGGTGACCTGACTTGAGCAGAGGGTTTGTTTTAAGTTAGCTTTCTCGTCCCTTTGGAAGATGAAAAAAAAAGAAGTCATATTTGAGGTGGTTTTTTAATCTTGGAATTTACGAGGGGTTTTTTTTCAGATGAATGCTATTCATTTATTAGGTCGATGCTGTTTCCACGCAGAACGACACCCCAGCTTTTCCAATGCCTGCACAGAAATCCGCAGTGGAAGGTGACCACGTAGACAGCAATAACTAAGTGAAAACTTAGCTGGCTCTTTACCTTAAAGAGAACACAATCCTCAGAGACCAATCCTTCAGTGCTGCTGGAACTACTGCAGCAGCTGCGTGACTTCACGTCCAAGAGCAGTTTGCTCACATCGAGGCATTTGCCACCTGGGCTGGGCCCAGAGTGCTTTGTAAAAGGTGTTTAAAGAGTCTAAAGGATACCAAGGAGTGGTGAGCTTTCCTTCCATTCTAGTTTATCATTTAAAACTGGCAACAATTCCGCTTCTAGCCAGCACGAGGAGGTGTGCTCGTGGCGAAAATACCATCACAAGTCGTATCTCACGGTTTTCTGACCATGGAAACTCAATCACCCTTTCTCCTGGGCAGGTACAATGGCTGCACCAATTTAGCATTCAGGCAAATCCGCGAGGAAGTTCTCACAGTGTCATTTTCACAGTCTCACTCTGTTGCATTTTCCCACAGCTCCTTTTAAACATCCCCCCAGCCAGTTTAGTACAAGAGTCGCTTTTTGCTCGGTTGAGGAAGTAGAAGTGCATAATTGACAGGAGTCCAGAGCTCTGCATCAGTGAACTCCATGACCACATTCAAACAAGGAGCTACACTGAATGTGGAGTGTCTGGTGGACGTAATATCTTTGCCATCAAGGCAGAAATAACTGGGCAGACCAGTACAGAGATCCTTAGCATTACACAGGTGAGACTTCTATGAGCACCAGTGTAAGTTGCCCATTCTGTATTGGATGCAGTTTTCATGCACATCTCTTCTTCACACACTACATAAAAGTCAAGATTGTACAATTCTTGCTCTGTCTTGTGGATTTATCACTACTCTGAGACTCTAATTTGCAGGACCCTGTTGCTTTCTACAGCTACCTGAAAGGAGGTGGTAGAGACGTGAGTGTTGGCCTTTTCTCTCACGTAACAAGTGACACAATGAGGCCACAAGTTGTGCCACAAGAGGTTCAAGTTGGATAGGAGGAAACATTTCTCCACCAAAAGTGTTGTCAAACTTTGGAACAGGCTGCCCAGGACAGTAGTGACTTTGGTCAGGGGCATTCCACACAAGAGCATTGGCTTTGCTGCTGCTGCTGCTTGCTGCTTACAGTGTTGGCTGCACCCAGTTGGTATTTCACTGGGCAATGGCCACCCTTTCTCAGCTGTGTCACATGTCTGCTGACAAATCTGACATTTCTCTTTGAGGTGGAAAAGACTCCAGGGGAACCTTCTAGCAGCCTTCCAGTACTTGAAGTGGGCTACGGGAAAGCTGGTAGAACAATGGGGAATGGTTTCGAGCTAAAAGACTGGAGATTTGTGCTGAGGCACTGAAAAAGGTTGCCCAGGGAGATTGTGGCTACTCCCTCCCTAGAAGTGTTCAAGGCCAGGTTGGATGGGCCCTGGGCAACCTGGTCTGGTGAGAGGTGTCCTGGCCCATGGCAGGGGGTTTGGAACTAGATGATCTCTGAGGTCCCTTCGAACCTAAACTAGTCTGAGATAAAAACCACTAAAAACTAAACCTCTGAGATTCTGAAAGTGTTGCTTCAGGAAGATTTTCAAGTCTCCTTGAAGACTTCCAGTTAGAGTAGAGCCTTCCCTGAAGACAGCCACTAATTTTAAGAAAAGACTAGATGATGAAGCACAGCCTAAGGGTTACAAAACCAGGCTGCAATACACAATCTCTTGCAGTTTCTGAACGTCACACGACCTCTGCATCCCAGCTGTCCCATCATCGTTAAATGTTTATTTTCCCCTCACTGCCCTGCCGTGGACACACTCTGTTCCCCAAGGATTACTCGCATGTGTAAAGCATTAGCACTTTGCAGAGGCTGTGTAATCCTCGATGGAAAGCCAAGTAATCCTTAACTTTGAGACGAGTTTGGTCTGATGTGAGCACTTCTGTGTATTTGATGTTCAGGATGCTGAGGGACAGGATTGATGGTTTGATGCTGCTTTATTTTTTCAAAGAGATTGTATAAGATTCTGTATTTTCCTCTTGGACAACAGCTTGCATCTCTATATTTGTACCTCGGAAATAACAGCTTTCAAGTATTTTTGTAAAGGTGTTGTCTAGCTGCATCGTGTTATGGCCAATAAATTGGAGATGTGCTTAACCTGGAGTAGTTTGAGAAGTGTTTAAGTCTTCAGTTACCACTACAGAGAAAGTAAATCTACAGAGCAGCCCCCGTGCTGTAGCTGGGCACCGACTGGTGATGGGTCTCCAATACCAGGCTTGTAGAGCTGCTTATGCTTGGATTCCTGTGGAGCAGCAGCAAAGCACCTCATTTCAGTCTGGTTATGTCTGCAGCTCTAAGCTAGAGAGAACTTCTTCACAGTGAGGGTCACAGAGCACTGGAACAGGCTGCCCAGGGGGGTTGTGGAGTCTCCTTCTCTGGAGACGTTTAAAACCCACTCAGACATGCTCCTGTGTGTCTTGATCTTGGGGGTCCTGCTGTGGCAGGGGGATTGGACTGGATGATCTTTTGAGGTCCCTTCCAATCCCTAATGCTCTGTGATTTTTTAAGTCACACTGCTTAATTCTTGAAGCCTGGATGGCAGAGTAGAATTAGCCTCCTTTTTGTTTTCCATTCAAATCATCCAAAAGGCTCAAAGGATGTGAGACATTTTATTTTACCCTTAATTTATTTTATTCTTGTGGAAAGCAGTGACTGTAATAAAATCTACAAACTGCTCTAACAAAACGTAACTGCTTTAATGAAAACAGTCCAACTGCTAGTGTGTCAAATGAGAAAACCAGCTACAGCTCGTTCCTGATCCTCTGGCACAAGCGGGGGAGACTTCATTGACAAGTTCGAGCTGCGCTGCTGCGGGTGCTGAGGTGGGAGCCAGGGCCATGGCAGCGCACTGGCCCTCCGTAGAAGAAAACATAGACCTAGGCAGAGGCTGGTTAGCCCAGCAACCTGCACGTTGAGTAACAGCGTATTTATAGAGATGCTATAGCCAGATTTTGAGAGTGAGTTGTCCCAGGGCTTTGCAGAGGCTGTCTGTGAGCTCACTGCCAGGTCCGTAATGAGGACTGGAGATCCCCCTTGCTTAAAGTGACTCTTCCAGCTCCGACTCCCAAGGCTGTAAGATGCAGCACACCGCAGAGTTCCACCCACCCTGCAGCTTCAGGAGGAGGCTCTTTCCCTGTTGTTGGCTCACAGAGTCACTGACTTGACCCTTGGTCGGGTGCAACCTTTTGTTGGCTGCACCAACAGAGCCCAGCACCTCTGGCTTTTGAGGGAGTGACTCCAGCACTCAGGTGATCTTAACTTGTCCTGCATCCCACCTCACTGCCTCCTGACGCAGTGTGCAACAGGGAAGGAGCAGACTCACACTCCTGCAAGGGGCATGAGTGCCAGCCGGGATGGGGGGGAGCAGCACAGATTGTTCTCCAGGGAAAGACTCCACTTACCCACTCTCTCATTGTGAGGAAGCACTGGGAGTTAAGGTGATGGCCAGAGGATGCACCATTGTGTCACCGCGATCTCAGAGGTGCCAACAGCAGGGTTGCTTTTTCAGGATTTCCACACAACACAGTACGTCTTGAACGTGATGGTTCTGTTTCTTTTCTGAGTGTCCTCGTTCTCGTGAACTGATCTCAGGCGTCGTCAGCACTCAGGAGCACACTGGGAACAGTTTGAATTAATTTAGTTTTAAACCTTTTCAGGCAGCATTAAACAATAGTGAAAGGCAATAGGGCAAGACATGGGTTTCTTTACAGTGCAAATTCTATTAGCAATTCACACACAGAATTAAAATAAAAGACTTTATGGGACACTGAAGGACTGGTGGTGTCAGAAGTTCAGACTGTTTTCGTTTAAGTCTGCATTCAGCTGAGCACCTCTTCTCTGGAGACATTTAAAACCCACCTGGAAATGTTCCTCTGCGACTTGGTCCAGGTGGTCCTGCTCTGGCAGGGGGATTGGACTGGATGATCTTTCAAGGTCCCTTCCAATTCCTGATGCTCTGTGACTCTGTGATTCTGTTATCTGTTATTTAGTCCCCAGTGATTTCTGTGTTCAGGACTAGCTCCTCTGCATTGAGTGGAATGATTCTGCATGCACCTGCTACATCCAAATCGAACCTCTTCTCCTCACGGCTGGGTTTGGATTTTGTGGTTTTTTAACAGACACATGAATGGAAGGGTAGAGAGTAAATTAAAGTTACTCACTGTTTGAAATGAGATGTTTAAGCCCTTTAAGGTAGAAGCATTTGCTTTAAGCCTTAGCTAGTAACAGACAGCCTAAATGAGCCAGCTCAGACTCTGTAGTGACACAGAGGCTACGGAGAGTCACTCGTCTCTGCACAGCACAGGTGAACAGCCGCTTAAACACACTAATGAGTTCATGAAACAATCATCTGCTGCTCGCAGGGAAGAGAGCGCTGCCACTTCGTGATTATCTAAGTGAAAGAAGTGGTGTCCGGGATCCTGCCATGCAGTAATTCAGATGGAACCATCATTTCCTTTCCATATGAAAGATAATAATAATAGTAATGAAGACACTGCACTGCTGGAGAGGGCACCAAACCGAGCCACGGAAAACTGTGAAAAGCAAACTGTGAAACTTGTTCCTGCTGCATTTGGGACAGGGGATGTTTATGAGAGCTGCACTAATGAGAAGGAAACACCTTTCCTTGATTTACCCTCCGGGTATAAGCTATGCAGCAAAGCTAATTGTGTTAGCTAAAACATCACACCAGTATCACTCGAGTTTCTCATGCTGATGCACTTGGACATTTCACAGAACATTAGGGATTGGAAGGGACCTCCAAAGATCATCTAGTCCAATCCCCCTGCCACAGCAGGATCACCTAGATCTAGTTGCACAGGGACATGTCCAGGCAGGTTTTAAACATCTCTAGAGAAGGAGACTCCACAACCCCCCTGGGCAGTTTGTTCCAGTGCTCTGTGAAGAAGTTCCTTCTCATATTGATGTGGAACCTCCTATGTTCCAGCCCACACACATTGCCCCATGTCCCATCACTAGATGCCACTGAGCAGAGCCTGGCTCCATCCTCCTGACACCCACCCTTCACATGTTTATCAACATAAATGAGGTCACCCCTCAGTCTCCTTTCCCTAAGCTAAACAGACCCAGCTCCCTCAGCCTTTCCTCATCAGGGAGATGTTCCGCTCCATCATCTTTGCAGCTCTATGCTGGACTCTCTCCAGCAGTCTGTGTCCTTCTGGAACTGAGGGGCCCAGAACTGGACACAAAATATGGCTTCCTAGTTCATTTGGTCAGGAAATATTTCAAGGGATCATTCGCACAAGATGAGGAAAAAAAAAAGGATAAGCAAAAGACCCTGAGCCTCTCCATACAACTTGGTTTTGCACTACTCCAAAGGTAAAGTTACTTCTGCTTGTTTGTTTTGCATCTTCAGAACTACAGGGGGATGAGGAGGGAAGAGGGGAGGACCAGATCCAAACAAATCACAGCACAGCTGGAAGCATCCCCTGACCAACAGCAACTGCAGGACACAGCAAACTTAAAACGACTGTTTAAGCTGTGGTTTATGTGAGGGTTTATTGCATCACAGCTGCCCAGCACTCTTTGCCTGCACCTAAATCCTCCTCCTTCTGATGTCCCCAGAGGCTCCAGATGTGGGTTTTTTGTGCATTTTCCCTGCCAACAGACATCCTGCTTGTTCTGTGGTAATTCAAGGCTCATAGCCATCACTGCCCTCACAGCCTCCGTTGCTAGTGCTTTCTGCTCAGCCTCCCAGCTCAGGCAGGCTGAAACCTTAATCTTTGTTATCTTCTTGTGAGGTCCTTGCAACCAGCAGTTGTTATGTTCTAGAAACCAGCTGCATCCTGCACGCCGGTTAATTTAATTGGCGGCAATCTCTGTAGATCAATGAAGCTCAGGTTTCTCAGCTTTCTTCCACCCAGCTTTGTGAATTGCCCTCTGGAAGCTTTCTCAGGCCTCCCCTCCATGCAGCTATCTCAGCTCAGGGGTTGGAAGGGATCGTGAAGGACCATCGAGTCCAACCCCCTGCCGGAGCGCGTGGTCACTTCTGGATTCCCCAGCGGAGCTCGGTTGGAGCTGCTGGCTCCAGCTGTGAGCTAGGCTGTGCTGGGACACAGTCATCCATCCCCAGCAAGTCCCTCGAGGGCTGAGCACACACCGCATCCCCTCCTCGCTGGTGGGGACGAAGCGCAGAGCCGCCGCTGCGCGAAGCAGCCGCCGCCGAGCTCAGAGGAGCCGCGTGTTTCCCTTTGAACGTTTTTCTGGAAGAAGACAAAAGCCACGACCATCAACAAAAATCACAAGCTGATGTTTTCCATTCAGACGGGGCTCTAATCCCTTCTAAGGGCACCTGAGAGCCATTACCAGTAATTTAAAGTGAACTACCCCCGCGCTAAATCTAACTAATCGCCTCCTCAATTGCTCTGGCAGAAAGCTGGATTCCAGTGACCAAAGTCCTTTCGAGTGAATTAAGACTCCTTTCTGTCTCGGCTCTGGAGGTCACCCCGTGTTCTTGGGAAGCCCTGCGTGTTTACATTCGAGAAGCACACCCCAGCCCTTGGCAAAGGCGCTCGCTCCTGGCTAGTTCAGCTTCGGAGCTCGTTGCCTTAAAGACAATAGAAGAGCAGCCACCCGTTGCGAAAGAAGCTAAGAATATCTTCCAGTGCCTCCTTCCCGTATCGGCAATTAATTGAAATCACACAGGAACTCACGTTTGTAACTCACGTTTGCGAAGATGAAAGTGCAAACCTTGTTTACCCTGTTCAACAGCCATCGTGTTTGTGCTAGAGAGACGGGTCAGCTTTAAAAGGATGAATTGTGGGCAGTTAATGAGAAAACCTTCCCAGCTGCGACCGAGCTGACTTTGCAGCCGGTTCAGTCTTCCACCTGCACCCTTTCCTCAGGTCGGTGAGACGTCTCCTCTTCGTGAGCACAGCTGCAGACCCTGCTCGTGCCCTGAGTGCACGACTCAGCTGAGTGCAGCAGGGGCTCTCAGCCGCTGTGGGTCATGCGAGCTCAGTTTTACACCAGAACTATCTCCAGGTCAGGTGCTCAGTGTAACTTGGGTCACACTGTGGGTTTATCAAGAGTTGAAGCCTGCAGAGCAGGAGATCAGTTTTGCCGAACACCTGAGAACCACAGACCATGAGGTGCCATAATTACAGACTCATAGACTCATAGAATCATTCAGGTTGCAAAACACCCCTGGGATCATTGAGTCCAACCATCAATCCCGCTCCACAAGGTCACCTCTAAACCCCATCCCCCAAAATACCACATCCAAGCATCTCTTAAACTCATCCAGGGATGGTGACTCAACCACAAGCCCAGTCCAGTGCCTGACCACTCTTTCTGCAAAGAATGTTTTCCTGATGTCCAATCTAAACCTACCCTGTTGGAGCTTGAAACCCTTCCCTCTGGTCAGTAGCTAAACATCTCATCACCCTTTCTGTGCCACCCCTTGGGATCTGGTGGATAATATGGTAATGTTGTGTTAAACAGGAATTCACTTGAATTCTTACACTGAAGTGCTCACTGACACGTCAAAATACAAGCTGCAATTTTGCTTCCCCAGAAATAAAGCTTCGTTATTCCATGATGCTCAGTAAAATGCCCCTATAGACTGGGGAAATGAGTGATGAGATCTGCTTAGGGACAAGCCAGTCCGGATTCAATCCTGCCATTTAGAAGATCTGGAAGCCCAGGAACCTGCATCCCCGTAGGACAGGGCTGTAAACTCCACTAGAAAAAAATCCCTCGTATCTTATTTCAGATTTTTAACATCACATGATGTGGTCCCATTTTTGATGAACTATCAAAATGCAGCTGTTCTTCACGTCCTCTTCTGCCTACTCACTACGCAGAGCTGGGCGTTGGTGACAGCTCTTAGCTCACATGCTGTCGTGGTCCTCAGTATGAGCAGAGCATCACAGAACCCTTTGGGTTAGAAAAGACTTCTAAGATCATCAAGTCCAACCATTAACCCAGCACTGCCAAGTCACCATTAAGCAATGTCACCTAAACTAAGCACCACATCTACTCATCTTTTAAACACCTTCAGGACCCTGTGCAGCCAATGCTCAAGAACACTTTGGGTTAAGGAGTGTTTCCTAACATCCAACCTAAACTCTCTGTGACACCACTTGAGGCCATTTCAGCTCTGCCTATTGCTTGTTTCTTGTGAGACCAACCCCCATCTTGCTACATCCTCCTTTCAAGTAGTTGTAGGGAGTGACTCGATCTCCCCTCAAGGTCCTTTTGTCCAGAGTGAACCACTCCAGAAGCAGAGGTGAATCCAACTGGACCTCAGCAAAGCTCAAGTCATCTTTGGTGACCACAGAGCGCAGGTGACGTTCTGCTTCCTGGAAGCAAATTCTTTGCCTATAAAATCTTCAAGCAGGAAGAGCTGTGAAGGGGAGGTTTCACCCAGGAGCAGTTGTTGGAGAGCAACACAAGTGAAAGGCTTTCTCTGCCCGGTCCCTGCTGTTTTGCCTCCCTCCTAGCTGTCTCGTTTGTATTTCTGGCCCTGGTGACTGCGCTTTGTTGTCAGTCCTATCTGGTGTCCCCTGAGCAGAGGTGCAGGCACAGCAGCCATGTGAGGCAGACATGCTGCAGGGTGAGGTGGACAGCCCAGGGAGGCTCAGGCAAGCCTGGGCTTGCAGGAGAGGCAGCTGGCAGCAGCCGGTGGCAGCTCCTGTGTGCCCAGGGCCAGCAGCCAGGCCTGTGGGAGCAGGACCTGTCTCCTGCACCTGATGCCCTCTTCTGCGCTATCCGAGCCCAACCACACAGTGAACAGGGAGAATTTATTCGCTGACTGGTTTGTTTAGGAGATGTAGTTAATTCCAGTTCATCTTGTAGCAAAGCCTGATTGGTTCAGCCTCTTGGGGTTCTGGAGCCTTTTCAAGATAAAGATGAGGCAGGAACCTCACAGCTCCCCTTGCACTGGGGACAGCTGGCGAGAGAAATCACTCCCTCCTTAACTCCCTCCTGAGGTCTAGAAATGCTGCAGGTCCCTGAGGAAAACATCTTTGGAGAAATGGCAGGAAAGGGATGAAGAAAACCTGTTACCTTCCTCACAGGGTCTGCTGCTGGAATGGAGTCACCAAACCCTCTTCCTACAAGCCGCCCACCTGCTAATTTTCACTTCTTCACAGTGAGGGTGACAGAGCCCTGGAAGAGGCTGCCCAGGGGGGTTGTGGAGTGTCCTTCTGTGGAGATGTTTCAAACCCACCTGGACATGTTCCTGTGCAGTTGGATCTAGGTGGTCCTGCTGTGGCAGGGGGATTGGACCAGATGATCTTTCGAGGTCCCTTCCAATCCCTAATGATTCTATGATGACATGTTCCTGAAAGACTTGGTCTAGGTGATCCTGCTGTGGCAGGGGGATTGGACTGGATGATCTTTCGAGGTTCCTTCCAATTCCTAATGTTCTGTGATTCTGTG
>JAOXOE010000001.1:108070183-108083152 GCA_028565055.1 Phoeniculus purpureus
TTTATGAATAATTGATTCCATGCTTATGGGTAGAGCACTGAGTTTCATTACTGTAATTAATATTACAACTGTCCTTATCTGAAAATGATTAAAAGTCCCTTCAGGCAATTTGTTCAGCACAAAAAATATTGACATTGTTCCAATGCAGTTTTTTATTAAGTCTCTTTAGAATCCCAGAAATATGCTTCATGATTTGCAGAAGTGTTATCTTGAGAAGGAAAAGGATTTGCTCGTTGAAAAAGGATGCCAAAAACTAAAGCTGTACGCCAGTATTTTATTAATATTGTGGGAGAATGAATAGGAATGAAATTCTTTTGAACCATTTTAGAAGCGTTGCCTGATTTTTTTACTGTCATGTTTATTGGTTGATTTCAGCAAAAGAGACTGTAGCCAGGGCACTGTGCAAATAAAAAATGTGACTTCTGCCACAGCTCGTGCCAGAGCTTTTCTACTCTTTCCATCTGTTCCTGTGCCGGTGCTCGCGTCCCCTTGGCGGTGCTCGCGTCCCATTAGCGGTACTCGCATCCCATTAGCAGTGCTCACATCCCATCCTTCTCATTGAAAGTTCTTGTAGCTGCAGAGCAAAAAGCAAGATAAAAGATTGGTTTTATTACTCACATGAAAAAGAAGTGCTGGAATGTGTAGAAATTGGCAGGATTTTAGTTTGTGTTCAGACTCCCACTTGACCAGGGCTGCCTTGAGCTTGACTGCAAGCAAGAGAATATCCTTGATCCAGGTGATGCTGCTGTGGAAGGGAGATTGGATTAGATGATCTTCCGAGGTCCCTTCCAATCCTAATGTTCTGTGGTTCTATGCACAATAAAATATCAAACAAAAGAAATGTGAAGGCTGAAGGACTAACTGTTTGCTCTGCTCTGTCTCATACAGGTATGATATGGTCTGAATGTAAAGAAATTTGGTCTCAAGGTCCAAAGGAATACCTTTTTGAGTTATGGAATATGCTGGATTTTGGCATGCTGGCAATATTTGCAGCCTCCTTCATAGCTAGGTTCATGGCGTTTTGGCACGCGTCCAGAGCCCAGAACTTCGTTGATGCAAATATGAAAGACCTGACAAGTCCAACGCTGGAGCCCAACATAAAGTACTACACACTGGGTGAGTCGATTCCACAAGAGTTACTTCTTGGGCCAAGACAAACTGATCTTCTTCAATAGCCTAATTCCACAATAAGAAGTGTTAAGAAACTCTGATCTCTTCTTCTCTCTCTCATCCCTACCCTTTGATCACAGTTTCCTTAGCTGTGTTCATATACCTCTTTGAAAGCTGTTCTAGACATCAAGCACTGAAACTATCTAAGTGTGATTGTGTCCAGTTCTGGGCCCTTCAGTTCAGGAAGGACACAGGACTGCTGGAGAAAGTCCAGCACAGAGCCACAGAGATGATGAAAGGAGTGGAACATCTTCCTGGTGAGGAAAGGCTGAGGGAGCTGGGTCTCTTTAGCTTGGAGAAAAGGAGACTGAGGGGTGACCTCATTCATGTTTATAATTATGTGAAGGGTGGGTGTCAGGAGGACGGAACCAGACTCTTCACAGTGTCATCTAATGATAGGACAAGGGGCAATGAGTGTAAGCTGGAACATAGGAGGTTCCACATCAATAAGAGAAGGAACTTCTTCACGGTGAAGGTGACAGAGCACTGGAATTGGCTGCCCAAGGAGGTTGTGGAGTCTCCTCTGGATACATTTAAAACCCACCAGGATATGTGTGACTTGATCTAGGTGATCCTGCTGTGGCAGGGGGATTGGACTGAATGATCTTTCAAGGCCCCTTCCTATTGCTAAAGTTCTGTGATTCTGTGATGATTTTTTTCCAGTGAATAAATGACAGATTTAACTATAGCAGCCATTTCAGTTTTCCAGGCATGGAAAGACATGGAATACATAAGGCTAATGAAAGTCTGAAAGACTGTGCTCATTTTATAATAATTACTAATTTTTGTCATGTTTGTTTATTGAAATCGTACCATTTTATTTCAAGACAGCAAGTCTGAAGACTGTTTATTAGATACCAAATAATTGTATAATCATATTTGTTCTGATTGGTTAGTGCTTGTTCTCTGCCTCATGACTATTACACTGAGTGGAATGAAAACATGAGAAATGTGTCAAATGGGTCATTTGGTATCAAAACATGGGTCACCCCATTACACCTCTTTTATTCACTGCGCAAGAGGTAGAGTCCTTGAGGAAAGGTATATAAATCAAGTGGCCCTTAAAGCCACTGCGTGTTTGAGCATTGCTGCCTGTAACTGATCTGAGTATGCAGTAAAAATAGGAGTTGGAAGGGACCTTGAAAGATCTTGAAAGAAACCGTCTTCAGAAAACCCACCTCCACAAACAAATAAAATCCAGTAATTGCAGCTAGAGTAAGGGGTAGAAATAGGCATTTTTCAGCTGAATAGTAGTTGGTGAAGAGAAGAAATACCTATGCATCAGGTGTAAGTTGATAGCTCAGCAGTGCATTAAATGAATTAATCTTCTTTGTGACCTGAGGAATATCAATGAGCTGTTTAGTTCCCCTTACCCTTCACTGCAAATGTATTCAGTAAACAACTTTTGCACTGTGGACAAACTCTGAATTGAGTTCTGTAGCGGGGAATCCAGAAAGTGTGATATGGTGGGATTTTCTGTCTCTGTGGGATTTTCTGTCTCTGTCCAGATGGTATCTCAGCTCAATCATTGAGCTTGAATAACAATAGTAGTTTGGTTTCCCTGGTATACATCACCAATGCCTTCCTTTTGGAGACAAAATTTATGCTTCAAACCTAGAGCAATTGCAAAGTTAGCACAATTTGGAAATTAAAGACAAGATCTTATCCCTGCCAAGCATCTATGTCTTCTGGGTATACACAAGCTGAAGAAGCCTGACCTCAGATTTCATATTGGGCAAACTCACATTTTAAATTTTGTACTCTTAGAGAGAGGGGGGAGACAGAGAGAAAGAGAGGGGAGATGACCTCAAAGTTGTGCCAGGGGAGGCTAAACATTAGGAAATACTTAATTGAAAGGAACAGACAGCCCAGGAAGAGTGTGTTTAAAAATTCTTTCTGAGTATACATCAGCTACAAAAATCTGTCCTCAAATTTCGTATTGGGCAAATTCACATTTTAAAATCTGCATTCTTTCTCCCCACCTCTTAGAGAAAGGGATTGAAAGGACCAGGCTGCCCAGGGAGGTGGTGTTTAAAAGTTGGGTAGATCTGGGGCTTAGAGAGATGGTTTAGTGGTAGCCTTGTCACAGTTCACTTAATGGTTGGGCTTAATAATCTTGAAGGTCTTTCCCAACCCAAATGATTCTATAATTCTATGTATGAATGTACCTGTTTCCAGAGCAACTGCAGTTTTTATTCTGTGGAATATTATTCATTCTGGAATCAGTATCTCCTAGTCATAAATGAAAGATGAAAAGAACCTAACAAACTGGGCAATGCTCAATGGCTTACTGTGAGTCCTCTCCCCTATAGGGTCTCTTAAGAAACAAGAAGACAAAAAGATAAATTAGTAATGCACACAGACCAAATATCAGTATATGTTGATTTTTTTTTTTTTTGGCTGCTGAAGTGATAGAAATGAGAAAAGATAATTCTTAGATTTAAAATAATTTTAGATCTTCATCCTGCTTAGCTGTTGCTTTTCTACTAAAAGTACCCATGGCAGCAGGAAAGTACAAACCTATCAATCTTTCATGTTGTAATGCCATTTATTTTTTTTGTGTTATGCCTCCTGAACTGTGCTGAGTACGTTCGTTGTACTCCTGTGCCCTACTTAAAGGGGAAATAATGTTGTATCTGTGAAACAGAATAGGGGTAGGATTTTTGCTGTTATTGTATACAGACTAAGAATTCCACATCTTTCCTTTCCTCACATAGGCATTAGAATGCTATGAAGTACTTAGGGACAAAAACTGAGCAGTTCCCTATTAACTCCTTTTTCCATGCCCCTTTTGAACAATAAATGGCAGAATAGTCTGGAAAATGAGCATTACTATGAGCCTGCAGTAGCCTCTAGTGGCCTGAAGCAACTGGTTGTATGCAAAACACAAATGCTGCTAGCATCTGTGTTTGTTTTGCTAGCTAGACATAGGTTAAATCTACATTTATATCTGCAGTATTTGAAATAATACTTGGTGTGGAGGCAGTATAATGCAAGTGAAAAGGAAGTTTCACGAACATTTTCAGCAGGGCACAAATCAAGTCTGAATTAGAATTTCTGTTTACCACACTTGAGCATTATCTAGAAGGCCTACCCTGAAGACATAGAAAGTGTCTGCATGAGAGTCCCCACTTGGTCATGACTTTCAGATCAACTTGTTTATATCTAGCTACAGCCTGAAAGATCCTCAAAACACATTACTGACACAATATATGAAAGTATTTAAGAAATTATCACCAACAAAATACTGTCACAAGTACTAGGTTACTGATCATAACAGCAGAATAAACGTTTGCAAAAATAATACACATGAGATCATGAGGGAATTAATAAGCTGGTACTCATACTAGTTTTGAATTCAGAATTAGATCAGCACCAATGAGTCTTTTAAACTCTGAAGAGCAAGTTAAGGTACATGGATGTTCACTGAATTAAGAAATTCTGGAAAATCATTTTAACTGGGTCAAGCAAAAGTAAATGTAGGATGACTGAGTATTTTTCTCCTGAAATCAAACTGCTGGCTTATTTTTGAGTGTCAAAGTTTTATCCTGAGACAAAATTAACCAATTATTTTAGTTAATAAATGCTAATGGGACAAAACAAAAAAAGCCCAAGGAGTGTTCAAAAACCACTTGCAAATTACAGGCAAAAAACAAAACTAACTCAATTTGAGGAAAAGCAAGAAGACACATTTAATTCACCCGACATAAAAATCTCACACTAAGACATACAGAGATTAGTCATATGTTCTTACATAACTGGGCCAAACTGCTATTCCAAACTCCTCAAAGAGAAGAAACTTCCAGCAGTTATTGCCCTTGTGGAAACATGGAGTCCATACAGTCCGTGCATCAATAGGCATTATATGGTCCAGTTCTCTGTCCCATATTCTTCCAGGCTAGTCCTCTATTTCCAGTGTGCTGATACCTAAGACCACAAACAAGAATCATTCATTCAGGTTGGAAAAGACCATTGGGATCACAAGTCCATCCATCAACCCCACTCTACATGTTCACCCTTAAACCAGATCCCCCAATACCCCATCTGAGCAACTTTTAAACAAACAAGGGGAGGACTCTCTCCATTTCAGCAAACAATGGAATTCAGATGAATCCTACTGACCGTTGACGTACCACTCTCCATCCACCACATTCATGGGGTGAGACGGCTACCATGCCTAGTGCAACGACATGCTTCTCTCTCTGAACAAAATGAAGTCAAGTAGAAGGAAGAACAAAACCAGAGGCTCCAAAACCACCATTCCATTTTTCTTGCAGAGTAAAAATATTTCACATGTTGCTATAGCAACTTCCCAGTGCCTCAGGCCAAGAAACCTCAAATTTCAAACTAAGACATCGAATCACAGAACTGGAGCCAAAAAGAAAACTTCCATTCTTGAATTTATATTGTGGTGGCTAACCCTTTGCTTTTTTTCACTTTAGTAGAGATACTACACCATGGGTCTTAAAAGAACACTCTAATTAGCCGAAACAGTGCAGTTGACAGTTTTATATTCTTCAGAAATATCAAACACAGAATACAAAGCCCATCTTGCTAATTATTTTTATGAGATATTTGCAATAATACTTAAATCTTTGCCTGACCTCTTCCTTGTGTGGATGTTATAGGACCATTTAGACATACATCCATACCCCATATTTTCACATTCTATAACCAAGGATAAATGCTTCATTCATCTCTCAGCTGGTAAAAAACAGAAGACAAAGATAGCAAAAGGAAGAAAGATACAAAGCATAACCAAATATTGGCCAGCTTTCAAGATCGTAAGCTCAGGATTCAAGAAGCCAGAAAGTGTTGGTACAATGATCTTCTGTCAGTAGAGAGAGGCACTGGTCAAAAGCTAGAGAATAATCTTTCTTAATAAAAGTACTTTGATCCAAGGTGATTTGGTATTGGAAGCTACATTTTCCTTCATGTATCCTGTGGAACTGAAAAGCAAAGCTTCTCCTATTTAACCTTAATTTCTACGATTTGTAACTATCACTCTGTCGTATTGCATTTCCATTAAATCCTTTCAAATGACTGGTAAAATTGGGGACTATTAAACCTATTCCACTAAGATCTAAGATACAACATTTGTTATTTTTATTGGTACGATAAAGTCAACCTGTATTTTTGTTTTCTTTATGTCAAGCATTTCTCTATAGAGTACAAGCAAAAGTGACATTGTTTTGGTCATTTACAGAACCGTCATTATGAAGCTGCTTTGACTTGAACTCTAGACAAGCTTCATTCTCTCTACTAACTCAATAAGAATCTAAAAATTAATCTCAATTCACCACATAAGATAGGAGCCTAAAGAAAAGGTCTGTAAATGCTCACTGTGACAAACTTAAAGAAATGTAAACTCAAGTTGTAATAAAACAACTAACTAAAAAGACTTGACAACAGGTAGTCACTCAGCAGTAGCCTCCTGGTAAATTGAAGTAGAGTATTAGCATTATGTAACCCAGCTGTTATCACAGAATCACTCTGGTTGGAAAAGACCCCTGGGATCATCGAGTCCAACCTTCTACCCTACCTTACAAGTTCATCCCTAAACCAGGTCCTTCAACACCTCATCCAAATGATCTTTAAACACATCCAGGGACGGCAACTCAATCACCTCCCTGGGAAGCCCAGTCCAGTGCCTGACCACCACTGCTGCGAAAAAATTCGTCCTAATATCCAGTCTAAAACTCCCCTGTTGTAACTTGAACCCATTCCCTCTTGTTCTATCACTAATTGGTTGTGACAAGAGACCAGCACCAATGTCTCCACAACGACCTTTCAGGTAGTTGTAAAAAGTGATGAGGTCTCCTCTCAGCCTCCTCTTCTTCAAACTAAAGACCTCCAACTTTTTCAGTCTTTCCTCATAAGATTTATTCTCCAGGCTGTTCACCAGCTTGGTTGCCCTCTTCTGCACCTGCTCCAGCACCTCCACATCTCTCTTGTATTGAGGTGCCCAAAACTCAACACAATACTCAAGATGTGGCCTCACCAGTGCTGAATACAGGGGGATGATAACCTCCCTACTCCTGCTGACCACACTGTTTCTAATACAAGTCAGGATGCTGTTGGCCGCCTTGGCCACCTGGACACACTGCTGGCTCATAATAATCAACCTGTCAATTAGACCCCCCTAGGTTCCTCTCTGCCACATGGCTCTCCAGCAACACCTTACCAAGCCTTAGCATTGGATGGGGTTATTGTGTCCCAAGTGCAGGACCTGGCATCTGGCCTTATTGAAACTCATGCCATTAACATTGGCCCATTGCTCCAATCTATCCAAGTCTCTCTGAAAAGCCTCTGGCAGATGGACACTCCCACCCAACTTGGTGTCATCTGCAGACTTAGTAATGATACATTTTGCTTTAAGAGAATCATCCCAGGTACCTGCCCTAGGGGGGTGTGGGCTAGGTGACCAGGTAAAAGCGGCTGATCTTTGTGGCTCTGCCTCTTTTAGCTAGGGCCTTCCTTCCTGCACAGGGCTTCAGCTCAGGCACTGCCCCTCCCCTTTCCAGGGTTAGGCAGGTGGGGGGGGATAGTAGACAGGATGACTCGCCACGACTTGCTGTTGATGAAGAGTCAGCACAGTGCAAGCTTCAGCCCCGACCCTGGCCTGGCCGTCTTTCATCTTTTAGGGACAGCCTGCTCCCGTGCCCTTAAGACTTCCCTCCTGAGGTATATCCAGCTTCCTGGACTCCTATATCTTTGAGGGCAGCCTTCCAGGAGGCTTTGTCAATCAGTATCCTGAACAGGACAAAGTTCACCCTCTAGAAGTCTAAGGGAATGGTTTCACTAGTCCCTCTCTGTGTTTTTCCAGTGTTTTTTATGAGTGGTCTTGCACAAAACAAAGCTAGATAGTCTATGTTTTGGAGTTAATTCATAAATCAAAATTTTTCCATTTTATAAGAGTTCATATTGGCAGCAAAAATTTATTAACGATAGGGGAAAAAAATGAAAAAGTCTCAAGACTATGTTCCTGTGATAAGCAGATCTCAAAGAAAGAAGCAAAGGGAAATTATGATGGGGTGAGTGTTTGTGATTACTTTTAACCAACGTAAGTTCACACAGATACAAAATGGGAGACCTCTACTGTCATTGCATATTTCCATCAGCACTCATCTTACATACTTTTTTAGTTTCTCAGATTAATATTCATTCTTTCTTTTGGTTTACAGGGTAATCATAAACATGCGAGTGTTTGCAGAAAGAAAGTAGAGGCATGTGGAACTGAAGGACAAGAAAGCACTTCCCTTTCAGACAAAAGCATGGCCCCAGGGCAATTTTAACTGTGAATGAAAGTATTTCCTTGGTTAAGAGAAGTGTAAGTAATTCAATCACCTAATAAGAATATGGATTCTTACGTCCATGTTTACATGAGAAAAGATACCAGTATAGCTACTGCTAAATAAACAGTTGTGGAAGAATTGACACTCTAGCCTTCCTGTTCCAAAGTAGAAATCACTGTTACCTTAGAGGAGTTACTCCAGAACATTACACATTTTTAATATAGCATATTCGTGGAAAATTATTCCAGAACAATTGTGTTAGCCACTTTGCTCAGATAATAACAGATAAAAGTATTGTTTCACTCATACAGGGTTGTAAGCATGTACTCAGCATTGATTTCCTTCTTGGACAGTTTACAAAAATCAATCTGTTTACATAGTGTAGAGAATACTATCATTTTCTTGCTTAACACCTGATAACTCACCTTTGCTCTTTATGTTCTGCTGAACTGTAGATGTTTAGTCTAATTGTGTGAGAATGGAATCAAATGTAGTTTGATACTCAAGGATTCTAGGAACCGGTCTAGTGATTTAGTATTACATACAAAACCATTAATGCAGCTCCACACCTCAATAGAGTTGTAGTTCCCAATCCTTATTAAGACTAGAATAGGATAACCCAAATATGCACACACCTCAGTGCTCAGAGTTTCAAGTTGCTCTGTTACTCATTCGCATTATGTGAAGAAAAGGGCATGGCAGTCTGCGTAGTATAAAACTCACACTTTACCACTGGAACATCGCCCAGTCCTTCAATCAAATTCAGTCAAGGCTTTATGAATTAAAAATAGCTCAACTCTTTTTCCTTTCTGTGTACCTCTTGGATCTTCTTAGAACCAAAAAGAAAAGAGATGAAGATGCTAGGATGACATACATGAATATGTAGAAATTAGATTAGGAAGTTTGGAATGTGTGGTTCCTGGAATTGTTTGGAGATGAGTGTAAGACAGTTACCTGCTAGATAGCATGTCCTGTTTGATTAGGAGGAAAACTGGATAATCAGAAGTGGCGAAAAATACAGTTTTTCTACCTCTTTTTTCCTATCAACTGTTGAGGCAGCTGCTATTTTTTCAGAAGTGATTTATGTTCATGTGAAAATTTGAAAAGCAAGTTTCTCAAAGCTCCATCAAGCCCAACCAGAACACATTTAGTGATGGAGTATTTGCAACTTCCTTGTGCAATCTGTTACACTGAGGTAATGATAATCCTTTCCATTTCACAGTATCACAGTAACGATAAGGTTGGAAAAGACCTTAAAGATCATCCAGTACAACCTAAATCCAAATAAACCAAGTAAACCTAACATCTAACATCTAGGTCATGCCACTCAGCCTCATCCAGCCTAACCTTGAACACCTCCAGTGACGGTGACTCAACCCCCTCTGTGGGCAGCCCATTCCAAAACCGGATCACTCTTTCAGTGAAAAATCTTTTCCTAATATAAATATGTGAGGGGTGGATGTCAGGAGGATGCAGCTAGGCTTTTCTGAATGTCTTCTGGTGATAGGACAAGGGGCAATGTGTGCAAGCTGGAACATAGGAGGTTCCATATAAATATCAGAAGGAACTTCTTCACGGTGAGGGTGATGGAGCACTGGAACAGGCTGCCCAGGGGAGTTGTAGAGTCTCCTTCTCTGGAGGTGTTTTGAAACCCACCTGGATACGTTCCTGTGTGACTTAGTCTAGGTGATCCTGCTGGGGCAGAGGGATTGGACTAGATGATCTTTCGAGGTCACTTCTGATCCCTAATGATTCTGTGAAACATTCAAGCATTATAAGGAATGTGGAGTTGGCTCAGGACCCTGTGTAGTTACTGTTGGCATTGCGCTGGTAGTTGGAAGCAATTCAGGACAACTTACAGGTTATCACACCACTCCAGTGATCAGTTTCAAACAAACAAACTGTGCCTGCAAGCATGACCTTGTGGGATCACTGCTGTAACTAACCAAAACCTACCTTGTGCAGCACAGTGTGTTAGTAGTTTTCATTTCAGAGTTATCTGAGGGAAGCATTCTTTGTGGGAACAGTACTTCATCAGTGAGTTGATCAGCGCTGACTTGTCTGAGATGCCCTCATTTAAATGTCAGAACTGTGTTCTCTGGTCTCCTTTCTTGCTGGGGCAGGCTCTATAAATTAAACGGTGTGATGTTTGTTTAATCCCACAGGTCCTACATGAGTATTTATTGACTGAGGTTACTATTTCTGTTGTTTTAAATTATCTCATTTTTAATATATTTCAGTAGCAGCTGGAGAAGCAAAAATGAAGTTAAAATCTCCAGTATAGTTAGGATTATGACGACTGAAAGAGCTTCTGTGTTTTTATATATGTGAACGGCTTTTAAATGTTGATCTGTTATACAGGTATCAGCATTATAAAAAATTGTGATAGTGACTAACAGCAGCTACTGTGATTTTGATTGCAAGCAGTTGAAAGTAAGTCATTGGTAATAAAATGGATAGGAAAATTTTATACTTAACTCTTCGCATTTTGTTCTTAGTTCATATTTTCTGTATGCAGGTGTACAGGATTTTATAAGACTATTTATTCTATACACAGAACTTTTTCCACTGAAATTTTGGGAGTAAGTAGATGGCTGACTGGTGTTTGAGAGTCTACACAAACTCAAATTTCTTTTACCAGCAGGGGAATGATCGCCTATGTAATACATGCTGTCCCCACTTGTCCCCACCCCACCCCCCTTTCCTATAGAACTAATGCAAAGTGGTGAAATTTACCAGCTGTGTTTGGTATCGTGTTTATCTTATTCCTCTATTGTCATTAGTTATTTTTATTTTCTGTTTCAGTCAGTGTTGATTGACTGTTGTGCATTAATACTAGCAGCTTACAGTTCCACTGCTGTTACATTGCTATAATACCCTCACCAACACCACTTAAACTTACATCACTAATGCTACTGGTAAAACATATATCAAATTATATCTGAGTGCAAATATGGACAGGTCATGTGAATTCAAGGGTAAATTTAGAGCCAAAACTGCTTCAAGACAGAATTAGAACTAAATAGACTTGTGCCTCAGTAGCTTTACATTTTTTTCCAAATTTGAAGCTTTTGGTTTTAAACTGAAGAATTCATGGAAATATTCAGGTTGGGAAAAGTCCTTGGAATCATTGAGTCCAACAATCAATCCTAATCTATAAGTTCACCCCTAAACCATATCCCCCAAGGCTACATCTAAGCAACTTTTAAACACATCCAGAGATAGAGACTCAACAACCACCCTGGGCAGCCCATTCTAGTACCTGACCACTCTTTCCGTGAAGAATCTTTTCCTGATATCTAGTATAAACCTACCTTGTTGAAGCTTGAAGCCCTTTCCTCTGGTTCTCTCACCAATTACCTGTGAGAATAGACCAGCACCAACATCTCTACAATGTCCTTTCAGATAGTTATAGAGAGCAACGAGGCCTCTCCTAAGCCTCCTCTTCCTCAAACTAAACAGCCCCAACTTGCTCAATGTCTCCTCATAAGATTTATTCTCCAGGCCCTTCACCAGCTTCATTGCCCTCCTCTGCACTTGCTCCAGCACCTCGATGTCTCCCTTGTACTGAGGTGCCCAGAACAGGACCCAGTACACAAGGTGTGGCCTCACCAGTGCTGAGTACAGGGGGACAACCAGCTCCCTACTCCTGCTGGGCTCTTTCTCAGTAGAGGATTAGCTCTGCATTTCCTGGGCATCCAAATCTTCCTGTGGGGACTTGTACAATAAGTCTGGGACTATCTGCTGCTCGATCACCCTGACCTTCAGCCTGAACTCTGCTCTGGCACTTCTCAAGCTCCAGGCTTGGATATGATTAAAATGTTCCCAAGTGCTAATCTCCCCCCTACAAATAAATGTGGATATAATTAATCCTGGTTTGTTTACCCTGACTTTGTTTTCTCTGCCAAACAAGGGTTTCTGTTTATTTGTTTGAATTCTCTTCCTTTCTTTTTTTTGTTTCATGTTTCTGGCTCTTGGATCAGGAAAGAAGAATTTTAATTTATTTTTTTGTAGCTAATCTTAAAAAAACCCCAAAAGAAAACACAAACTAAACAGTAAACCCAACTGGTATTTTCTAAATGGCAAAAACCCTGTTTGATTTCCGTGGGAAGAGAAGTGTCACCGAGAACGTTGATCTCAGCTTCCAGTTGAGGCTCTGGGCTCAGCTCTGCAGCATCAGTGTTTCTTCAGGATCAGGCTGGCAACAGAGGATTCCCCCACAACAGGCAGGGACAGGCCTTCAGGGGGGCACAGCAGGTCAGAGCACACAGAAGGACACTGTCTATTAAACGAAAAAATCCCAAAGAAGTTGGGACAGCTGGTGAAGAAGAAATATTGTCTGAAATCACAGAACATCAGGGATGGGAAGGGACCGTGGAAGATCACCCAGTCCAATCCCCCTGCCACAGCAGGATCCCCTAGATCCTGTCACACAGGAACATGTCCAGGTGGGTTTTAAACATCTCCAGAGAAGGAGACTCCACAACCCCCCTGGGCAGCCCCT
>JAOXOE010000001.1:108087084-108097175 GCA_028565055.1 Phoeniculus purpureus
GAAGGTTCCACATCAACCTAAGAAGGAACTTCTTCCCAGTGAGGGTGACGGAGCACTGGAACAGGCTGCCCAGGGGGTTGTGGAGTCTCCTTCACTGGAGAAGTTTAAAGCCCAGTCTCAGTCCTCCTGAGTCTTCAAAGTTCAGAATTCTCAGTCTCTCCAGTTCCAAACAAATCTTCCTGCTAGTCATAAATTTTCTCCAAGTTGAGGCATGATAACTTATTCAGAAGTGATAACATTCTCTGTCATTGGCCGTGATGCATCTCCAAACAGTCTGAGATGGAGAGGAGCAAAGAAGGCAGTGGAAACCACCACGTGGGGAGAAGAGAGGGGTAGTGGGAGAGGCAGACACTTTTCTTTTCAACTTTTTAGATCCAAACTTTAAACTCTTCTGCAGAAAACACACAAGTTAAACATACAGCTTCTGCCCAGCTCTTGAAGCAGAACAACTATATAGATGGTAGCTGGCAATTTATACAGTAAGAACTTAGAGCATTTCACCAGTAACATAAGCATGTTTTCTGTTTCTCCTTTCAGTGTTGAAGAGAGTTTCAAGACGTTGTTCTGGGCTATATTTGGGCTCTCGGAAGTGAAATCCGTTGTCATCAATTATAAACACAAATTCATAGAAAATATTGGTTACGTCCTTTATGGAGTCTATAACGTTACCATGGTCATTGTCCTACTGAACATGCTCATCGCGATGATCAACAGCTCCTTTCAGGAAATTGAGGTAAGGATTCCATTTGTGATAATACTTCACCACACGTGCTGTTATAGCTACTTGACTAAACCACCTGCTAAATATTCTGCTTCACATCTTATTCCAGAAAAATAACACATAGGCTTTTGGAGTCTTTTTGAAGAAAGTATTAATTCCACTTAATACCTTTTATTATAAATTATTTCCAGGTTAGGAAATAACCCAGCTGCACGAGCTTTCAATAGTAAGAACTAGACTGTGCTAAGAAGCTGCTGTTGAAGTGCTGCTTTCCTGAGAGGATGAGCTGCATTGTGTGTCTTGATGAATCTTTCATTCGCCTCATTTGTAGTTCTTGTTTGAGTAGAGTAGCTCTCACTGCAAGGATGTTCTCATTCCTATGCCTGATCTTGCAAGCAACTCTATGCTGCTGGAGGGTGTCCAGCGTAGAGCAACGAGGATTATGAAGGGAGTGGAGCACCACCCTTATGAGTGGAGGCTGAGGGAGCTGGGTCTCTTGAGCTTGGAGAAAAAAGGAGACTGAGGGGTGACCTTATTAATGTCTATAAATATGTGCAGGGTGGGTGTCAGGAGGATGGAGCCAGGCTCTGCTCAGTGTCGTCTAGTGATAGGATGAGGGGCAGTGGGTGTGAGCTGGAACATAGGAGGTTCCACATCAATATGAGAAGGAACTGAGGGTGACAGAGCACTGCAAGGGGCTGCCCAGGGGAGTCGTGGAGTCTCCTTCACTGGGGAAGTTTAAAGCCCTCCTGGATATGTTCCTGTGTGACTTGATCTAGGTGATCCTGCTGTGGCTGGGGGATTGGACTAGATGATCTTTGGAGGTCCTTTCCAATCTCTGATGATTCTATGATCCAAACAACTTTTACTCTAGTCCGCTGCAGTGGAAGACTTCACTTGACAAAGTAATCAGCAGGGCTGCTGAAAACCAGCAGGCACTTTCACATGCCATGAAAGCCCAAAGGCTAAATACTGCTCAGTATTTAGGAAGGAAGGAAGCAGATCTCCAGAAGCTAAGCTGTTCCCACCTTTCCCAAGTGACACCCTTGAAACAAAGCGACAGACCCAGGTGTGATGCCACTGTGGTCCCAGGTTCTGGACTCCGGTTTGTAGCTGTAGTGTTGTCCAGCTTGATCAAGAGCAACACACATTCCCTAGGGAGGTTCAGATTTGTCCTGTGAGGAGGTCCCAGGACGAATTGATTCAGAGCACACAAAACCAGGCTGTAACCCAAACACCAAGTGATCGGGTGCAAGCAGCTTCTGAAGAAGCCTGAAGCAACGCCAAATCATGTCCTGGAACATGGAGATGTTTCTGACTGTGGAAAACCCTCTTGAACTTTACTGGGAGGACTAAAGTGAATGTTTTGACCATTGTAAATGTTAAATATAAACCGTGATGATAACAGCATACCTGGTTTAATCCTATATTTCAAGTGGAAGGACTTAGGTAAGGATCACCTAACCTTATTTTGCTTGACGTGTCAGGTAGTAGAATAAAATACGAATTCAAAGTTCTGATACCGTCTCTTCTTGAAAAAAAATAGACAAATTGGTGAACAAGAGATAAACAATCAGATAATTGGAGAACAAGAAGATAAACAATCAGCTCTGATAGTCTCATTGAGGGCTTTGTGGTTTTGTTCTAGTAGCACAGGATCTTTCCACTTTATTTCCTGAGCACGACAGTATTCCAAGCAAGCGGCTACTCATCGAATCCTACTGGGTGAACGTCAGTGTCACCGTGACGTTGTAACTGGGACGATGCATTACGTCAGACCTTTTGCTCTTACCAGTGTGTTTACTAGAAGGTCTGTCTTTCCGATGGACTATTAGTGCTCACTCCCGACTAACCAACACTTAAATCAGGTCTCCCTTGTTCTTCTGTAATCACATCATTTTAAATAGATTAATAAGGACAGTTCCATCCACTGTAATTTGGTTTTCACAAATTACAAACAAGTTCTTGATCCGTTTCAGATGAATTTCAGCCAATTACAGTCAAGAGATGAACAAAGTTTAGCTCCATCATCTTCAGTCGTCAAGGCGGTACTACCCGTGTGTTTCTGTTTTACAGGATGATGCTGACGTCGAATGGAAATTCGCAAGGGCTAAACTTTGGTTTTCTTACTTTGAAGAAGGGAGAACTCTTCCAGTACCATTCAACTTGGTGCCAAGTCCAAAATCTTTGCTGTATCTCCTACTCAGAATCAAAAAATGTGTTTCTAAACCATTTATGTGCCAAAAGAAAAGCTTCCAGGAGGACGCGGAGAT
The DNA here is from genome assembly GCA_028565055.1 of Phoeniculus purpureus. Lineage (NCBI taxonomy): Eukaryota > Metazoa > Chordata > Aves > Bucerotiformes > Phoeniculidae > Phoeniculus > Phoeniculus purpureus. Next base: position 108,090,079 of record JAOXOE010000001.1, read on the forward strand.
GAACCAGGTAATGTTATAATGTGTATACTGACTGCGAGTTGTAAAAGCTAAAATCAGTTTTAACCTCAGGTTAACATGGTGACAGGTTGACTTGTTTTTCTCATTTATTGACCATTTATTATATGGTCCAAACTGAAACCGGTTTTACTGAGACAGGCTGAGACTCTTACTTTTAAAATATAACTATTTATCTGTAAGCAGTTAAGTAAAAACTTTTCTACTTCAATTTAAAGTAAATTTACAGTTCTTCCTGCTTCTTGTCACAGAATCAGAGAATAATTCAGGCTGGGAGAGACTTTGGCGGCCTCTGGTCCAACCTCCTGCTCCCAGCAGCGTGACCAGTACAGGTTAGGTCAGGTTGCTCTGAGCTTTGTTATTCAGATCTTGAAAACCCCCAAGAATGGAGACTGCACAAGCTCTCTGGGCAGCAGATGAAGGGGAAAAGTTGCTTCTTCTGCCTCTTGTTAGAATTTGTCCGTTGTGTCTCATTCTCCAGTCATAGAGCACTGTGACGGGCACAGCATCATCATCTCAGTGATCTCCCTGTATACACTAAGGGCTGCTGGTAGGTGTGCCTGAAGCCTTCTTTGCTCCAGGCTTAACAAACTCATATTCCCTGGTGTCTCCTCACAGGACAGGTTCTTCAGCTTCAAACATTGTCTGGAGCATCTGCTGAGTTTGCTGCAATATTTTGACATCTTTCTGTCTGTCCCCAAGTGTTTCCTTCCCATTTGTCCTTATGGAAAGTCCCTGTCAGCTGTATCCTCCTGAATGATGTCACATAGAATCACAGAATCATCCTGGCTGGAAAGGACCTCCAGGGTCATCAAGTCCAACCTTTGTCCTAGTATCTAACTGCTAGACCATATCCTTAAGCGTGCGTCCCTGCCCTCAAACCTTTCAGCTGCTCTTCCTGAATTTGCAAACTTGACCACAAGTGTCCAACACTTCCTCTGACACCTTATCTTTGATAAAGAAGTTTAAAAGGGCAACTTACAGGACAAGACCCCTGTACTACCTTCTAAGTGCAACCATGCACCGAGGGTTTTGTCCATCTAGTTGGCTGCTCATCCAGAGAGTAACTTCCTCACATGGGTACAAACTAAGATACAGGGTTAAAATCCATTATAAAGTCCAGGCAGATGGCATCTCCAGCTCTCTCTTCTTTGCAAATCCAGTCACCTTATCGCAGAAGGCCACCCAGGTGGCCTTCTCATATTTAGGTGGAACCTCCTGTGTTCCAGCTCGCACCCATTGCCCCTTCTCCTAACATCAGATGACACTGAGCAGAGCCTGGCTCCATCCTCCTGACACCGACCCTTCTCATGTTTACAAACATTAATGAGGTTGCCCTTCAGTCTCCTTTTTTCCAAGCTCAAGAGACCCAGCTCCCTCAGCCTCTCCTCATCAGGGAGATGCTCCACTGCAGTTTGCTTTTACTGTAAAGCATCTCACGATCCTTTTTATTTCCACAAGTGCAGTGAAAAGCACTTGAGTTCCGGCACTGCTGCATCTCATGGGCTAATTCAAATGGTTTGCAGTCAGTCTGTTTTTGCTGCAGCGTGGTGGCATAAATCAAATGAAGTGCTTTTAGGGGATCGAGGGGCATAGCACACGGTGTTAGGTGGTGTTGGGCGTGAAAAGACTAGCTCTGTTGTGACATGTCAGGGAAGAAGAGCTTTGCAAGACACCCTGTCAGACACAGTGAGCAGAAAGGTGAGCGTGTGCTAACACTCAGAAAACAAGAGACTCCAGGCTTGTCCTGGTGGCAGAAACAAGAGTGTCACGTACGGGAATCTTAATGTGGAATGACCTCTGTTAGGCTGCAGCCTGAGCAGAGGCTTGTTCAAGGTTAGGAGTTCTTCTGTGGTCAAGAGTCATCAGGCTGAGGGCCAGTGAAGAACTGACATGTGTCTGTCAGCCCACTGCCACTGATGTGACAAGCACTTTGTCCATCAATAGATACCACTTGCAGAGTGACAGTAAAGGCAGTGGGTGCAATCCTAGAAGACCAAAAGGGAGCTATAGGGGAAAACCTCTGCCTCTGGGTAAGTCCATAGTGCACAAAAACAAACACAGGCATTGCAAGTCAAGATTGCTGTTAAGATGTCTCATCTCTGCTGCTGGTAATCCTGGCACTTCAAGGATCTCGCTTCAGTTCATTGGTGAAGTCTAATCCTGATGTATTTAAGAGCCAGCAGAGGCGATGCTGCACTTCCTCAAGTTTTTAATGACTCTGACATTTGCAAAACTTCTCATCAAGCCGCTTGATGCAGATTGATTTCACAGCTTCCATGAGTGATAATCACCGCTGAAAACTCCTGGCTTTAAGGAGATGTATATAAACTTCAAGCCGAGTGGTGGGGAGAATCAACAAATCAAAGGCTTTTCTCTTCTAATTCACTTACACAGTGACTCAGAAAAGGACATAACTAAGGTAGAAAGTCCTCCTTGATGACTTCTAAAAATGAGATTTACGTTCCCATCAAACAAATGCTCTCAAAAGTCCCATTCTTACACCCTCAGGAAAGAAGCTGGATTTTTATCACTTCTTTCAAAAAACCTCGCAATTCAAATGGCTGGGAAGGGGCTGAGTGTAATAGTTGTCAATCCCAGATAAACAACTGACAGTTGTGTTTGCTTTTACTGCAGGGCCTCTGAAGGATGCAGAGCCATCATTTGTCAGTCTTTTCCTGAGCCTGAATTAATTTTAATGCTTTCCACTCAGTGCAGATTGTGCTGTAACTAATAGTAAATGAAATGTGCTTACTCCCGAGCCAAAGAAGCTATAAAACTGCAAATCAAATTAAAAAAAGGAAGCTTTTATGTGGAAAAGCATTGAGCAGCTCAGTTGCATCCAGCCTTTGCAGCAGGGCGACTGGTAGTGCCATTTTGGCTTCTCTTTTGGACTACCACATACTGGAGTGGTGGCTTTATCTGAGTTCATCTGATGCTGTCCCTCTTCCACACTTCTGAAAAATAACACCTTTCAACCCACTGCTCATGATTTGTTGTTGCTGGGGCTGTTCTGTGGCATCTTCTCCAAGGCATTCTCAGGTGTTTTGGGTTGTGACTCATCCTGTGTTGCTGCTGTGACTGCTGAGCAAGGGGCGACCTGTGCAAGGAACTGCTAAAAACACAGTGACCTGTGCAGAGAGAACATCTGGCAGGACCACGCACAAGACTTGGTGGCTGTGGCTGTCCCACATTAAATATGTGAGACATATCTCCCCACTCAGCCAGTGCAAGGGTGGCTTGGCCTCTGCAGGTAGCTTTCCTCCCACACTAGGTTTGCTGCAAGGTCCTGTCCCCAAGCCAGTCTAGACTGTGTCAAGAGAGACAGACAGCCAGACAACTGCTCTGGTGCAAGTCCTACCTGGAAGATACCTAAATGTTTAATGATAAAAGGTTTGCTGTTATAAATGTCTCTGCTCACTGCAGGGGATTGGATTAGATGATCTTTGGAGGTCACTTCCAACCTGGGCAGTTCTGTGAGTCTCTGATAAAAGAGGTGGCATTACAGTGAGCAGAAACGTTAACGCCTGCTGGGGTTTACTGCTTCAGCCCCAGCTGGCTGGTCTGTCTCCTGCAGAACCTGCATCATCCCAGTGCAAAAGCAGCAGCAGCACCAGGGGGAGTGTAAAGAGAGGAATTAGGATGGGGAAGTGGGGGAAGTTCTGTCCTGATTACCCCTGGCAGCAAATGAAGCCAGATGCTGTCAGTGCTAAAGAGCAAGTTACTTGTGAGCTGTGTTCAGAGTGTAGCTCACCAGAAACTAATTGCTTGAGACATATCTGCATAAAACAGTAAAGGCTGTGAAGATGTTTTCTTTCAGGTTGTTGATTAAAACCCAAAGATTCCGATCCCTAATATTCTGTGATTCTGGAGATAGGATGAAATCTTGGCGGTGTCTGCCACCAAGTGGTGGTTCAGCAACACAAGACAGAGCTGTCCTGTTGCGGTTAGGCATGAGCAGTTGTCATCAAATTAAACACTTCCCATTTACCTACCAACGTGACAGATGCAGCCTGCAGCTAATTAAAAGTACGTTATTGTGTTCAATAAAAACGCAGAGTGCTGCGGGATCGCAGTTAAGACAGAGATGTTCCAGAGGACATTAGGAAACTGGAGCTGGAAAAGTCAGAGGAGTGGTTTTGTCTTTTTTCCAGGGGTAGTATGGCAATAGGCAATCTTTTACTCTGTAGTAAGGTTGGGGCCCAGGAAGGTAGGACTAGTTCTAAAATCCTCAAAGGCACAGTGATTACACCATCCTATAAACCCACTACCCACTATTATTTGGCATAAATCAGATACACAGCTTAAGTTCAAACATTTAGATAAACTGATGTTTTCTAATATGTATTCAAAACATTAAAGGTAGCTTTATTCAAGGAAGAAAAAGCCACATAACTTAGTTTAGAAATACATTTTTACTTCAGTTTCTAGCCTGAATATGAAGCTTGAGCTTTCATTTAGATCAGGCATGGTGTTTGGGATCCTTTGGTGAGTGACATGCCTGGCCTCAGGCTGCACCAGTGGAGGCTGATGCTGGACATTAGGAAACATTTCTTTACCGGAAGAGTAGTCAGGCACTGGAACAGGCTGCCCAGGGAGGGGGTTGAGTCAGCATCCCTGGATGTGTTTAAAGACCTTTTAGATGTGTAGCTCAGAGATATGGTCTAGTGGTGAACTTGGTCGAGTAGGGTTATTGGTTGGACTTGATGACCTCAAGGGTCTTTTCCAATCTGAATGATTCTACGATAAGCATCTAACCCACCTCTGCTTTCCTTCCCACCAAACTATACCCCAGCATATGCCACATATTACTTAACAGGCCTGAAAATGTCTCTTATCTGTAGGTGCTTAGTGCATTAAGACACAGAGATAACCAACACCTCAATACAAGTACATGGTCCCACAGGGTCTGAGACACTGCACTGACAGCCTCCTTCTTTCAAACAGCAAAAAACCCAACCAAATAAATAAATTACAATCTCACTTATTCATCACCCAGACTAATAATGATTTATATTTCACTATCTTTTTTATTTCTTGCACTACTACTCATCCAGCTGATTCCATTAGCAATCTAAAGTAAAATAATTCATTTTGTTTTGAGAGCTGCTCTACACTGCTGCTGCAGCCTCGTCACTCAGCCGAAGTCTTAGTTTACCATTTCGTGATGCATTAGTCCATTTCAAAGATCTAAAGCAGTAATGAAGTCTGTAAATTGTACCTTTGGTGCTGTGTTGGTTAGTGATGCCCCTTCAGCACATGTAGGAAAGAAGCTGCTACTCAAAAATGTCAGCTAATAATTTTATGGTCCCTGGTGTGAACTGCATAACCGATACACAACCAGCTGTCAGTGCAAGTGAGGAGAGCAGCCAACTCCTCACGTGTGTTGTGCTAGCGGGCAACAATTGGTTATGGGCAAAAGGGGTCATGCTTCCACCTCTCCTTCTTCCACACCCTCCCTAAATTGAGCCTAACGGGTCGTACAGAATGTCTATGCAGTGATTATGCACAAGAGTCATATTGTTCTTCTATTTCTCTTGTACTGTAAATAATGTTTCCTTTCCAGCTTGGTCAAAGGAAGCAATCGAGTATAAGAAGCTCAGATGAAATCCACCTAAACAGTTTAAACAATCCTCCAAGGCAATACCAGGTAAAAACCAGTTTGTTTTCCCCAGGTACTACAGTGACAGCATCACAACACTTCTGAATTTATGTTAAGCACACGAATCAAGAATCAATCCACACACAGCGTACATATAAAAAGTAAATTGACTTCGGTGTTTGCAGTACAGTCTGAGGGGGCTTCTCTTGTTTTCTTAAACACTACCCTGGAGAGCAATACTTTAAAGCTCTTGAAAAATGCTTTTAATTTTAAAGACAAGCTGAGCCCTCAAGTGCACAATGCAAACAAAGAACCAAAAAGAAACCGCAAATCTCCGCTATCCATCTGCAGAGGCAGCTCAGCGCGTTGTGCCACACCTCTGTGTGCTGGTACCTCAAGCACTGCACATAGCCTTTACGCTGTCAGCAGTCTGCTTGTTCTGTGACTCCTGAACAACTGCACCGAGACTTTGTGCAGTTAATTAGATAAAGAGACTCTGCACAATCCACATGAATTTCAGGTGTTCTGGTGCACAAGCTGCTCCTTTCCGTTCTGCAACAGCACAAAGCAGGTAGAAAAGAGGAAGGAAGAGCTGCCTGGGCAGTAGAACATGACCCTCTGAGTCCAGAATGGAGCAGAATACCAGGATATTTGTTTTAACTATAAAGCAGAAAAGGTTTTCAGCTTGGAAAAACTAGGAGCAGGCCAGCTCTGTGCCATGCTTATGTTAGGTGGAGCCTGCACAATTCTGCTCCCAAAACCCCCTGATGCTTTCACAACAAACTTTATTATGATGCAGTGATAGACAGTCAGATTTTAGGTTTACCCCATAAATATGTGGGGCCTTGTATTTGAAACTTTCTGGTTTATTAAACAGTTCAGCCCCTGAGCTTGCAATTGTGGAATGGTCTGAAATCACTAATCTGGGCTGATTAACCTGGCTTCTGCTCAGATACATAAAGCCATGTCTATTGAGTAACTTGTAGTGAAAACCAAAAAGTACTGTGGTGTCATGGGTTACACCAGATGAAAATATTAAACCCAAACATCTAAAGATAGCTATTCCAAGGTAATTATATACCTTCTTCTTTCTCAAGTGATTTGAACTAATGGGAGCATCAGGGATGGAATTATTTTTTACTGAAAAGGTAAAACTGGCATCTAAATTGGTTTATTATTAGTAGGGAAGGTAGTAATTGTATTGGAGTGATGTATTTGACCACTTGTATTTGTCTGAGATGATCAGCTATGCTTTTTCTGTCCATAGAGGGAGTTAAAGGTGACTGCCACAGATATTTATATATGTGTGTGTGTATTTTATATAAATATATATGTATAGATTTTAGATAAATATACATGTGCTTATATTTCATAGAAATATAAAATATATAAATATATGTTTATATATAAAATATATAAATATATTTAGATATTTTATAGCTATTTTATAGCTATTTTATAGCTATTTTATAGCTATTTT
>JAOXOE010000001.1:108101340-108131959 GCA_028565055.1 Phoeniculus purpureus
GTGGTAGGGGTTGGACTTGATGATCTATTAGGTCCCTTCCAACCCTGGTAATACTGTGATACTATGATACTATGAAATAGATTTATTTACAGAAGTCAGCAATGTGGATTCTGGTCATTATTTTTTCTTACTGTCTTGCCACAAGAAAACCTTTTGGAGAAAATTCACTTTTCCCACATACCCTGGGAAAAAAAAATTGCTCTCCAAAAACCTGAAGAGCTTCCACAGACGCGAATCTCAGAACAAACCAGCTGATTCTGGTCTCATTTCTTACTTCTCTCAATGCCACAAGATTTACCAGCTCATGACAGGAAATATTTTTAGGGTAACAATTTACTTAAACATTTGAATTTAAATTTAAGGAGCAAAAAAAATATAATCAACATGTTAAGAAACTGGTAGCAAACAAACTGTCTTTATTCCTTTTATATTTTACACAACTGCATTATGTATGATTAGAGCATACCAGCCAAGAGAGCTGTCCCTGCTTCCGAGTTAGCTCAAAGTAGCTAGGGAGAGGCAAGACTACCAAATGTGGAATGCAGCTACTTCTGTGTAGGCACCCTGGAACCGTTAAAATGCAAGAGAATACTTTATTTCATCTCATGGTTAAATTCCTCTAGTGGTAATGAAACATCAGTGTGGTCTGCTGTACCCATGCGGAACCAGTGTATCCAAGACTCCACCAGCATTACAGCAACACTCCTCTGAGACGTACTCAAACTCCTTGTGCTCCTTGCCATTGACTAGCAGTTGTTCTGCAAAATAACACTAATATTTTACCTGACTCGCTGTGAGTAGAAGTGCCTACCCTTTGGTTTCTCTGTTCAACTGGATGCCCTTTAACTCTACCCACACACCGCACTGTGTTGGCCATGTCATACATTGTGGCAGTGGACTCGGTTCCTCCAGCAGAGAGTGCCTGCGTACAGTGAACAGTGTAGAGGCACACAGCCCCTCAGCCCACGTGATGTATACACTGCCCAGGCAACCACGTGAAATAGCAGAAAGTTCTAAACAACAAAAATCCCAAACACTGGCAGAAAACAATCAGTCACTCTACATCCTGCTTTCATTTAGCAACACTTAGTCACAGCATGACCAGTTATCACAGCTGCCTGCACTTTCTGTTGCTGCTGTACGCGTCTCCCTTCCTTCAGTAGCTGAGCTGCAGACATTAGAAATGCTCTACGAAACCTTTCAGAAGTAAGGGTTGAGTAAGCTTTCTCACAGAAGATGTTGTATCTGGAGAGAACTTCCTTCCCACACTCCTTCAGCCATTCACGTTAGGCAAGGAGGCTGAAGACTCACTCAAATTTATGCAACTAGAGAGAAACGTCACTGGGTTACAGACCCTTCTCCAGTCCTCGCCCCCACAGAGATGAGAGTGAGTGGAAGTGTTATTTTACAGCCAGCAGTTCACATTCTGTCCCAAGAGCACAGGGGCTAGTCAGCATTTGCCTTTAAGGGGGGCGCATTTTATTGATCTTGGAACACTTGATATGACACTTAAACTGGGAAATATCTTACTCAGACTATTTTTTAGGACTACATAGTTTTCTTGTGAAGCACAACCATGACTGCTCATAACAGTAATAGGGGGGGAAAATCTCTCTCTTTAGGAGTCAGTTGAAGTGAAGATCCTTGAACTCCAAAAATGCCTTTGTCCTTGTTAGCCGCTAACCAGGACACTGTACAAACACTGAAGCTCCAGTCAGTACACTGTACTGTGCCCATGCTTTTTACTTCATAAGCAGAACGGCACAGCCATTTGGGCCAGCACACACGTATACAGAATCACACAATTACTGAGGCTGGAAAAGACCTCTAAGATCAAGTCCAGCCTATGACCTAACATCACCACAATCACCTAGACGATGGCACTAAGTGTTGCATCCGGTCTGTCCTTAAACACCTCCAGAAGATGGGGACTCCATCACCACCCTGGGCAGTCCATTCCAGTGTCCAGTGACCCTTTCCATGAGGAAGTGCTTCCTAACATCCAAACTGAACCTCTCCTGGTGCAGCTTTGGCCCATGCCCTCTTGTCCTATCACTAGTTGCCTGGGAGAAGAGCCTGAGACCCACCAGTCTACAACTTTCCTTCAGGTAGTTATAGAGAGTCATAAGGTCCCCACTAAGTCTCCTCTTCTGCAGGCTAAACAAGCCCAGTTCCCTCAGCCTCTCCTCATCATGCATTTCCTGTAGTCCCTTCACCAGCCTCATTGTTCCTCTTGAAGTGAGGAGCTCAGAACAGTGCCCAGTACCCAAGGGTGAGGGCTCATCAGTGCCCAGTACAAGGGGAGAATTTTGTCCCTAGTCCTGCTGGTCACCCTATTCCTGAATCAAGACAGAATGCCATTTGCCTTTCATACCACCTAGGCACACTGCTGGCTCATGGCACACTGTTGTTAACAGTACTGCCAGGTCCTGCTCTGCCAGGCTGCTCTCCTGCTACTCATCCCCCAGTCTGTAGCTGCAGGGAGTTATTGCAGCCAAAATATGGGACCCTGCCCTTGGCCCTGTTAAACCTCATCCCGTTGGCCTCTGTCCATTGATCCAGCCTGTCCAGATCTCTCTGCAGCATCTTCCTCCAATCCAGCAGATCAACATTCTGGCCCTCCAACCTAGTGCCATCCATGAATTTACTAAGGGTAGATTTGATCCCCTCATCCAGGTCATCAATAAAGATATTTAATACTGATCCCTGGGGAACACCACTGGTCACTGGACACCAACTGGGTGCAGCACCATTCACAACCACTCCCCGTGCCCAGTCATCCAGCCAGTTTTTAACTCAGCCAAGGGTAAAAAGTCTCCTAATCTGTCAAATTATTTTAAGTCAACTAATATGTGTTAATTAGCTCTATATCTGGAAGTCTTGATTAACAGTAATGTCTGAGGACCTGACCCTTCTGAAGTCATTCTTTTGAGTCTATCCCAAATTGCCTATGTTTTTGCACCACAGAGACCAGAATTTAGTGGATTAAGCAGACGATTCCAGGTAGATAAAAGTCCAACAAGGCAATTTTTTTGCTGATTTGAGGCTGAAAGTGTATAGCCCTGTTGTAGTTTGAAAATTACCAGAATTTTCAGATGTACTGCTCTGTGCTTTCATAAATAAAAAGTTCTGTTGTTTTGGGAGGACCCCACTCCCCCCAGTGACCTGTCCTGTGGGAGGTGACACTGTCCCAAGTACCTGCCCTTAAGGGGTGTCACTACGTGAGCATATAAAAGGGCACAGTGACCTTGCTCCTGCCTCTTTTTGCTGAGGGCTTTCAGCCCAGAACGGGGGCTGGTGCCTCGTGCTAACCCCCACCATCCTTCCCGGGGTGGTGGAGCAGGGGAAGACAACTTCCAGCAGCTCCCTCCCGCGTTTCCCATCGGAAACGTGACAGAGGGGCTCACCGGGTCCGCCCCGGTCCCGTAAATGGCAGGGTGGAGGAGGATGGCCCTGCCCAGCACCAACCACAGCACAGACCTGACAAGGAAGAATTTGGTGCAGATCTGCCACCACCACTCACCAACCACAGAGCAGCTCTTCAACACTGTGGTGAGCTGGGGGATTCCGCTTTCTTCCTCATGGAGCTGAGACAGGAGGGGATTGAGAGGAAAGTAGAGGGTCCTGGAAAACCCTCTCAGGCACGTGCAGCAGGGGAGCAGCCCTGCTGACACAGTCGTGCGGTCAGTCTCCATCTTGGGTCCCGCACGTGGCCGGGGCCCTGCGGCCGCCACCATTTTAGAGAGCCCTGATCAGCAGGGAGAGAGACTGTTGGTCACTTCTGCCGCTGAGAAAGACTGGGGGGTGCTTGGTATTGGGGAGAATTCCTCCTGTGCTTAGCTGAAGAAAAAGCAGAAGGACTTTAGAATCCTTAAACTTTGGGCATAAAAGACAGAGTCTGGGTTCTTTGTTTGAAAGCATGCCTCCTGCACTGAGGGATGCAGTTCAGGCGCTGAGGAATCAGGCTGTCCCAAGGGCACCGAGCTGGAGAAGCTACGCTGAAGAATTGAAGAATTCACCAGGAGTCTGCAAACAGCCTGGGTGCCGCTGTACCACAGACAGGGGTGATGCATGAATAATGTCATCTGTGCTTGACTGACATGCTCTTTTCCCACAGATCTCTGATGTGAAAAAAGACCCAAGGACCAATCTATAGTGATCTGCCATTGTATTTTTCTCAGAATGTGTGATGGCATTTGGGACACAGTTTCTAGTGTGTGTGCACTAACTTGCTCAACCTTTTCTTCTTTTCTGTATACAGTTGTAGAATTAATAAACCCTTTTCCAGTTTCCCTTAAGCTATCCATTGTCTGGCAAATTTATCCGAGATCTCATGGAGACCTGACTGCTTTGTTTTCTTTTCCCTTAATTGCGGTCTTTGAACCCACCACAAAATTAGTGCCGAAAACCCGAGAATAAAGCAGTTTCTCAGTTTTAACCTGCTTCACTTCCAATCCCTAATGTTTGTGATTCTGTGATTCACATCAACAAGACAGCCAAATCAAGCACACAAAAATTAAAACCCCCAAAATCACAGAAGACACTAAGGCAAAATTTGTTTCTCCCTCTGTTCTTCCACCTCTCCCAAATTCCTTGCCAGTAGCTGTTTTTCTTAGTGAAGGTCGTTAGAAACAAACATATCTTCCTGCAGACACAAAATCATATTTTTGTCCTGATGTAAAATGAATAAGAAAAAAACACCAAAAAAGGAAAAAACTCCCAAAATTACATTAATTTGACCTCTTAAAAAAAGTCAATTCAGGAGGTGAGAAAGAGCAGATCTGTAAGAGCAAAAAAGAAAATTTACAGGTGTTAGCCTTTTTAAGAGGTGTTTAGTCTCATCCTGAATAATGGCAGCAAACCAGTTCAGTCTGTGTGGATGCTAAGCAAATTTATTCCAGACCAACATATAAACAAAATTACTGTGATGATGTATGGATAAACTTGGACAAATCTTTACATCAAAGTATGAAAAATTACCTAAAATTCTTATATTGAGACTTTGGTGGGCGCCTTCCATTTTTCATGTCTGTTGTCAATAAATGTTACACATCTATATAACAGTGTATTGCTCTGTTTTCCTCTGTTCTAGAGAAATTTTATGAGTAAGTGTGTTTCTCGGGATAACACATGCCCATGTCTGAGCCTTAAACATATCTTTTTAACAGCATCCTGCAAGAAGAAAAGGATTGAAAAAAAAGAACAAAAATCTCGTTTCTCTTTAATGACCCTTTTCAGCATCTCACCTAGTAGGCAATTTTCTTTTACTGTTTCACTTAGTAACCTCCTGAGTTCACGGCCATTTCCAGCGGATTGGTGTGGGCTTTCTCCCTCCATCTATCAGCAGATAGCTATGTGCTGTTAGCTTTTAGTCTAGGAAAGGCAGACATTATAATTTCACCTACTCAGAAGTTAATTCAATGCCAAACTATTAAAAATTATGTCTAAAACACCTCTCTTAATACAGTAAGTGTGGTTATAGCCGTAGTATCTAAGACTTACCAGGCCAGATGGGAAGACAGGGTACATTTTGCCTCTTCCCTCACTGAAATTCCAGCGCTCTAAGCACTATTATTGATCTGAGTAATAGGAGATTATATATCCAGCATTATACAGGGCCTTGCACTTACCTATTTTCTGCTGAATCAATGCGAAAACAGTCTAAAATTTGCCTTTGGTAAACATTGATCAATGAGACACAATTAGATATATATCAGTAACTTTTTATGGCAATGTTTAATAATGAAAGGTTACCAAAAGCATACATTCAACAAGCAGCAGAGACGTGTTAAAAAAATATCTGCAAAGATATCTGGTTTTGGTTTGTTTTGTCCAGTCTTACCTTCCCTGGCAGCCCAGCCCAGGCCTTGATGAAAGGACCTCAGCTCAGCTCTTTGCCTGCATGTGAACATTCCATTCAAAAGGGAAAGAGATGCAACAGGATCTAACGTTCATAGGGGTGTGGCACCTAGGACCAGAGCTTCCAGCTGTCCCACAAGCGACTTGCAGATTGGTAAAAGAAACAAGGAAGTTCTGAAAGAGGTGAAGCACTAAGAAATGCAATAGCCTAAGTAAACGTGCCTGTTCCGGTACGAGGGGTTGGACTTAGATGATCTTTCGAGGTCTCTTCTAACAGGTAACATTTTGTAATTAGCATACTGTATGAGTACTTAATTAAAATTACATTTGCCTCTGGGATTGATTCAGTTACTAAAACAAAGCCATTTAATTTCTTAATAAAACTTAATGCTAACATTTATTTTAAATGACAGGAAAGACTCTATTTAACCTTTTATTTCTCCTCTGCTCATTTTGCATTTTAATACTTCTGACACTTCTGGCAATTCTAAAAAACCTGAATTTTATCAAACATGACCATTTATTCAATAATTTTTTAAGCCTTTTCTTTGTATCAAAATTTAAAACTGATTTCATTTTAGAAGCGTTTGCCTGAAAATGGATAAAGTGCTTCTTACAGTAAAATCACAATGACTAAAAAATACATCTGTTTAGTGTGACTGTCTAAATTTATACTACTTGTCCTAAAAATGTTAATAAATGCTCTATAAGAAGGATGGTAAAGGAAGATGAGAAGGGAAAGTTGTGTTTTCTGTGAGAGAGCAGATAGTGGGCATAGCAAGAGTCTGTCTTTGTCTACTCTGAACCTTCCCTTCAGGTATTGATATATATTAATAAAAGATGGAAAAATCCAGATATCTCAGCCTTTTCTTGTAGAAAGAATTCCTCAGACCCCTCAATATCTCATGGACCTTCACTGCGTTTTGTCTAATAATGTTGCTTTCCACTTGAGTGATGCCCAGCATGTACTAGTCTCTTTGCTTGTTCACTGACTGCAGGAGGACTTTGCAGGACTCTCCTTCCTGAGCTTCATGAAGTTTCTGTCAGCCCATTCCTTCAACATGTCAAGGTTCTCTGGATTGTAGCATGACCGTTTGATGAATCATCCACTCTTTCCTGTTTGTGTCTTTTGAAAACTTACTGAGAGTAGACTCTGCACCATCAGCTAGATCATTAACGAGGATGGTAAATGTTCAAAATATGTTCAAAAGCCTATGAAGACTGACAAGAAGCTTTGCTACTGTTCAGATTACTCTTTTATGATCTGGTTCTTAACTAGAGTTTTAACAACAATTAGCAACAATGGAAATGCAACTTCTGTCCTACCTAATCAAATCCATATTTCTAGGTTTCCTCTGTTTGGCTTAAGATGCACTAACCAAGTACAGACTCTCTTTGCTGAACATTTCATTATACTCAATGCTCATGGTCTTTACATTTTCAAGCTTCTTTGCTTATTAGTAAAAGTCACCTTTTTTTGTTACTCTTTTTGTTACGTATGTTCATGCATCTTCCACATCTCAGCTGGCCCTTAATTAACTTTGTTTCACAAGATGCTGTGACAAATCTGTCAATCACAAACTTGGACTGAGCCAAGGTGTATGTCTGTATTCATTGTCATGTTACAGTATGAAATAATATATTAAAAATATAATTAATGTAAATATTTCTATATGTAGAAACTACTAAATACACGTTCAAATACAAAAGACAGGACTAGAAAATGTGTTCCATCTAGAGAACACGTGTGATTCTGGCACGGATACGATGATGTCCCGTTTCAGTTCTCTGGATGTGGCTGCTGACAATGCTGTTTGAATACTGTGTATGCTTCCCAAAGATTTCTCCTACATTAATGGGTAGTAATTAAGTCATTACTAAACTACACAGTCAATTGATTACTTTCTTGAGTTCTACCGTAATGAAATGTTAATTTTCTAGAAATTAATCAAGAAGACCCTGCCTATGGGAAAACAAAGGTCTCTTTTTTTTTCCTGTGTCATTTTAAGCTGCTATACGAACTCTGCTTTTGTTTTTTAAGTCTTCAGATATGTAAGCCAAGCAGGCTGACATGTATACCTGATGACTGATAGATTTTAATGTGGACAGGCACTGAGAAGAGCTTATTTTTACTTCACTTTATAACAGATGCTTCCTTTGTTTCTTTTATGGAGGGAAAACAAATAACCAGCTATCTCCTGCTGTGCTTAGTTTTATTCTGCTGAGTAGAGATGCATACATAGAGGGTTTTTTTAAAGAATTATATTAAATGTCCCCAAATGCTTGTTTGTGAATGCTGTTTACAAAACTCATGAGACTGGAAAAGTTCTTGCTATATATATACATATATATATATACACCTGCCTGTGTATCTTTTTAAAAGTGTTTATATTATGCATTTATTGTTAATACAGTCCTAAAACAATTCAAATTTATTTTCTAAATAGCAATATTCAGGATTTTTCATTTTCAAATGAAGTTTTAAGAGGAGTTTTATGCAGAGTTTTAAGAGAAATTGTCCTGTGTGAACATCATGTGGATCAACAAGGATAAGTATAAAGTCCTACACCTGGGTCTGGAGAATCTTAAGATCAATTCAGGCTTGAAGATGGTGAGATTGAGGAGGACTTAGGGGAACTGGTGGATGAAAGGCTAGACATGAGCTAGCAACACGCTGTCACAGTCCGGAAGACCAACTGTATCTTGGGCTGCAAAAAATAAGCATGGCCAGCAGGTCAAGGGAGGTGTATCTGCCCCTCTGCTCTGCTCTGGTGAGATCCCATGACGTCTAGACCATAAAGAGAGTAGATTTAGGCTGGATATTTGGAACAAATTTTTTTACAGTGAGGGTGTTGAAATGCTGGGACAATTTGTCCAGGGAGGTAATAGAGGCCCCATCCCCAGAGACATTCAGGATCAGGCTGGATGAGTTTCTGGGCAACCTTCTCTCGTTGCAGATGTCCCTGCTCACTGCAGCAGGGTTGGAGCAGCCAACCCAATGCATTCTATGAATCCATATGATTCTATGATTCCATTGATTCCATCATTTTCTAAATAATTTGTAATGTTGTGTACCTTAAGATGTATTTATACTTACTCGTGATGATTACTATGAGAAGTCAAATTTACTTCTCTTTGCAATAAAATGGAAGATAAAAAGGATGAAATATCAAACTACAGCCCCCTGAAAATTATACTGGAATAGAAAGGGAAGTTATATCTGCATGGTTTTGGTTTTTTTTTGTTGAAGATGGAAACTGCTGAGTGCTGCTTTCCTTGTAGCCCTCACTTGTGGTTATATTCATGTCTGTTGTTCTGTATTAATTATTTCACTTGCAATAGGGAGAATTGTGTTCATTGTATGTCACCAGAAAACTCAGGGGAGATCAATTTGACATAGAAACATCCATTAGAACATGTTGTGCTTCCTGAGCAGCGTTAAATGGCATCTAGCTAGCAGACACACATTTGCACCTCCCTGGCTGTTTTTTATGGTCATAGAGGATCACAGAAGTCAGTGAATATTCTTGCTTTGTTTTTGAAGAGTCTTCAGACTGTAGCTTACAACACAAGATGTCAGACTGTCTTTGACAGTGCTCAGATACCATTTTTTACTGGTCCCAGAGGTATCAGGTAGTGTTTAATAGTGTCAGGGAACATAGTCACCTGTGTTCTTTGTGTTTTCATTCACTTCCAGAACTCAAGCCTATCAAAAGTGTATTGTACCCAATTAATTAATTAACTGATATACATACAGGAAAGTTAAGAAGATGAGATGCATCCTTAGTGGAAGGTAAGCTTGTTTAAGCCATCTTGACAAACCCAGTGTTCCTGTTGCTGCTTTTCCACTTATGTTGTCTCAAAGTAGTTCCATGGCATGTCTAAGTGAAAGCCTTTCCAACAGCATTTAATCAGATATATGCTCTTAAGTTATCATCAAAGATATTGCTAATCCAGAATACTCTTGCTTCAATATTTCCATCAATTATTAAAAAAAATACCTAACTATGTTTATTACTAAATGCTAAGGGAAAAGGCCATTATTGTGCTAGCAATGGAGCGCTAAGAAGGAAGCAAAGATTTAGCATAGACTATGGAGAACATTAAAAAAGCCATGGAAAGATATTCAACAAATAGGTCTCAACTTCATAGATAATAGTAGAAAAAGATTGCAATAGTTCTGTGTAGGATCAGTCTCCATCTTGTTCAGTTTGCAGGTAGAGATTTATTCGAGTAAGGTTACCTTGTTCTGAAGGTGCTCTAGCAGGACAGGCAGTGGGATGGTCTAGAAGCAGCAAACCATTTTATAACCTTTACTGCTGGGTCTCTGTATCAGTTTGTACTCAGGCTACTGAGGTTGAGACAAATTCAGAGCCTACATAGCCTTAATTGTAAAAATGTACATACATTTAAGACTGAGAGGATTTTTAAGCCTACATGTGCATCTGTTTGTATACACCTAAACGTGTTTATGTATATAAAAATACAGTATCTATGTGCTGTGAATAGATTTGACAAATGCAGGCTGTCTGTAATGCAGACTTCAGTGTTACCATGTATTTGGTATTTGTTTCATAAACGTACTTGTGAAACGCTTTTGATGTTACAGTATTTCTCTGTATATATATCAACTATGATTAACCATACCCTGAGACACAATACACCGAGACACTTATTTTCATTTTTTATTATACACTTTATGGTAGAATAGATATTTTAATTGTACAAACACTGCCAAAACTGTAGATTTAATTAATAGATTTTTTTTTTTCTGATTGCAATAGCTGCAAATTTGCTGTCCCCAAAAAGGAAGACAATAGTCTATGACAGCAAGACTTTGTTTGGCATCCTTCTCCTTTCACATGCTAGGAAAGACTAGTAAATATTCACACCAATATTTGACATTTTTGGATACAGAAACCTCTTTATTCATGTTTCATCCAATAACGGAGGTAGATTACTAATAAAACTTGCATTCTTGAATTCCTTTGGGAAACATTATTCCTACAAAATATATGTTCCATGAATGATTTGCAAAACAGAGGTTTCAAATGTGAAGAAAATTATAGATTTGTGCAAGAAGAGATCACAAATGTGGAAAATTTCAAATTTCCTTCTACTTAAAATGAGACAAATGTGTGCTGGTTTTTCTTTTTTTTTTCTTGTGTATCAGGGAGGTTGGAATAATTTTTGGTAGTATGGAAGGAATATAAATACCCTCATAAACGTGTTACTTTCTTTTGAATATTTAAACATCTATATTTTCAATGTGCAGGACTGAACATTCATTTGCCTGTGATTTATCCTTCTTCACAGAGTAAGTTGTGGCAAAAAACCATCAGCTATCATTTCATATCAGTGTGATGTTCGATGCCTGTATTTTAAGCTAGGTCTTTTGATCATCCTGTGATTTCTGAATGAATGGGAACTATTATGAATATTGGCTCAGTTGCACTATGAAAACTGAGAGGCTCACTTGTATTCTCAAAACAACTTGACCACTGTCAATTAAATATTACTGACAAACCAACTTGAACCTACCTTCTTTATTTCACAATAGTCAGGATGCCCATATAAATAACTAATAACTGGACTGTGCAAATTCACCTCACATTCATCTCTATTTGGATAGAAAGAAAACTTTTTCCCTCAGGGTTGAAATAACTAGAAAAAAAAAAATATTGTGTGACAAAAATCTGTGCTATTTCCTTATATTTCCCTTTAGTATATTTAGTTTGAATATTAGCACAATGGATGGATCCTACATAAAGTCAATTTATACTTTTATTTCTTATGGATAAATATTTATATTCAAATACTTTAAAAATATAAACATTGAAGAAATATTTTTTAGAAAAAATCACAAACTGAATTTTTATTAGTGTGTTCAATATCTCATATTATAAAATCTTCTTTACTGACATGCTTTGTTAGGGAGACGAGAAAAGTCTAAATAAAATGCCATTTGATTTGCATTCTGGCATGCCTACTTCTCTATCTCAAGTCTGCATTCATAGATTTTATGTATCTTCAGGGTTAAACATACTTCATTAATTTGAGCTTAGGTGGGGAACATATGTTTTTTGAAAGCAGATGAGTTCCTATAAATCTAAAGGAAAAAAAAACCCCAGTAAAATCGAGACACTGTAATCTATTCTGTAGAAAAAACACACTTTAAAATCACATTAAAGAGAACAAAATTACATACGTGCACAAAAGTTGTTTAGAAAAATTCACAATACAAATGCAAATAAAAACACTTTTTTGGTCATAACTTTCTGTTTATCTGTCAGTGTCCTAAAAATGAAAGTATTTGCATGTAAAGAAATGATCTGATGGAATTTGACAAGGAAATGCATAATTTTTATACTACTCCTTTGAAAACTTTCTCTCTCATTGCTGAGGTAGAAAATAGCACAAGCACATCTTGTCAATGCATATCACAACATGCGTGTAAGGTGACTTTCTTTTTTAGACCTTCAGAACTTAAGAAAAATTTTTTTCTCTTTGAAGTCACTTAAATTAAACTTGTAGCTTAATGGTTTTAATTACACAACATAGTGTTTTGGTTGTTTTCGAGTTAGCTTCAGTTCATGCACTGCAAAATACTTTCTGTTCTGAAAACAGAAACATCTTTTATCAGGAAAAGATGTACTGGATCAGAAGTATGCCTACAACTTATTCACATGTAAGTATGAATAAAGTGCATACAGTGGTTTGTAAATACATTGTGGGAATATGAGAGTCGTGGTATGTTCAAATATAAGCTTCACTGAAGGCTGCAAAAATCTATCTTGAGTCAACAAACGTGCCAGATAAATGGTTTGAGGAAAAGTGTTGTGCTTACTTTTATCATAAGTGTTATTTGAACACTTGTAATTTAAACAGGAAATTTTCACTGGGTCTTGCTCTTAACCACCTGTTAAGTTCAACAGTGTAACCTTGATAGAGTATTGGGGGGGGAGAGTTCGTATGAGTAATAGGGGAAGATCTCCACACATAAGCTCCTTGTGACTCCCCAGGGCTGCTTGGTTTGCTTTTTGCATTTTCTCTTTGGTTTGGTTATTGGTTTTTTTCACCAGTTCTTGTTTTAGCATAGCTTAACCATTTTGGCAGCTTTAGCAACATCTATCCACTGCTAATCATAGCCTCAAGACTGCTGGAGCTTAGCACAGCCTGGCTGTCTTTTTCCAACTCTAATGCGCTTCCTCCAAAAAAGACGACTTCTAGGCTTGGAATCTGCTACTTCATTGCTGTGCCAGTTAGAGACTGCATTTCACAGTCAGATATATCTTTTTTCTTTTACTGGAAATTAGTGTCTCTGGTTTGTGTGACAGATCAGTTGTCCTTAAAGAATAAAGACTGGTTAGACTAAGGAGACAGCAGTTTCTTCTGAGACTGATGTTTCCTAGACATTAAGAATACAAATAACCATATGAACCAGAAAATAACCACTGGCAAAATAATTTTGCATTAGTTTATAGAGAGATAGAATTAAATTTTGTACTTCATTGTAACTATGCACGAAAAACTGTTTTCTTGAAAGGGATGAAAAACAAATGTTTTCTACAATCTGCTACAACTTTAGTTCTTCATATAATTTTGGGTGCATTACTTCTCTATCTTATGTGCTGTGCTATTTGTTTTATATTTTACAGTAACAGGAGGGCAAACCTAAACCATAAAACCACTATTTAAGAAGCAGAAGGAAAGCAATTATAGTTGAACTTAATGCAAAACATAATACATGTAATAAATAAAAATATGAACTCAACAAAATTCTTCCTTTACAGCCTGCAAGGTAAAATAAATCCACTTTCACAGCACAAAACAAGATCACTTTTTTTGCAGAATTTTGATCTCATTACAATGCATTCTCTCTATTTGCTCAAGTTCTTGCCAAAAAAGCAATGCTTTTTGTCTTTTTGAGCAAAAAACTGTTTGAATTTTTCTCTGAATCCAGAAACGAGGAAACAATATTTTTCAGGGTTTACGTGTAACACTTATTTGTTTCTGTTTACTCCTAAGATATAATGTATTTTCTTGCAAATCTTCACTTAGGTAGAACAGCTTAGACCGAAAAACAGAATCTGGCAATGAAATAACACCTGATGCTGAACAATGTATTGC
Organism: Phoeniculus purpureus; assembly: GCA_028565055.1. Classification (NCBI taxonomy): domain Eukaryota; kingdom Metazoa; phylum Chordata; class Aves; order Bucerotiformes; family Phoeniculidae; genus Phoeniculus; species Phoeniculus purpureus. Next base: position 108,115,330 of record JAOXOE010000001.1, read on the forward strand.
ACTGCTATGAAGTTGTTTAATTGAAAATCTACACTTTAGGTGGGTGCATGAGAATTTTCCTCCTAGTTTTTCAAGAAGGGTGTAGGTTCACAATTAAAACAGAAAAGAAAATGAGGATCTGAACTCTTGAAATGTAGAGTAAGTATATGGACAATGGCATACGGTAAACAGCTTAATTAATTGTTAAACAATTAAGAATATGCTATGAAATAATGAGGCATTGTGCCACAATTAGGCTACCATTATAATACGAAAGCCAGAACTCCTGCAATATTCAAAGACTAAAATGTCTTTTTTCTCTCTGGTTTATGGTATGTCATAATTCCTGACTTTTTCAATGTATTTGGGCTACTAATTGCAGAATCATAGAATCTCAGTGGTTGGAAGACACCTTTAAGGTCATCAAGTCTAACCATTAACCCAGGACTGCCAAGTCACTACTAAATTATGTTCAATACTTCCAGGCATGATGACTCCAGCACTGCCCTGGGCACATGTCCCAATGCTTAATGAACATTTCAGTGAATAAATTCTTTGTAATATTCAACCTAAATCTCCCCTGATAGAACTTCAGGCCATTTCCTTTTGTCCTATAGTTTGTCACTTGTGAGAAGAGACTAAAGCCCCCCTCTCTATAACGTTCTTTATGAGAGTTGTAGATAATAATGAAGTCACCCTTCAGCCTCCTTTTCTTCAGTCTAAGTTCAGATACCTCAGCTGACCTTGTTAGTGTTTGTTCTCCAGACTCTTCACTAACCTTGTTGCCCTTCTTTGGATGTGCTCCAGCACCTCAATACCTTTCTTGCATTGCTGTGCAAAAAACTGAACATAGCACTCAAGGTGTAGCCTCACAGGTGTCAAGCATGGTGGAACAGCTGGCCATACTATTTCTGATACAAGCCAGGATGCTACTGGGCTTGGCCACTTGAGCACAATGCTGTTCAGCCAGCTATCAACCAATACTACTAGATCCTTTTCCAATGTAGTTTTCCAGCCACACATTCCCATGTCTTTAGCTTCCATTGTTATGATCCAAGTGCAAGACCCAGTGCTAATACTCATTGTGAGAGGACTCACTCACACAGAGTGGAATCTGCTAGCCCACTATTCTCACAAGTAGTGGTTAGCCAGTCCTGGTTGTGGTTGTTTCTGTCAAGCACCTTCACTGAGGCTGTGTTTTCCTTCCATTTCCTTCCCTTTATATAATGGACAGAGCCTTATTTTGGCACATACCAACATAAGCATTTATTGAAAACTCAGCACAATTTCATGGACTGTAAAAAGCAAGTGTTCTGTCAGTGTTTTGTTTCTGAAAGTCTGGGAGTCTCAGAAACAGCATTGTGAATATCTGTTCAAGAGCTCCATTCTATGGCATAATAAATCTTCAAAGAAATACCCTTTGCTGCTGTATGAAACTTCCCAATGTCATTTGCTGACAATAACATGATATTCTTTTAAAAAAAGGACATTCTTAGTACAGTAAAACTTGCTTTTATTCTGAACTTTTCTTCAAAAGTCTTGAAACTTTACATGGACTGTAAGAACAGGGAGTCCTCAGTAAAGCAGTGTTCTGAGAGGTAGGTGAAAAGTTATGTTTTAAAAAAAATTAAGGATGTAAAATGTAACAATTATATCAGGAATCTTGTCTAAAGACAATGATTTGGAGCCAGGTTTCCCCTGAGACAAAAGTCAATTTAATCAGTATCCAATGTCATAAAAATTGTGGATGCAGAACTTTTACTCAGTAATGACCAACATATTTAGGAGAAAGAATCATAACCCTTTAAGATTGCAGTGCTCCTGCTTGATGCCACAGGAGTGGGGTAGGGGGGGCAAAGATATTCCCATCCTTTTACTCCTGTATTATGAGTGTCTAAAATTAAAGCCTCATTTTTCTGTAAAGAGTAAGACTGGGGAAAAGAAATCTCTTCCCACAGAAATGTACATGTAACAGAATGTCAGGAAGCCTTTGAGCAGTCACGGTTTTCCTGATTAGCTTTCTGGTGCAATGTTCTTTAACTCCATTATCTATCTGATCTTGAGAGACACAGTCTGGTCCCATGGCCATGTTCCTTATGCTGTGAGAAATAAATCCCACTGTATTGAGAGAGAGAGAGAGAAGATGACTTGTATATTTCTTATCCCAAACAAATCAGAAAGCTGGCAGAGGAAGATACTTCACTTGGTAGCTAATTGCAGAAATGACCCAAAAGATGGTGACCTGGAAGTCCTAGAGCAATGCAGTACCAAGTTCCAAACATTTCTTTGGTGGATAGGATTATGGGAAAGGATATGCGATAGGATTGTGGGAAGGCTGTTGTTTTGCCATGGACACAGCATGAGTCTTACAAGCAGCAGATTCTCGATTTGAATCCCACCTGGTTAAAGGTCACACTACCACAATCTTGTCTATACTATTGTGTGTTTTATAGTCCATAATGTACAAGATCTTTTCTGAACTTAAAATATGTCCTAAGCATTTTAAGAATTGCAAAGAAGAAATTATTCACTCTGACTTGCCAAATACCATTTCACATTCTTGTGCTTTCAAATACGAAAAGGAAAGTTATGTCTTAGAAAAAGTGTTAACGTCCAATTTTTTTGAACATACACCTTTTCTTTTAAACTAGAAGAAAAGCTGTGCCTCATAGTGATAACAGAAAATTTACATTCCTGCTGGTTTGCAATGTATTTCTATAGACTGCAGGTGAAATTTACATTTGTGTGGAGTGTTGGCACAAGATACAGGTGCTATTTACATCATTCCTGAATACAGGAGTGTTCTTGTCTAGTTATTTCGCGCTACAATCTACAGTGTTATTAGCAGAAAATACTTGTGGCTTGACAGCTGTTCTTGTCCAGGGTTCATGTCAGATCAGGAAGAGTTACAGAGGTAGGGAGATGCAGTGCTTTTGCATTGTGATGCTTCAGTCAAAATCACTGCTCAGCTGCTTCAGGCACCATGCAGTTTTTGGCAGCTGTGGCAAAGAGATTAGCATACATCTAGGGCTCTTAAGACTTACTGTAGTAAACTATTTCAGGAACAATTTGTCTTCTGGCATGCTGGATAAAAGATAAAGAAGAAAGGCAGATGAGAAAGTTTTTCCAAAAAAAAGTAGGAGTTGGAAATCTGCAAGATGGCATGAGACAGATAGATTAGAAAGAACAGGCGTTGGCACTGTATAGAAGAGGGCACATCATATTTTTTTCCTTTTAAAATATCACTCTTGAAAACAAAGTAAGTCCACCTAGTCAGTTCACTGACATGACAGAAACAGTCAAAGCTCATCTGTTTTATCCTAAGACATTATTTTGTTAAACAGCCATTCTTTGCTACTTTCCTACAATCTTCAGTCTTCATTTCAGATCTTCCAATTATTTTGATGTAGGGAAATTCCAAGTCCTCCTTAAACATGCGCCTCCGTAAGCATACCCAGATACTGGCATACCATGTCCTGGATGTGGCCAGTGGATGGGAGGACGGACTTGTTGCATCAGCCAAACTCGCTTATATAATGTGTTTATAGGCATGCATGTGTCGGACTTCTCATACACAACACATAGGCTGTTAACCAATCCCATGGAGACACGAATATACCAAGGACCAACCCTGAGCTTGTTAGCAGCTGATGTATGATTGTGTTTGCTAATAAAAGGAGTGCACGCCTGATACTGGGGGTGCATGCGTGTGTGTGCAAAGCCTCCATCGTACAGTCATCTTCTGCGTTTTGTCATTGTCGTCGTCATTTTGAAGGGCATTACTTATGCAGGAAATGGACACATGGTGGTAAAATTTTTTTTTAGACTAACAGAATAAAGTTTATAGGGATTTTTTCTTGATAATAAAATGAGATATATCAACACCAATAAAATGAAAAAAATCTTGCAGAACAGGGTCTTTTCCTCCCTGAAGTTAAATGGGCAAATGACTATAGCATCAGTCCCGCAGAGTAAATCAGATAGGTCTTCCAGTAATAAGACAAGCTCCTCCACAAAGAAGAGAAGGGTACTAGTTATTGGATACTTGCTCCAGAAAGGAACTGAGAGCCAAATATGCAGAGTTGACTTTCTCACCATAGGGAAGTCTGAAGTCTACATGGAATCCAAATCAGAAACATCACTAGGACACTCCCTAATCTTGTAAAAACAACTGCTGTTACCCACTGCTGATCTTCTAGACAGGTGGGGAGGAAGCTGTACTCCGTGGCCTGAGGGGAATGAAGAAAGACTTCAAGGCCCTACGGCAATTGGTGAAAGAGTGTGAGGCACAAATTATATTCTCCTCCTTACTCCATTTTCTAGTGAGGACATGGGCTGTAATAGAAGAATTCAGACCATAAATGCCTGGCTACGAGACTGGTGCTACAAGCAGGGCTTTGGGATCTTTGATAATCCTGGTTTTATAAGGCACCAGACCTGACAGGTGCACATGGGAGGAGTTTATCTCAGAAGGGAAATAGAGTGTTGGGGCAGGAATCGGCAGGGCTCATTCAGAGGGCTTTAAACTAGATTCAAAGAGGGCTGGGATTGTTGCTGGGTGGGCATCAGTGGGGCAATGCTCTGGTCTTGATGAAGACCACAAGGCCTCCCACCATCCTAGGGTGAAATTGGAGCTCTCAGTTAGCTCCCTGAAATGCCTGTATATCAGTGCGCACACCATGGGGAACAAGAAGAAGGACTTAGAAATCTGTATTCAGTCAGATGGTTATGATCTGGTAGCAATTACAGAGACATCACCGGACAGCTCGCATGACTGGAATGTGGTCATGGGTGGCTATGTCCTTTTCAGGAGGGACAGGTCAGCAAGGCGGGGTGGTGGAATTGCTCTTTATGTGAATGTATTGAGTAAATGTGGATGTATTTATGTGAATGTATTGAGTTCAGGTCAGGGGTGGATGAGGAGAGAGCTGAGAGTTTGTGGGTGCAGATTAAGGAGCAGGCTGCCATGGGTGACACTGTTGTGGGTGTCTATTACAGGCCACCAGATCAGGACGAGGAAGTTGATGAGGTCTTACACAGGCAGCTCACAGTTGCAGGCCCTGGGTCTCATGGGAGATTTTAACTACCCTGGTATTTGCTGGAAGTCCTACTTAGCCAGCCATCCATAATCCAGGAAGTTCCTCCAGTTCATTGGTGAAAACTTCCTAATGCAAATGGTGGAGAAGCCCACTAGGACAGGAGCGCTGCTGGATCTTATACTCACCAAAAAGGATGGTCTGGTTGAAGCAGTGAAGGTTGAGGGCAGCCTTGGTTGCAATGACCATGAGATGGTGGAGTTCAGGGTCTCATTTGGTAGGAACAGAATACCTAGCAGAATCACAACCCTGGACTTCAGGAGGGCATCACATAACATCCTCGCAGCCAAACTGAGACACTGTAGTCTAGATGATCAGGTAGTGAGAAGGATCGTGGCTGCAGGACAGAAGCCAGAGACTAGTGCTTGGAGGCCTGTATCTAGTGGAGTCCCACAAGGCTTGGTACTGGGATCAGTACTTTTGAATCTATTCATTAATGACTTGAATGAAGGATTAGACTATCAACAAGTTTGCTTATGACATAGAACTGGGAGGAGTGGCTGACACACCACCTGGCTGTGCTGCAATTTAGTGAGACATAGACAGGTTGGAGAACTGGGCAGGGAGAAAATGAATGACTTATAACAAGGGCAACTGTAGAGTCTTGCATCTGTTCAGAAAAACTCCAGGTACCAGCACTGGTTGAGGACCGACCTCTTGGAGAGCAATGTAAGAGAAAGGGACCTGGGAATCCTGGTGGACAGCAGGATGACCATGAGCTAGCAGTGTGGTCTTGTGGCCAGCATCCTGGGGTGGATCAGAATGTGGGTGGTTAGCAGATCGAGAGAAGTTCTCCTCCCTCTCTAATCAACCCTGCTGAGACCTAATCTGGAATATTCTGTCCAGTTCTGGGCCCCTCAGTTCAAGGATACAGAACTGCTGAAGAGAGTAGAACACTGAGCCTTGAAGATGATGAAGGGAGTAGAACATCCCCCTGATGAGGAAAGGCTGAGGGATCTAGGTCTCTTTAGCTTGGAGAAAAGGAGACTGAGAGGTGACCTCATTAATATTTATAAATATGTGAAGGGTGGGTATCAGGAAGATGGAGCCAGGGTCTGCTCAGTGTAATATAATGATAGGACATGGGATATTGCGTGTAATCTGGAATATAGGAAGTTCTGCTTAAATATGAGAAGAAACTTCATCGTGAGGGTAACAGAGCACTGGAACAGGCCACCTAGGGAGGTGGTGGAGTTGTCTTCTCTGGAGATGTTTAAACCTCCCTGAATATGTTCCTATGGGACTTGGTCTACATGATCCAGCTGTGGCAGGGGGATTGGACTAGATGATCTTTTGAGGTCCCTTCCAATCCCTAATGTTCTCTGTTTCTCTGATATAATATTCTTCCTTCAAGAGTACAACACATTTCCGGAAAATATAGCATTTTTTATGACAAATAGTTTCAAAATTTTACAGTAAAGACAAAACTGCTGGATTCAGTAGACACCAAAATATAATTGGTTTTGACTTTCTCCCTTCCATTCCATAATCTTTTTTTACTTTCTTGTTTTTTTTCTTGCTATCTGCACCTAATGCTAATGTGTTCTCTGATAGCCTGGCTAGCATTTATCTGAATGATCAAGAGAGATTTATCTATTAGATTTCTCTTTTCTTCAGTGCTTTTCTACTGAATGGAAAGATGACTGAATTTATAATTGCTCTAAAACCTTTAAGGGGCATACGTGCTTCAGAAACTATAGATGGACAGTATGTTTGAATACATTAGAGATGCAGAAATTGAAACATATGAGTAAGTTCATATATGAAGTTCTTACATGATATTCCAAAGTCTGTGTAAACTGTGTTGTAGTTTTGAGTAGTGAATCGATCATATGTGCTATTGTGGATGCATATGATCTTCCAGAGGTTGTGTTACAATAAAGAATCTTTATTTACTTTCACAGAATCACAGAATCAGAGAACATTAGAGATTGGAAGGGACTTTGAAAGATCATCTAGTCCAATGCCCCTGACACACCTAGACCAAGTCACACAGGAACATATCCAGGCACATTTTAAACCTCTCCAGAGAAGGGGACTCCGCAACACCTCAGACATCCCAGTCCAGTGCTCTGTCACTCTCACCATGAAGAAGTTCCTTCTCATATTGATGTGGTGTCTCCTGTGTTCCGGCATACATTCATTGCCTCTTGTCCTAGCACTAGACGACACTGAGAAAAGCTTGGCTCCATCCTCCTGACACCCATTTTTCACATATTTAAAACATTAATGAGGTCACCTCTCAGTCATCTCCATTTCTCCAAGCTAAAGAGACTCAGCTCCATCAGCCTTTCCTCATCAGGGAGATGTTCTACTCCATTTTCATGTGTCTGCTCTGGACTCTCTCCAGCATTTCTATCTCCTGAGAGGCCCAGAACTGGACACAATATTCCAGATGAGGTCTCACCCAGGAGGAGTAGAGGGGGAGGAGAACCTCTCTCGATCTGCTAACCACCCCCGTTCTGATCGACCCCAGGATGCCATTGGCCTTCTTGGCTTCAAAGGCACACTACTGGATCGTGGTCATCCTGCTGTCCACCAGGACCACCAGGTCCCTTTCTGCTACACTGCTTTCTTACAGGTTGGTCGCCAACCAATACTGGTACTTGGAGTTGTTCTTGACCAGATACAATAATTTACACTTGCCCTTGTTACGTTTCATCTAATTTCTCCAGCCTCTCCAGGTCCCTCTGAATGGCAGCACAGCCTGCTGGGGTGTCAGACACTCCTCTCAGCTTTGTGTTGTGAACAAACTTGCTGACAGTGCAATCTAATCCCTCATCCAAGTAATTAATTAATAGATTGAATAGTACTTGTGCCAGTACTGACCGCTGGAGAACTCCACTAGATACTTTATTTTACTGGAAGAAGTTACTTCAGGGTTATAATAGAACGAACTCTGCCTGTACTAATTATTCAGCTATACCTGGAGCGTAGAGCTGAATACTCTGTGCATCACTCTTCTAGGTGCCCAGCACAGGAACTATTAACCAGTTCACACACAGTCTATTCTCCTTTTCTTGTATATTTTTGAAGCATGCAAATTATACTTGGAATACATGCAATTTTTTCAAAGACAGCTTATTTCCCGTTGGCAAGAAAACCAAAAACAACAAAGGAAAAGAAAATCAACCCCCACCCCTACCCTGGATTTAATGCTAGTTGAGTATATATGTTTGGTTTTTTTCTTCCCTTTCCATCCTGATCTCATTGCTTCCCACTGTGTTGTAATCCTGCTTTAAACTAGGCTACCAGGACCAAGATGTTTTAGCCTGTATGAAATTAGTTGCTTCAGTACTTAATTGTTCCTGCTTCTGTTCCCCTGACTCTTCCTTGACCTTGTCATAGCTAAATATTTTACTCCAGTGGTGGCCTCAGGCAGCTATATGTCTGGAATTTCCTTTTCCCAGTCTGAGCAACACAGCTTGACTTAATGTATTAAAAACTGTTGCACAGCAGTGTTCTAATTCAATGGTTTATTCAGCTGCATATCCACCCTGTCACCAGTAGACTTACTTTGTTTCCTGTCAGAATTATGCTGGTAACTACTTCACCTGGGGCAGACCAAAAAACGAGTACACCATCAAAAGAAAGCATATCACTTTCATGGAGATTTCCACAATTGTTGTTTTTAAAATTAAACTTTGCCATTTCCTCATAAAACAGTTAGTGCTTTGATTTTAGTCTTCTCACTGTAACCATTTAATTTTTGATCGGAACTCCACATAACTCTTACTGAATTTATGTTACCAAGGATTATTAAGCAAAAGATTAATGGGAAGCTCATTTATTTCTCTTCTTTCTCCCACCACTTCTTTCAGATTTGTTTTTCCAGTATAAATCACTCTTCTAGCAGCCAAAGAAATGTAGGATGACAAACCATCCCTCTGACCTGTGTAATCTACTCTGCCCTCTTTGTTCTCTTGTTTCGTGGTGTCCCAGTTTTGCAGAAAGACTGCTAGAGCACATAAACCAAAACTGCCAACCTGATCGTTATCTTTTTTGTCTGGTCGTTCTGGGTGGTGCTCAACATCTTTATGGATCATTCATGATCGCTGGAGAACATTGAAGTAGAGCTTCCTGGTTTTTGTGACAGCTTATTAAATTTCCTCCCAGCAATTAAAAAATTAGATGTGAAGATTACTCTTACAAAAACAGCTTTGAGTGTCAGTTCATTAAAAATTTCCTTTGCTGTGGAAAAACCCTTTATATTTCATGGAACCATAACAGCTACTTAATTTGTTAGTGAATCTAACAAGATTAAATAAAATCATAAAATCATAAAATAATAAAATAGAGAGTCTTAAACAAATATTTCTGTCTTTCTTCAGTATTGTCCTTCCCTGACTTGTGTCCTTGCATTAATAGTTGTTGACAATAAATAGAGTCTAATGGAAATTAGAATCGACCAGTGATTTTTATTCTGTTTGATTGCTATAAATGAAACCTCTGCTCTTTCTCTTAATATGTTCTGCTTAAAGAGCAAATTATTTTGTTTGTAAACAAATAACTATTTCATTTTGATTAAATCTCAATGCAATATTAGTGCTTAATGATCATATGCACATCTTTAATACATATAGCAGTACGTCAGATGAAGAGCTACATAACTGATTGAAGAAAGATGTTTTATTCTGCTTGAAAAGCCACATTAAAAAAAGACCTAATCAAAAAATTGAGTTGTATTGAAATAGAAAAAATACATGAAGCAGGACGGCCAAATTATTTATCATTCATTAAGAGAGAAAATCACACATTATTTTCTGTGCTGTATGGGTATGTTTGCTGCAAGCTGGCAAAGAACTGAGCAGTAATAATCGTAAAAAATATAACCAATGAGTAAGCTGAATCTAACTAGTTGTTATTAAGTCAATGCTAGAAAAGGGAATACTGAATGAGAACATTCACTATGTAGTACTGCATTCTCTACAGCCAGTAAGAGCTACTCATCATTTTGGAATACAGAAACAAAATTATATGCTTGGAATTTAATCAGTGAGTGGTTATAATGTGTGTCTTTGTAGCTTCCCCATGAACAAATAACAACTGAGGTGCATTTTAAATTAAAAGAGTTTGATGCTTTGAAATTATCAGGGTTGTGATGTTTTGTGGTTTTATTCAGACATTTTGGAAAGATTAAATAGTAAGTCTAGAAAGAAATTAGGAGATCTGAATTTGCTTTTCAAAACATCCTTTGGTTTTTGTTCCTAGTTATCTTTTTCAGTAGCTGATACACCTGAGCAGCACAGGCTGACATGCAGTATCATTTCTGAGCTTACAAAGCTGTAATCAGGAAAACAGTCACCTAAAGAACCCTCCATTACTTGTGATTAATATACAAGGCTTTCAGTTTCTTCACCATACCAGGTCGTCGGCAGCTATAAATACATACAAAGCTAGATGTGTTTTGAACAGTTTCAGTAAAAGAGAAATTGAGGGAGTTTGTAGCCTTTCAGCAAGAGTATAGGCTTTAACACATAATAATAGGATAAAAACCTCAGCCTGGACACTTTACAGACTAGAATACTCATTCTATTTTACTAGTATCTTTATGTGACTCTGTATTTCAAAGTGAGATTGCAGAAATTATGTAGCTCTGTTGACAATTCAAGTCGTACCATGAAAAGCATTCACTATTATTATCCTGATAGAAATGGTAATAAGTCCTTCTGGAGCTCTGAAGAAGAATATTGGAAATTTAGAAGTGTTTACTCAAATTATTAGCTTAGGTAAATCAAAGAAGGCTATGATCTTAAAAGTTTGGAGAACTATAAAATAAGTTAGTGGAATTAAATTATTTGTAAAAATATTATTTGTAAAATTCAGTAGTGCTTCTTCTTTACAATCAGTGGCTTACCATTTCTTCAAATTATCTGAGGATGGAGTTTTCTCCATTTAACATTCTGTTCTGATTTTCTTTGTGGGGTAGATCTGTTTTAAAGTAATGCATTTTACCCGTAGATTATTTGATGATGACTGAACACCTGAAATGAGCCTTAAAGAAAATTTTGTGTTTCTCTCACATTCTAGTTATTTTATACACACACACATATATAGTGGCTCATAACAGAAATAACTCCAAATAATGAAGATTTTAAAAACTCATCAGAGTTTGTAAGTCATACTACAAAAAATCTGAAAGCTTTCAAGAGCTGTTCCTACCAAGTTGTATGCAGCTGCACTCCTGTAGGCAGCGAGGCTTCAAGAAGATGCTTTGAGGTGTAAAGGTAGCTGCTGATGAATTAATAAGAAAGTTTATTTTATTTTGCTGTGATGTAGGTGATTATATCATTCACTGTTTTATTCACTTGATAACTGCAGCACGTACAATGAGGTTTATCAGTGTTTTAAGACACTACAGGTCTAATCTAAGACAATTTTTCAGAGCGTTGTTGCTGGTAACTTTCCTAAATCTTTATGGTCTAGTTCTGGGTGATTCTGTGGGTGAAAACCTGCAAGCCAAATTCACACATCACTGATTATGCTGGTGATCAACATGCAAAGATGAAATTAGTGGGTCCATGCATCAAATTTCAGCCCAGTTTCACAATGAACCAATCAGACTGGGGTGTAAGGAACAGTAAAATCACACTCTCCACAGCAGAGGTGATTCTGCAGTGCTGCCAGCTTTTGCTGCTATCTGGGAATATTTGAATTTGACTACCTTTTAATCATACATGCATCTGAACAATACCACATTTGTTTCTATTTGGTTTGAGATATTACCAAATTTCTATTGAGTGCATAGAGCAATACAAGTCTTTATCAGGAAAGAAAATGAAACTCATTCGCCTTGAGCTCCGACCACAAATAGGAAACTTCAAGGACAAATTTTTACTGAAAGTCAATAGACCAGTGGAGTGTCTTAAATATTTTTCTCCATCTGTCCTCCATAGGATGCATTTTGGACATATTTTCCTTGTTCAGTTGTACTTAGATGCTTCTACAAGTTCTGCAGCTTTTTTTCAACAAGTTTATATTAGTTTACTAATGACCTTATGTCTTGATCACAACAGAGCTGTCTTGCTCTCAAAGGAAAGTCAATGTATGGATTGCACGAGTTGCTTTGTACAGCGAGTTCCTTCAAGGATGCAGACCGAAAGACTTAAAATCTTTTACAGTTGTTAAAAATATATTTATGTGTGAAAAAGGATCAGAGTATAGGGAAAACAGGAAGAAGGCAAGAGATGAACAGAAATGAAATGACAGTTCCATAGAGCAAATCTTGGTTACATCTATCAGCCTCCAGAACACAGCAAAGTGAGTTTGCTTTTAAAGTTTCTGCTTTGTGGCTTATTCCTAGTTCTCTTACTTAGATGTGGGGACTTTTCACTTCTGAGGGTACAGTGGAGGACTTCTAATACAAAACAGACAAACAGATTCTTTGGGGATTGGACTAGATTATCTTTGGAGGTCCCTTCCAATCCTTAATGTTCTGTGATTGTTTTATGTGGCCGCCTGACTCCAAATCCATCACTAAAGCTATCTTTCATATAGTACTTTCAGTGAACAAATTAGCTAGGACTTATACAAATAAACACATGAGCTTCAGAGTAGTTCTGGTTGTTAATATGAACCCTTCAGAGAAGCTTTTATAAAAACAAATCTGGAAAGTATCTTCCCAGAAAATGCTGACTAAGACTGAATTAAATCACAGTCAATATAGTACATATATTCTGGGCAAATATAGGTGGTGGGATAGATTGTTGACTGTGAAACCTTAACCAAAATATCAGTTTTTCAGCTGAAATTTTACAATGCCTATTACACCATAAATAAGTTTTGTACATTTTGTTGTATTTACTTTATGTGAAACACATATTCTTAACATCTCAATTAAGTTAAAGAGTACTAGGGAATGAATGCTTATCGTTGTTTAATTTCCTTTCAGGGAATTAGTCACAGAATGGTGTTTTATGCCCCACATTAAATATCAGATGTGGACTCCTTTACTAATTCAGCATAAAAACTGTCATAAATAGAACCAACTAATCTATATATAACACTCTTAGCACTTTTTTTTTCGAGGAAAGATCAACGATGCATATGGAACCAGCAATTACTACATGATCTAATTTCAGGAGACTGGCTGACCTTGAATTTGGTGTGTCCCTTCTTGCAGTGTGTAATGAAGGGGTAAATTCTTCTGGCTCTCTTTAATTAAGTAGTCAACCTGTTTTGAATAGAGCATTGAGATGAATTGAACAATTAAATGTGCTCCCCACCCTCCTGCCATATGACTCCACTAAAAAAAATAAAATTTCCCAGACAAAGTAAATCCTGGATTCTTGTTACTTCTTTGCCTGTGGTAAACAAGGTTTTGAAGAAGTACTACTTGCCTACTTTCACAGGCCTTGGGTACAAAGCACTGCTGTTGGATAGTGTTAACCTAGCATAACATGTCACTGATTTTTGGGTATGAAAATTACACACACAGAGAAGATTATTTTTGCAAGAGTAATGAAGATAAATACCATTTAAAGTATATTTTTTTGAAGAATGTCAGAGTTCTCAAACATAATAAAGTAAAAAAATAGCAAAACAGACTTTTGTACTATTGCTAGAAATGATATTCTGGTCGCGGTGGAAACATAAGACTTCTGCAAAATTCATTTCTTGTGAAGAGAAAGCTTTGAAGTTCTTCCACACCACCCTTTCACTGGTGTTGCTGGAAAGAAAGCTAATGACAAAAGACTTGCAAATGAAGATGTATACGGTAGACAAACAAGAGGTAGAAGGTGGATTGTCTGCACTAAGACGCAGGTTCTAAAAATCGGGACATAGGTAGCTTAAGAAACACAAAAAGAGTTAAGCACACAACAGGACAAAACCTGAAAGATTAGGCCTGTTGACATTATGTTCCTGTCGTTAACATGCAGTTCAAATGGCAGGACCTACTTGTCTGTCACAAATCTTTGCAAAAACCCACTTGGTCTTTATGATTTTGGCAAGGGTAAATTAATTGTCTAAGTTTTGTCGGGACAAAAACACCGCATTCAGATTTAGTGCCGTTCAAATAGAAATAAATTCTGAAGATAGAGGTATTTGGGGCACGAGTGCAAATTCAACTTTATATAAATATTGATGAAGAAAAGCAGGTCTATCAGTAACACAATTTTCCAATAAATCTTCAAAGATTATATCTAAGGCAGAGGAATGATTAAAAGGTGTACTTCGTTCCTGATGATGTTATGCTCGCTTGCTCACTGTTTCCCTGTGTTCTTAGTTTGCTGCATAGGAAAAAAGAAATCTCTACACAGACCAAAGGAACAAGATCTGTTCTTCTTGGAGAAAACACATTTATTTTTACACCATTTTAAGTAATTTAAAAAAATACTGTATGAATTAGTCACATTAAAGAAATCAAGTACACACTCAAATGAAACATTTCAAAGTATGCCATATATAGTTTTAGGCTCTTTAAACAATTACCAAAACGACCAGCTCAGAAGGTGCTTTAATGTGAGTCTAACATCACAAGGTTTTCTAGGCTTAATGAGATACAAACATGAAAGTTATGATTACAGCCTCTTTGGATTTGCATTCAAGCCATTGCAAATTTATCTCTCTAGAAGAGAATTTATAGATGCTCTCAGTAATATTTTGACTTTACTGCTGTCAGAACACCCCCACTGAACTGTGAAGGTGTTCTGTTGATACTAATACAGTCTATTACCTCTCTGGCTTTGCGTGGATGTAGTTTGAGTTTTTTAATGCTGTTCGGTTCCATTAAAGTGAAATGGAAATTAGAAATGCACAGGGATAACTAAGGATAACTATAAATACTCAAGATACAAAACTTTTCCTCTTTATGCATTTTAACATATTCAGATGGTGGCATTTCAGAATTTTAGATAATAAATTCAAGTTAATACCATTTGAGAATGAATAAATTCCTAAGCTTAATGATCATTTCTCTCTCTAGTCTTGTGGTTTTGAGAATTCTAAAATTGCACCCATTTGTAGACTTTGCTTTCTTAAATGAAAAAGTACAACCCTTTCAAAACCTATCACAATCATTTCCCTTCAAAGTAAAGGAACCATCTCATGCATTTGGTCCAACATACGAGGTTCCAATTTAAAATCATTCAAATGTAGATAAGTGCTGAAGATGGAAGTGTTCAGAGCAAGAATACAAAGTCAGCTTTACTATATATAGATTCCACTTCTGTCTATAAAATTTGGAACACGTCATTTATTATAGACCTTGACTATTCAGAATTAAGTACCACCTTCATTTAAAATAGCTTTAACCTCTCTGAGAATAATCATTATTTAACATATTTAACATCTCTGAGAGTAAGAAATTAGAAACTAATTCAAATCTAGCCCACAATCTTGTTTATACATGTACTTAAGCTGACATTGCAGTCACAGCAACTCTTATTCAAACACAGGGTTACTCTAACATTGTTTTTCTGCCATCTGCTGATGCCTCAACCTTTGATTATGTGCTAATGATTTTGAATAGAAAAAAAACACAGCACATTCGGTACAGAATTTTCTAACCAAAATATGGACTACGTCTCACTTTGACAATTTGAAAATTATTTACATACAGTCAGGAAAGCTGAAAACTTTCACAGTTTCAATGTTTCTTTTATCAATGTATGCATTATTTTTGGCGGATCGGTGACCTTCCCTGAATATCCTTACAGATTTCTGTGGAAAAGTTCTGAATGCTGTCTCTAGTCTCTTTCTATTTGGCCAATCACAAAGGTATATGAAGAGGTTCTGTTTGCTCTGACTGGCCTGTGCTGTCCCTGCATGGAAGCTCCAGGCTCTCTGACAGGTTCCTTTGCTTCTTCTGGCTGCAGTGAAGAGCAGTTGGGTCCTGTCCGGGGTGGACATGGTGCTGTTGGCCCCATCCATGGGTGCTCGTGGCTGGAGGTGGCTCCTCCACAGCTCCCTGGGGAAGTGGCTCAGGGAACAGCAGCTGCTCGAGGGATTGGCCGCAGCCAGACCGGTGTCCACATTGATCTCTGCTGTTGGCCCGCATGAGTGGCTGTCCTGGAGGGAAGCCTGAAGCTTGCTGCTCGCCCGGCTGCAGATGAGGCAGACCTCCGAGTCCAACCATGGCCGGGCTGCTGGAGAAGAGGAGGAGTGCCTGTGGAGCTCACCGCAGGTTTGTTTTGGTCAGGTTTGGTGTTACCCTTCACGGCTCTCAGTTTCTGGCTCCTCCAGCCAGGACTGTTCTGTGTCACAGGGAGAGGAGCCTGAAAAGAGTCGTGCAGGAGCTTCTCATTACCAGCACTGCTGTGCTGATGGGAAAGCCCAACGTTTGCCTCCTGGGCTTTGGAACTGTCTTGAACCTGTTCAAAGAAATTTGGAGAGGACCTCATCAAAATATCAGCCTGGCTCAGAGGGGTTTCCCACCCTCAACAATTCTGTGATTCTGAGCACAGTGTGGCCCAGCTACAGCCCAAAGAAACTCACAGACTTTCTGCTGCTGAACTCATTCTCTCAGCTGAAAGACCCCAGCAGGAAGGGACCCCTGGAGGTTGTGGACCTGGCCCAGTCCCCTGCTCCACAGCTATATGAAGATACTGAGTGAG
>JAOXOE010000001.1:108139415-108151438 GCA_028565055.1 Phoeniculus purpureus
TCCTTCTCTGGAGACATTTAAAACCCACCTGGCCATGTTCCTGTGTGACTGGATCTAGGTGATCCTGCTGTGGCAGGAGGATTGAACTAGATGATCTTTCAAGGTTCCTTCCAATCTCAAAAACATATAAGAAAGTACTGCAGCTTCATTTTTTTGTTTTGAGCTTTTTGTTCAGATCACAGAATCACAGAACATTAGGGACTGGAAGAGACCTCAAAAGATCATCCAGTCCAATCCCCCTGCCAGAGCAGATGATTGAAAGCTACATGGCTTAGCAAAACTGAAGAGGCCACCTTTACTTAATAAAGATGTTTTCCTCTTAACAATTGCTTCAAGAATGATTAGTGATACCTGTGTCTTCTTTAGGTTTTGTGTGACATGGATTTTCAAGGAGGTGGATGGACTGTACTTCAGAAGCGAACTGATGGAATCATTCAGTTTCAGAGAACATGGTCTGAGTATCTGGATGGATTCGGCGACCTGTCTGGTATTAACTTTAAATACTTAAAATTATTGTAACATAAGTTAATTTTAAATACTTAAAGTATTAATTTAAATTCTATTTTAAAATAATTTATTTTAAATACTTAAAACTAATGTAAAATGCTTTAACTGAATACAGCACTTTGGATGCAATGTATTACCTGTCTTTAAGCAAGCTACACTTCACTAGATTATATGGAATTTTTAGGAACACAGAGAGTAGAATTCTGGTTTTGTGGAAGTCTTGTTCATCTTTCAGAGGGTCTTTCGGTCAAATCTATTTTGTGGTATCTATTGTGGGGACTGACTTGTTAAGACAGCAGCTTAGGAGAAAGGGATGAGTCCTGGTGGCTAGCAGGATGACCAAGAGCCACCAATGTGCCCTTGCAGCCTGGTGAGACTCACTCCAGCAGCTCTGTGTCCCTCTTGAGCTAAGAGGCCCAGAACGGGATGCAATATTCCAGATGCGGTCTTACCAGGGCAGAGTAGAAAGGGAGGAGAACCTCTCTCAGTCTGCTAACCACCCCCGTTCTGATCCACCCCAGGATGCCATTGGCCTTCTTGGCCACCTGGGTGCATTGCTGGCTCACGGTCATCCTGCTGGACACCAGTACTCCCAGGTGCCTTTCTCCTACACTGCTCTGCAGCAGGTCAGTTCTCCAACCTATACGGGCACCTGGAATTGTCTCTTGAAGGATACAAGCCAATCATGCAAATTTTTTTACACTCAGTTCAAGAAGCAGAAAAACTAATAATCTACTTTTTTTCTTTTACACTTCCCCTTTCTAGAAGTTTATTGACTTTGTGTTTCTGCTTTAGGGGAATTCTGGCTTGGGCTGAGGAAGATCTTTCACATAGTAAATCAGAAAGCCACTATTTTCAGTCTTTATGTAGAGTTGGAATCTGAAAACGAGAAGCATGCCTATGCATCTTACGATGGTTTCTGGATAGAGAACGAAGCGTGTTCTTTTAAGATCCATTTGGGGCGTTATTCAGGAAACGCTGGTAAGAACTTTGACTCGATCTAGGTGATCCTGCTCTTGCAGGGGGATTGGACTGGGTGATCTTTCAAGGTCCCTTCCAATCCCTAATGTTCTGTGATTCTTTAAAGGATTTTTAAAATGCTGCTCCTTTTCTTCCTATGAAAAATGCATGCAACAGAGCAATCATTAAGATAAATTTTGAAGTGTTTGTTTCTAGTCTCGTTTTCTCCGGTGCATAATGGACACTTCTGCAGGTAAATGCTTAAAGATGTAGTGGTTGCTTATGCCAACATCAGTCATTACACAGTAAAAAATCATTTTGTTCTATTGCTTCAAGGCCTTTAGTGGAATAATTGACTGAACATTTAATAACAAAAATGAAGAAAATAAAGGAACTCTAAGGGGTTCAGATCCACACAATTTATAAGACACAAGGGATTTGCTATGTGTGGTCCAATTCTGTAGCTGTCCATTGCCTCCTCCCAAATTTACTGATGTTGGCTTAAGTCTTCTTGATGTTGTTGCTTTGGTTAGTTCAGAAGAGTCCAGACAGCAGCACACAAAGAACAGAGAAAGAAACAGACTGGAACAAATTAAACCTCCATTGTCTAATGGTTATTGGTTGATATGTAAACAGAGAATATTTTACAGTTGTTGCTGTAAAACATCAGAGCTCTACCAGATATGCAGAGGTTTGTATTAATTATCACACCATGTCTTACTGCCCTTTTTCTGATTCCGTTTTTGCACATTTTCTGATCTGCAGGGCTGTTCCTTATTACCCATTATTCTCTAAATCCTTTACTCTGCCTCTATTTGTAAGACATGTTATTTCTTTAATAAGTAATAAGTGACCTTTGTGTTTTAACTGCTGCATTTTATCTCATGACTCACTGTGGAACTTCTGGGTGCATCACTGGAAAAATCTGAACAATTTTGTTTCTCTTCTCTTCCACTGGCTCTGAGGACTGAAACCTTGACCTTCACAAGTGGTCTGCATCACTAAAAGCAACAACAATGTAGAGATATTTCATCAAATTTCAACTTCTTCCATACTTTTCAGGATTTTATACTACTACTTTGCAACATTTTTAACACTCTGCCAGCTCATTATTTGGTGCTCTGACCCACTTTTGAAAAAAGCTATTTTTCTAATAAATTCAGAAGAAAAGGTTGTAATATAAGCAACAAGTATCAGTGAATCAGAGAATGGGTCAGGTTGGAAGGGACCTTAGAGATCATCTATTGCGATGATGCTTCTCAACTAGACTTGGTTGCTCAAGCCTGCTACCAGCCCAGCCTTGAACACTTACAGGGAGGGGGCAACCACAACTTCTCCAGGCAATCAGTTGCAGAGTCTCTCCACCTTTGTGGTGAAGAACTTCATCCTAAGATCTAGTTTGAACCTCCTCTCCTTCAGTTTAAAACCATTTCCCCTTGTCCTATTGCTAGATACCCTTGTGAAAATTCCCTCTCCAGCCATCCTGTGGGTGGGGAAGGTCCTTTCATCTTAAAGCCTGTGCTGCAGGTGCTTAGAACTTCTAGAAAACAATATGGATGTGTTCTCTGTGACTTGGTCTAGGTGATCCTGCTTTGGCAGGGGGATTGGACTAGATGATCTTTCAAGGACCCTTCCGATCCCTAATGATTCTGTGATTCTCTTCAGGTATTGGAAGGCTACTATACGGTCCGCATAGAGTCTTCTCTTCCTTGGGCTGAAAAACCCCAACTCCTTCAGCTTATCCTCATAGATGATCCAAGGGCTAGAGCACCTTTGCTAAGAAATGCTGTATTGTTCCGTAAGTAACTTTTATCTTTCTGTTTTACCTGCTGCATTTAGGTGATGCATTTAGAGGATACAGAAAAGCAGACAACCAGAATTCAATGCCTTTCAGCACCTTTGATGTTGATAATGATGGATGCAGGCCCATGTGCACTATTAAAGAACAGCCTGTGAAGAGCTGCAGTAACTTCAGTGATAACACTGGATGGTGGTTCAGCCAGTGTGGCCTTGCAAATCTTAATGGCATTCACCGCTACACAGGTAGATTCCTTGCGACTGGGATTCGCTGGGACACGTGGACAATGAATAACAAACCAGTCAAAATTAAATCCGTGTCAATGAAAATTCGGAGAACCCATAATCCGTACTTCCATTAACCTGTGACAGTAGAAATACATCCCTCCTTGCAGTTTTGTGGTGTTTGTGCCAGAGGAGTCGATGAAGAGACATACAGATGGAATGTTGGATTAGCCAAGCAGGGTTGGGCCTGTTTTGTACTTGGATGGGACACAGCCTGGGTACACCAGGTGATGTAGGCTGACCCTGCTCCAGCAGTGGGGATCAGACTTAGATGATCTTTTGAGGTCCCTTCCAACATGTAACGTTCTGTAATGCATCACAAGTACTTTTCTGTTTGAACAATTAAGTCTTAAAACATTATTAATCATCGAATGGCCAGGGTTGGAATTAGATTCAGTATTTCCATGATACAGTTACCCATTATTACTAGCACATGTCGGTGTCTGTAGAGTTCCCACTTGAGTAAGAAGGTCCTGAGAGGAATGGGGCTTGCAGAAACTGAAACGAGTGTTTGCCAGCTTTATCTCAGATCCAGTAGACAAAGTATAAAAAGGAGCATAATGTTGACTTTTGAATGTCTTTTTGCTGTGCTCTCTGCATATCTGAATTCCTGAGAAATTGCAGCAAGTTCTTTTAAAACCCATGTCCCTTCCATCAATATATTCTGGACAAATACACCTTACGTTCCTGTTCCAGAATAATCTTTTTTTCTTTATTCCTTATCAGGCAAGATAGCACAAACTTATTTCAACACCAGCGTAAGGTTCTGTATGCTCTCAGGACCAGATCTTTATCCAAGTAAGTTAGATACTGACATGCCAGAACTATGCTCTGCTTCGTGTTTAACCTTCACAATGAATGTGTTTTATAATCAATGGGTTTTATAAGTAGATTTTATGTGAAGTAAGGTGAATTGTTTGAACTTCTATCAGTAAAAACAGAGTCATATCAATAAAAATGTGAATATTAACATTGCCTATCTGTTTTTGGAACCTGCTATCTATTCTATAGTGACTAGGCTTCCTCCTATTCCAAAAGAGCCTCTATCAGGGCAGGGACCCCACATCCCTTCTCCTATTGATACCAGTGTTAATACCTCTCATTCCAGATATTTTTTACCCCCTCTCCTATCAGCCTAAGTGTCGGTACCTTTTCCATTCAAGGAGGACCCTCTAACTCCCCCGGCAACATAAGCATCAGCACCACTTCTATTCCAGAAGAATCCCTACCGTGGGTGGGACCCCCTATCTCCTCTCCGAGTGAAGTCTCATCATCCCTTCCCACCCCTTGTCAAGAATCCCCAACTCCTCACTCCCTCTCCTAATACCCTGAGGCTTTTGGAAGTTACTATTGGTAGAGTTTTGCTAGTAATTGTAAAATCATTAACAGTTGTATTTTTGGTAGTTGTTAGAATTGTCATTATGGTGGTTGTGAAAACTATTGTTAAAACTGTTATTACGGTTAATGTTAAAGCAACTGTTCTGGCAGCAGGGCCAACACCCACAGGCATTTCACCCTGCAAAGGTGAGAGGCGCAGCCGTGCCACTGGGCCGGGGCAGCAAGCACCTACTGAGCAGCCACAGAACCCAGCAGTGGACCAGTACATTGAGTACTGGGGAAAAGACCCATCACTGTTTCCGTCCTGCGAAGCCCAGAGGAGACCCTAGAGGAGGCAGCTGGCTGCAGACACCTTATCACTTCCCATGAAGGGTAAGTGCAGGCCGTGCCACAGCCCGGAAGGCATGGAACACACTCAGAAGCCACCGCCAGACAGAAGTGGGGCTGTGGCTGCCATGTCAGAACAAGACAGGAATGAGGGCCCGTGGAGAAATCAGAGCAAAAAGGCATTAAAAATTATAAAGTGAGTAATATTGGTTAAAACACATATTCAAGGGATGGGAGTTATGTGACTGGCTATAAAGCCTGCTCAAAATAGGCATCTATGTTTTTGCTGTGATTGTTACCTTGCTTATTTACCATGTATCTTGCAGTGTATTCAAAAACTGATAATCAGTGCACAGAATACTAACTGTAGAACAGAAAGGGAGAGATGTGGTGGTCTCAAAGCTGGTCAATCCTGTTTAGTCAGTCTGAAGAGATTGTTAGGCCTTGGAAAAGGTGAACGGAACAGTGAGCGTAATTTTATTGAAGGGAAGTAGGTGCACAAATGGACTGAAAACATGTTTTAGGATAAGCCAAGAGTATCGTTTTAGCAAATACAGCACTAGACAATCACGCTGGAAACATGTTAAGATGAGATACTGAACTAACCGCTGAGCTAGCTGTTTCTAAATTGAATTCTAACAGCCTAGGTAACACCCAAACATGGTATACACAAAAGCGATTGGTTGTGGATCATTATCTGACAATTGCTAATGAATATTCTATGTTATATAAACCTTGCTGTTTTGTTGAATAAACAGCTTCTGATGCATCGCCATCAGTTGTCCCCACCTCACCTAATCCTGACAGGGCTCCCTCACCGATTATGGTCATAGGACAAAAAGCGTGGAGAAACCAACACAAGCAGTTTAACACTGTAACAAGACTGAGAGAATGGTTCTTGAATGTACCTTCCCCACCTCCCATCTCCTCCCAGACACAGCAATAACACCTCCTTCCTTCTGCAGCAAGGGGAGAGGGGATGTGAGTTGCTCGGTCCTTCCTCCTCAGGGAAAAAACCCACAAACTTCTCCTTCCTTCCCACAGTACAGAGCCTCCCACCAGTGTGGGAGTGTCCTAAGGGTTGCAGTTCCACTTGAGCCAAACAAACTGCATCAGTCAGGGCCTCTTACAAACTCTGTAGTCCCAGGAGCAGGAAAGAGGTGCAAGGACACTCAACCCCCACATCAAACTTACAACTGAAAACAAAACCCACTGCAGCACCACAAATATGGTCCCTAACAGAATAACTGCCCCCCACCCCCCCATCTTCACTCCTCACTTTGTACTCTGGTACCAGAGAAGTCAAAGATGCTTGAAACAAGCAGTTCTTTCAACACAGCAGTGAAACCAGAATCTTTCCACACAACACTACAAAAAGTGAGCCCAGCATCAGCTGCTTCTCTCTTCCCTGCTCAGCACTTTAACTCCAGCTGCTCTTAGGGAAAGGAGAGAGCACAGAGAAAAACTTAACCCTCTAAGTGCAACTTCAGCACTACTGGGAACATCATCTAGAACCACCAACTCCAAGAGTCCTTAGAAAATGGGAAAGAAAACTACTCCCTAAGTACAGAGTTGTCCAACAGCTGTGAACCCTGAAGTTTCCAGTATTCTTTACAAAGGTAACTGGTACCGCAAGGCTTTTCATCTGAAACGTCCCAGGCTTGACTAGGTGTATGGACAACCAGAAGTGATCTGAGAAGAACTGGCAGGGGACATTAAGTGCTGGAAAAAAAAGAGAACGAACTTTGATTGTTTAAGCAGACACTGAGTCTTTGCTCAGAACCTCTGAGCACAGTCCCTGGCATGGGTATGAGTCTGCTATTCCTGGTCACAGTACTTACAGGTCACTCATCCAGATCTGCAAGTCCTTTTTCTATCAGCTTCTGATGAACCAGGGTTTTGTCATCTTCACACAAGGAAATAGTGACCTCTGGTGAAAGAGCCTGGAAACAAGTTGACAAGAGTTTTGACAGGAACAGACTGAATTCTCAAGCCAATGAACAGCACTGGTTATTTTAGCAGCTAGTCATTGCCTAAAGGGAACTGTGACTGTCCAAAGGATAGCTTGGCTCTTAACTAAAGGAAATTCAATTTAAAATAAGAGGAGTGGTCAGAAACTTGGATTTGCAGGGTTAAGCCATGGGATCCTTTCTCTCCATTAGGTTCCCTCCTCTCAATTTTCAATTAGTAGAGTTCACAGTAGAAGAAGTCTCAAGCACATAAGAGCCCTAGAAAGAATTTTAGGCTGAATAAGATTGAGGAGGAAAGATCGTATTTCTCACTTGTATGGAAGCTGAGAGCTCCTTTCCTTCAACACACTCCACCATAGCCCACAGGGCTTTCATACTCCACTCAGGAGAATAAGGAACCCTTTCTGTATTCTTGTCATGTGGAGCCGGTTTAATTCCGGCCAGTAGAGCTCGTATTGCTCGAACAGGATACTTCAGCAGGCAACAGGGCATGGGACGCACCCTAAGACAAAACAGGACAAGTGTTAAGTCTCCAACAACTCACCTCCCAGGCTAAACTGGGTGTGTGAATGTTAAGGGTAAGCTTAATGGTTCCTATAGGAGGTTGCCACCATAGAAACTGGGATCAGCATCCCCACTCTGCACTAACACCCTGGGTGTAAGGCTGAACAGTTCCATCAGGGGGGTCTGGACCCTCTGACAGACTCCAGAACAACTCCCCAGCAAGCACAGCACTACCATACAGATCCCAAGCCTGCCAGGCACACAGACTCCCCAATACATGCTGGGGGAGAGTCTCAAGTGCCTCACATGGAACTGAGCATGGAAACAAGGGCAGGTTCCAACTCTGGTGCATCTGGAGGAGGACAGAAACCCTGGTGGTGCCAAGCGCTTCACACCTGGATGCACTCCAGAGACACTGCTGGAAGCAGGTTCCTTAGGTTTAGATCATCTCCCTATTCTTCTATGGGTCTGTTTCAGAAGCAAGGGAATGGGGAAGCACAGCAGGAAGTACAATCCCAAAATGAAACAACCCCCCTGCTCTCTCTCCTACAACCCTGTAACCTCTTCTACAATAGTCCAGGAAGCTTGACATCTGTTCCAATCCCTGTTCTGCTCACCCTCAGCAAGGAACTGCAGAACCCCCACCAAGCTCAATAAGGAACTTCAAGAGAAAATGCAGACAAACGTAGGGAACCCTCAAGATCTGGAGTGCTTGAGAGATGCAGGTGAAATGTGTGTGTGCAGCACGGGAGCCATGGCTAGACTAGAGCAGAACCACCATTTCACCGATTTGGGGTTCACAGGTTACCCTGAACAAACCTGACCTTGTATTATCAGGTGTCTCAGAACACCCTAAGAAACAGAAGCAGCAACACAACCCCATTCCCTGAAGACAGCAATTACTTAACTAGCCACCCCCCCAAAAACACTTGACACATTTGTTTTGGTTATTTACCTGGTTTCTGGGACAACTAAGTAAGTACCATAGTCTACAAACTGAACTAGGATCTTCACTGGGTTGATGTGATGAATAGAGAGGAGCTTCCCTCTGTGCCAGAAACCATCCTGATACTCCACCAGACACGGCATTTCTGGAAAAGAAACCACAAACCACCTCAAAATACCCTCCCAGCACAAGCTACCTGAACTGGCAAATCCATCTAACTTCATGAGCCAAATGAAAGCCTTCCTATACTAACTCATTCAACTATGTTTGTTCTTTGCATCCCCTTCAGTTCTCTCTGAACACCAATTCACAGCCATTACTGTGCAATTCATGTTTCTCTCCCTCACACTGAAAATGAGGAGAACTAACAGGGAAGCCCTTGGTAAAGACAGTGACTGAGACAGCTCATATTTAACCTTCTTGGCTTTGACTCCTTTCTACATTCCAGACAACAGTCTGGAGGACAAGGCAGACTGAGCCCAAAACCTCAGCCAGGATTTTACCAGCTGGGATAACCAAGAGCCATCGAGAACTGGTTTCTTCACTGCGTTTCAAACCCAGTGGAAGTAAAGAAATGCTGTTTAGGTAATTTCACTCTTTACGACATGATTTTCTGTTCAGAACTTTGGTCTTTCCAATATTCAACTGCAGGATTTTCACAGCTACCGCTTCAGGGATGATGCCCTTCAGTGACCAGTTTTTAACACTGCCACATGCAATCTGAACTCACTTCATCCGTTTTAACAGGCAGCACAAGTCTGAGCTCTCTCCCTCCTTTGCCAGTGGAGCAGAATGACAGACACACCTTAATTCCATGAGAAGTAGGAGGATACTAGGGCAGTTCCTCAGGATTACAGTGTAGAATCACTTCTTACTCTCCACAAGCTTTACTGAAACATTTACAAAACTACAGAAGTACTCCTGTTCTCCAAAAAGACTTGGAAGCTTTTTGTACCTCCATATGGAACAACCGGGAAAATAAACACAGTGTACCTGCACTGAAGTAGGTGAGAGGAGGGAGATACGCCACGATCTTATTGCACCACCTCAGGGCTTCATCAAGGCCCTCCAACTGGCAGCTGGAATCTGTCTCTGCAGCAGATGCCTGCATGAGGTTCTTAGGACTGAAGCAAATATAAACCTACTCAGAGAAAAAGCTCCTATCAGCACTTACACAGACAACTGAGAACCTTTATATTCCAAAAATGATCTTAGCTTTTTAGAAGGTGACTTCAAGAAGTTCAGCCCATCCTTGCTCCCCTGTTCCCTTTATTGATGAAGAATTTCACACTGACACCATTTTATTTCCAAAAGCAGAAGGGAATCTTATCACCCACATTTCTGTGTTCCTTAGTTAACAGACTAGAGAACACACTAATACAGGATTCCACAGCTGCGTCTTTCCTCCTGCTACCTGGTGACTAACAGAACTTCACAAACCCCAACCTTTATTTGGATGTTCATCAAAAAAATAACACTGGAAATGGGGTTTGTTGGCTACACAAAGATATTCCAGTCACTGGATTTCTAAGTTGTTCATCAGCCTAATGGTGCAGGTCAATGAAATTCAAGTCTCAACAGCACACACAGGCAAGTTTAAACCTAACATCTTCCAACTAAAATGCCTTTTTTCAAGTATTTAGAAAACCCCACATGGTCACCCTAAACCATTTTCCTCAGCACCACAACACCACCTCTTCTAAATATCTCTACCACCTCCCCAGGCAGCCTGTTCTGATGTCTGACACCCCTTTCTGTAAGGAAATTATTCATAATACCCAACCTAAACCTCCCCTGGCACAACAAGGGGCCGTTTTCTCTCATCCTCATGTTTGTTCCCTGGGAGAACAGACTTGACCCCCACCCTCACAAACTTACAAGGAGTTGTTACAACCCAAGTGAGTGATCCAGCACTTGGCCTTGGACTATCAACCCAGCCTCCCCAGATCTCTCTGCAGGGTCTCCCTATCTTCAAAAGCAGGTCACTCTCATCCAACTTGGTGTCCTCTGCAAACTGACTGAGGGTGCACTTGATCCCACCCTCTCCAGTACCTTTAAGGTTTGTCTTTAACAAACCAGAAATATCCAACCTTCCTTCAGAATTGCATCCCAAGGGGCTCCACCAGCCAGTCTCCTATACAAGCCAAAGTCTACCCTCTGCAAGTCCAAAGCTGCAGTTCTGCTGATCCCCTGCCACACTTCTCCAGGAATCAAACCTTCCTTAGCAGCGTCAGCAATTTCTATACACTCCAGGAACATCCTAGACTGTTTCCTTTCTGCCGTATTTTATTCTATCACATATCTAAGCTCAAGTTCCCCATAAGAACAAGTGCTATTGCTGTGAGACTTCACCCCGCTTCTTACACAATTTTTCATCTCTCCTTCATCCTAGCTGGGTTGTCTATTATAGACTCCAATCATGCCATCTGCCTTGTAGGCAGGCCCTTCCCCTTGATTCCTACCCATAAACACTCATCCCTATCACTGCCATTGTCAAGCTGTAGACACTCAAGATACCCACTGCCTCACCTTTCCAGCCCAACCCTTCTCAAGAGGTTGTCCACTGCATTAGTCCAGCATATCTTTCCTGCCCATACTTGGCAAAGGATTTCAAGTTCAACCCCCTGCACCAACAACTCAGCAGCATTTCACAACCTTCCTAAAGCTTTTTTGTGTGATCTGGAATTGTTAGCCACGATTTCCTTTTCAATAGCAGGACAGGACTGCAACAGCAATAGGATGTGTTTCCAAAACTCACCTCCCTGGGGGTCACCAAATGGGTAACTGTGACAGGAAAAGAATCTCCTGGATCAGGAAGGGATGGCAACACATATGAAGGCAGAACAGAAGCATCTCCTTCAAGTAATTCCTGGACCAAGAAATGCATCAGTCAAGCATCAGATTCAGTAACAAAAGGGGAACTAGCTTTGGTCTGACTTCTGGGTCTGAACAGTCTCTGCAGTCTGTCCTAGGTGATGGTGTTTTGGGAACAGATGACATCCAGAAGTCCCTTTCAACCCCTAACATTCTGTGACTAACAAATTTTTCTGATGTTGGAATAACACACATGCACAAATCTCACCAGCTTTGGTGTGTCCTCAGAGTCTTCAGCAACGCAGTACTTTTGATAGACCATGAAGGAAGACAGTGACATCCCACCAAAATACAGCTTGATGGACACCTTGCCCCATGGGTTCTCTGGTAACTTCTGCTCACACAAGACAGAAGGAGATTGTGACAGTGTGACATCAGTTAGTGCCACAAAGGGAGTATTTCTGTCTCCGGAATGGCAGCAATGACTGCTCTAATGCCCGAACATAGGCTCATGTTTGAACACTCACAATAAACCCGGGCACTTCATAATTAGAAGTTAAAGTAACAGCAGCTTT
>JAOXOE010000001.1:108151538-108161786 GCA_028565055.1 Phoeniculus purpureus
CCTTGTCCTATCATTGGGTGCCCCTGAGCAGAGCCTGGCTCCATCCTCCTGACACCCACCCTTCACATATTTATCAATGGCCTGGGTTGGAAGGGACCTTAAAGATCATCTAGTTCCAAACCCCCCGCACAGGCAGGGACACCTTCACTCGAGCAGGTAACTCAGGGGCATCCAACCTGGCTTTAAACTCCTCCAGGGATGGGGCTGCCACAACTTCCTTAGAAACTGGCCACTGAATTTTGGGTCCAGTGGACTCTCCACCTGACACGTGCAGCAGCTGTCTGGGAGAATCACAGAACACTAGGGATTGGAAAGGACTTCAAAAGATCATCCAGTCCAATCCCCCGCCCCAGCAGGATCCTCTGCATCAAGTCACAGAGGAATATGTCCGGGCTGGTTTTGAACATCTCCAGAGGAGACCCCACAACCCCCCTGGACAGCCCCTTCCAAGGTTCTGTCACCATCACTGTGAAGAAGTTCCTTCTCAGACTGATGTGGAACCTCCTCTGTTCAAGCTCACACCCACTGCCCCTTGTCCTATCATTAGATGACACTGAGCAGAGCCTGGCTCCATCCTTCATATTTATGAACACTAATGGAGTCACCCCTCAGTCTCCTTTTTCCAAGCTCAAGAGCCCCAGCTCCCTCGGCCTTTCCTTGTCAGCGAGATGCTCCATTCCCTTCATCATCTTCGTGGCTCTGCGGTGGACTCTCTCCAGCAGTTCTGTGTCCTCCTTGAACCGAGAGGCCCAGACCTGGACACAGGAATCCAGATGTGGCATTACCAGAGCAAGACAGGACTGTGAATAGCAGGCTAAGCGCTGCTGCTTATTTACACCAGTGACAGCTCTAAAGGCAGTGCAGGTGGAACTGGAAGTCACAAGCCTTGATAATGATGAAGTGTCCATGTTTCACAGGAGCATGAAAAAGTGGTGATGACAGCTGGGTGGCACCGAGTCACTCTGAAGCCAGATGCCTCCTGTATTCCCAATACGCTGCCCTTTAATGTCCTAATGGCTGTGCTGGGGTTTGCTGTGCTCTGTGTGACTTCTTCTCTTGCCGTGACACTCTGAGACAGCCTCCTGCTGAGGTAACAGGATTGGTCTGCAGGCTTCAGAGCTGCGTGTCGACGCATGCGGCTGGGCCAGCCTCTTCTCTAGCGCAGTGAGACTGGAAGAGGCCCTCCGTTTACTGGCGCTGAGGCCGAATTGCCTGGCAGCCTTATTGGAACACTAATCAAAGCGCTGAGCGCCCTGCTCTGTGTGCAGTGACTCCTCGACTGTCAGCAAAAAGCAGGTTCCAGGCCATGTCTTTACGACCTTTTGTTGAGCGCAGAGGCTCTGGGGGTGGCAGCAAGGAGAATCACTCTTGGGATATGATTCTTCTTCCACCTACTAATGGTTCTCCTGCACCGGAGGAGCGTTCCTTTGGTGATTATGAATGATTTGCAAATAAGAAGCTATCTTGGAGTGACTCAAGCGAGAACAAACAGAAATGTGTGACAAGGCGCTACGATCTTGACGTGTAATAAGCTTGAGCGCAATGTTTGGTCCAGTAATTACTCTGAGGCTTATTAAGGCCAGGACTACAGGATCAAGACCGCTCTACATTTGACTAGCTGTCTTCCTGAGAACTTTCTGACCTAAGTGTGCAACAGAAGCTTTCTTTTCGAAGTAACTTTATGAGTGTTCGCTGGCATGACAAACCTAAAGAGCGAGATACAATAGCCTCTTGGTATAAATCTCTGTTAATGAGATCAGGACTAGGAACCTCATTGCTCCGCTCGCATTCTGCCTGAACGCAATCTGCTTCTCAAATTATAAATCAGGGGCGAGACACTGTGCCATTGTGTAACCCTACACCCCGGGTCTGGAATGTTTCCTAGTCACAAGAGGATTGTCATCGTTTCATTTACGAGGAAGCTACCAAACAGGCCAGGGCCATATTTGGGTACAGCTCCCCCTCGAACGAAGACAAATCCCACCCCTGTCACTTGCAGGAGGGTATTTTTGTACTAACAACTCAGGACTTTGCATTATAGTGCCCCACAGCCCGAGATCAAGGGGAACAGCAGTGCTAATTACTAAGGATTAAGGATTTGTTTATATATCCCTATATGTCTCCATCCCTCTGCCAAACAAACTCACGTAGGTGTCATAAGATCATTGAATGGGAAGGTTTGTTGTGTCTGCAAAAACATCTCTGATGTCCCATGAGAACTGACAGCACATTCTGCTTCGTAGAGCAGATGTTACTTGGTCTAGGGGATCCTGCTGTGGCAGGAGGATTGGACTAGATGGCCTTTTGAGGTCCCTTCCAATCCCTAATGGTCTGTGATTCTGTGGTTCTGTGAAAGCTGGAAGGGACCTCCAAGGTCATCAAGTCTAACCATCAACCCACGGTCACCGAATCCTGTTCCCTAGAGCCACATCTACATGCTTTTTGAATATCTCCAGGGATGGGGACTCAACCACCTCCCTGGGCAGCCCGTTCCAATCCCTGACCACCCTGTCAGTGAAAGAGTCTCCAGCATCCCTGCGGTGTCCTCTGGACTCTGTCTAACAGTTCCGTGTCCTTCTGGTATTTGGGACTCCAGACCTGGACACAGGACCCCATATGAGGCCTCAAGAGCAGAACAGAGGGGGAGAATCACCTTCCTTGCCCTGCTGGTGACACTCCTTTTGATTCAGCCCAGGACGTGATTTGCTTCCTGGGCTGCCCTCATGCATTGGTGGTTCATTTTGAGCTTCTGATCTACCAACACCCCCAAGTCCTTTTCCTCAGGGCTGCTCTCAATCCATTCTCCACCCAACACGTATTTACGCTTGGGATTGCCTTGACCTAGGTGCAGATTCAGCATCTTTTACAGTCAGCACCAGTAGGAAAGACGAAATATGAACAGACATTGCTGAAAACTGGACGAAAAGCACAAAAGAAAGATTTCCCTCCCCTTTCTCCTCCCTTCCCCTTCTCTCTCCTCCTTTTCTTTTTACTATTTTTCCTTTCCCTCTCAAAGAGGATGAGCTGTTGGACACAGATGAAATAAAACCATTGAACTGTTCCTTCCTTCTCCAAACAAACTCCAAATTAATATTTACAATAATAGCGGCTTTATATGTAGATTTGTGTCAGCCACGGCCCCTTCTGCCACCTGGATCGTTGCCACCATTGTTGCTGGGTTGGATTTATATTCAATATCGAAGGAATCCCGTGGCTACAATTTGAAATACAATCTCCAAAATATTGTGGAGTCATCTCTAGTTACAGGGTGGCAAATTCGCTCTGGGTGAATTCCCTTACAGAAGCAGAGGTGTCAGAGCACAATCGGAGAATCACAGAGTGTGTTGGGGTGGAAGGGACCTTTAAAAGTCATCTAGACCAACCTCCCCTGCAGTGAGCAGGGACAGCCCTAACTAGATCAGGTTTCTCAGAGCCCCATCCAGCCTGACCTTGAGTATCATCAGGGATGGAGCTTCTACCACCTCTCTGGGCAACCTGTTCCAATGTTTCACCACCCTCAGATTAAGAAACTTCTTTCTAACATCCAGTCTAAATCTCCCCTGCTCTGGTTTAAAACCATTGCCCCTGATCCTGTTGCTGCACACTGTCATCAACAGTCCCTCTCCAGCTTTCCTGTAGCCCCCTTCAGGTACTGGAAGGCTGCTATCAAGTCTCCCCGGAGCCTTCTCTTCTCCAGGCTGAACAACCCCAATTCTTTCAACTTGTCCTCATAGGAGAGGTGCTCCAGCCCTCTGATCATTTTTGTGGCCTCAGGTCCACATTCTTCTTGTTTTGGGGGTTACAGAACTGGACACAGGTGAGGTCTCACCAGAGCAGCGGGTTCTTCTCCATTTTGTCCACAGAATTCAACAGCATTGGGATTGGACTGGATGATCTTTCGAGGTCCTTTCCAATCCCTAATGTTCTGTGATTCTGTGATTAGTCAAGTTCTCCTCCCCAGCTGGAGCAGCCTGTTCCAAGGGCTGAGGGCCCTTTCCATGAAGAAGTTCTTCCTAATGTACAACCTAAACTCCTCCTGCTGCAGCTTGAGGCCATTTCTACATGTCCTCCCTCTATAAACCGTCAACTATTGGAACCAAAGACCTTTTTGTCTCGCAGAGCATACTCCTGATGCCCGAGAAGCCACTAAATCAAAACTATATTGTCAAAAACCCAAGACAATCTAGGAAACAGGGTTATCATCCTTGAGTTGAAGCCCATAATCCAGATCAAATAGTAGAAAACATTTTCCTAGAAACCTAAATGCAGGCACCCGTTCCCGAAAGAAAGTCTCTCCGTGTAACTGAGGAAGCTGCCTCCTGGGCTCTGCTTTTGCCACCTAAAAACGAATCAACAGGAGAAGACACCTGGTTCAGCTGGTGCTCTGGTTTGCTCTGCTTTTGATCCATGGCCTCTGGTATTTGGATTATTTGCTTTCTCCTCTCTTACTCCCTGTGGGGAAGGTTTCCCTGGCTATCTAGAAATTAAATCCTCGCCGTACTGGAATGTTGCAGTTTACTGCCTGCAAACAGAGATGTAAAGACTCTGTCTTTTTGGTGCAAGGCAGCGTTGAGTTTCCACTCAGAAGGCCTTTGTTGATTTGCTCTGAGGAGACACTCATTTTGCTGGGAATTTTGACAAGTATTTGAGCACCAAAGACACAATAAATTGTGACCTGCATGTGGACTGCAGCTATAGTTTTACTTTACAGGCAGCAGTGTCAGGACAGAGGGCAACAGACATCACCGCTTGATAAACTATCTATTATGATGGGCACAGGCTTTTACTCCTTTTTACAGGCTGGTTCCCTGTTCCCACCTAAGCAGTGGCAGCTGTTATTAAATATAGAGGTATGATCATCTTAAGAAGGACTTTGCCAAATTATAGTCTCTTTGTTTCTTTTGAGAGATGCAGTCCACATAGAGAAATGCCAGTGTCCTTCTGGCTGCCCGTTCTCGTGATTATGTTAGGACAGCTAAGCCCACTCTCTTAAGCCCCCATACACCTTAACAAAGACTACAGGGGTTGAGGAACATCGCTGGTGGAAACACAGCAGGGCTGAAGTCCCCACAATTCTTACTGTGTAGACACAAATGGAAGATGAGGCGTCGGGTGCAGAGAAGGGTAACGAAGCTGGGGAAGGGCCTTGACAACAAGAATTATGCAGCTGAACGGCTGAGAAAGCTGGGGCTGTTTAGCCTGAGGAAGGGGAGGCTGAGAGGAGACCTTATCACCATCTACAACCACCTGAAGGAACATTGTAGAGGTGGGTGCTGGTCTTTTCTCACAGGTAGTTATTAACAGAACAAGAGGGACCGGCCTCAAGTTGCACCGGCGGAGGGTTAGGGTGGACATTAGGAAAACTTTTTTCACTGAAATTAGTAGTCAGGGCTTGGAACAGGCTGCCCAGGGAGGGGGTTGAGTCCCCACCCCTGGAGGTGTTTAAAGTTTGTTTAGATGTGGTACTTAGAGATCTGGTCTAGTGGTGACCTTGGTACTTCAACCAAGTGGGTTCAACACAGAGTCTACAATAACTTGCAGTACAGCCACCAATACAAAGATGAAAGGTGAAACTCCCAAGTGTAAACTGTTGCTAACTGCATCACATTTACAATATGTATTTTACAACTGTAATAGAATCTTTTAGCGTCTCTTAAACTCAAGGAGTTAGAAAAGTAGTTCACACGTAATCCAGTCAGCAACTTATTTATTTCCCTTCCGCTTTAACTCTGGGGACAGGAGAGTTGCACAAATAATACAAGCACTAAAAATGTGAAATGTCTTCATTATCCTGAAAACTCCTCGTAGTCAATTGCCATTCAGTATTTGAGTTCCTGATTCCATCTTTTTCCTGTTGCTGATTTTATAGGGTTAAACTAAGTAAACACGTTACCTATACAGACCATAACAGTGCAGTATCCTGGAGCAGGTCGCGTCAATATCTCCTGTGCAGTTGCAGTCGATTGCTAGCTGAGGTGTTCTGGTACTGCGGAGATGCCGCTGTAGCGTTTCCCAAGGGCAACGATGTACATTGCTGAATATAATAGAGAATAATGAGCTACAGATGTCTACAAACAGAAATGTGATTATACATAACATTTCAGACACATCATTTTTTATCATGTGATCTGTTTTTCATCGTAGAAACAACCACGCACCTTCACCTGGATTTAGAGGTTGGTACTACAAGGTCCCATGTCATTCACACAAATCACTGAAAGAATATTCGTCACTTACTTGATCACAGAATCATAGAATCATTCATGTTGGAACAGACCCCTGGGAACACTGAGTCCAACCATCAGCCCTACTCTACAAGGTCACCACTAAACCAGATCCTCCAGCAATACATCTAAGTGTCTTTTAAACACATCCAGGGACGGGGAGTCAACCACCACCCTGGGCAGCCCAGTCCAGGGCCTGACCACTCTCTCCAGGAAGAATCTTTTCCTGATGTCCAATCTAAACCTCCCCTGTAGAAGCTTGAAGCCCTTCCCTCTGGTTCTGTCACTAATTATCTGTAAGCAGCGACCAGCATCAACATCTCTGCAACATCACAGAACCATAGAATCATTAGGGATTGGAAGAGACCTCAAAAGACCATCCAGTCCAATCCCCCTGCCAGATCAGGATCACCTAGACCAAGTCACACAGGAACACATTCAGGCGGGTCTTAAACGTCTCCAGTGAAGGTGACTCCACAGATCCCCTGGGCAGCCTGTTCCAGGGCTCTGTCATCCTCACTGGGAAGAAGTTCCTTCTCATATTGATGCGGAACCTCCTATGTTCCAGCTCACACCCATTGCCCCTTGTCCTTTCACTAGATGACATTGAGAAGAGCCTGGCTCCATCCTCCTGACACCCACCCTTCACATATTTATAGACATTTCAGGTCATTGCAGAGAGGTCTCCCCTCAGCCTCCTCTTCCTCAAACTAAACAGCCTCAACTCTCTCCATCTCTCCTCATCACATTGATTCTCCAGGCCCTTCCCCAGCTTTGTTGCCCTCCTCTGCACTCGCTCCAGCCCCTCAATGTCTCCCATGTACTGAAGTGTCCAAAATTGGACCCAATACTCAAGGTGCAGCCTCCCCGGTGCTGAGTACAGGGAGACAATCACCTCCCTGTTGGACACACCGTTCCTAATCCAGGCCAGAATGCCATTGGCCTTCTTGGCTACCTGGGCACCCTGCTGGCTCTTATTCAGTCTCCCAACAAGATCAAGAATACATGAAACAAAACACAGACACTTCCTGAGGAAAGGTAATACCTGTCACTTACAGAAGATGGCACACCTGCAGGTCAGAGTAAGCAGCACTTACATCGCCAATTACCTTACACACCGCATCCTCACCCTTTCCTTTCTACGTTATTAAGAAATACATATTCATTAGGAGCTACATCTAGTTTAAATGAAGCCTGTTAAATTACTATTCCTTACAAGCTCTTGGAACTTCCTGGACTTTACAAGTGTCTTCAGATCCCCACAAGAAAATTAATCCAGAGGATGAGGCAGTCTGGTATAAACTGTTAAAGTTCTCTTAACAGCACTATAATGTTTGACAATTTTTTTCGTTAATTAAAAAATCTGTAAACCTGGCAAACCAGTTGAACAGGTGGGTGGAAATACTTTCAACTATAAAAAACCCCTGTAAGATTGTATTGTAGGGATTAATATTTAATCTTTAAATAAAATACTTACTGAAGGGGTGGTTATCTGCAAAATGTTTGCAGCTGGGTTCCTGGCCATGGCTTCCTCAATGACTAGAAACAGAATAAAAATAAACCATTATTATTATTATTATATAAAACAAACTACAATAGGAAAGTGAGTCACAGTCAAAGGGACCTGAGGGGCCTGGTGGACAGCAGGATGACCATGAGTCAGCAATGGGCCCTGGTGGCTGAGGAGGCCAACGGCATCCTGGGGTGGATCAGAAGGGGAGTGGTTAGCAGATGGAGAGAGGTTCTCCTCCCACCCTACTCTGTCCTGGTGAGACCACAGGTGGAATGTTGTGTCCAGTTCTGGGCCCCTCAGTTCAGTTCCAGAAGGACCCAGAGCTGCTGCAGAGAATCCAGCGCAGAGCCAGAAAGGTGATGGAGTGGAGCATCTCCCTGATGAGGAGAGGCTGAGGGAGCTGGGTTTCTCAAGCGTGGAAAGAAGGAGCCCGAGGGGTGACCTCATTAATGTTGATAAATATGTGAAGGGTCGGTGTCAGGAGGATGGAGCCAGGATCTGTTCAGTGGCATCCATAGGACAGGGGGCAATGGGTGTAAACTGGAACAGAGGAGGTTCCACATCAATCTGAGAACAAACTTCTTCCCAGTGAGGATGACAGAGCCCTGGAACAGGCTGCCCAGGGGATCTGTGGAGTCTCCTTCACTGGAGATGTTTAAGACCCGCCTGGACGTGTTCCTGTGTGACTTGGTCTAGGTGATCCTGATCTGGCAGGGGGATTGGACTGGATCCAATCACAGAACATTAGATATTGGAAGGGACCTCGAAAGATCATCTAGTCCAATCCCCCAGCCACAGCAGGTTCCCCTAGATCAAGTCGCACACGAACACATCCAGGTGAGTTTTAAACATCTCCAGAGGAGACTCCGCAACCCCCCTGGGCAGCCCCTTCCAGTGGTCTGTCATCCTCATGCTGAACATGTTTTTCCTCATGCTTACAAGGAGCCTCCTGTGCTCCAGCTTGTACCTGTTGCCCCTTGTCCTATCACTGGATACCACTGAGAAGAGCCTGGCTCCTGACACCCGTCCTTTCAACAGTCACAGCTGGACTGATCCAGTTGCTGAAGGTGTCCTCCAGCCTTTTAATCACTCGATGTAGGATCACTTTTATTATCAAACTTACTTTGCCGCCTTTGATTGAGATGATCAAGAGACTGCAAAATCTTCTGTTCTTCTACGGAAAGGGTAGCCACAGCTGGACAAGGAGCCCTGTTAAGCAGTAAGGGCTTGCTGACCGAGTGCTCCCGTTCCATAGCTGCCAGGATTTCGTCCTCTGCCGTGTCAGTACTTCCCAGTTTTACTGCCAGAAGGTACCGGTTGACGTTTTCTGAAACTGAAGAGATGACAGGGCTAGCTTCAAATGAGAAGAGCTCAGGACATGTCAATGTACGGCTTGTTTTCATGACTGTGGGTCTGCGAAACATAGACATTCACACTAACAGCTCAAAAAGGTGATAGTTAGAAAATGACATAATTGAGACCACTAACGCATCACTAAAGTGACCAGCAGGACGGAGGAGGCGATCCTGCCTCTGTTCTCAGCCCTGGTGAGGCTGTACCTCAAGTACTGGCAGCACTGCGTTGTAGGAAGGACATTGAGGTGCTGGAGAGGGGGCACAGAAGGTAGCTGTAGAGAGTAGGGAGGTTCCACCTGAGGAGGGTTGTCAACAAGAGCCCCATAACCAACCCAGCTGTTCTACTGTGGCTGGGGCAATCAAAGACGGGAATCAAGCAAGCAGCTCTTGGTTTTATTGCTAGAGGGGTAGCTGCTCCTGGTCCTGGCTCCTGTGTTTCAAACCCCTTTAGCTGAGCTGTTTCCAGTAGGCAGGTTTTAGGGGTGAGCTTGTAGAGCTGGGATGATGGTTGGGCTCAATGATCTCAAGGATCTTTTCCAACCTGAATGATTCTATGATGACACGTGATACTCTGTCTTGTATTGCTCATAAAAAATACAACCTAGGACAAAACATCAGGACAACAAACTACCCTTTTCTTACTTAGAAATATCACAGATGCCAGAAGATACAAGTGATGTCACACAGAGGATACATTAGGTCAGTATTTTACTTAAAATACATTAAAATCTTTATTATTACGTATAGTAAAGAATTGAAGGGAGATGTGTCACTACTTTACCCTCATCAGACGTGTAGGTGTTACTCACACGTTGTACTGGATCAAAAGCTGATTGGGCAGTACATACCAAATCCTGTAAAAAATACCATCAGATTATTTGAAGTGTAATTTGAGGTAACTATACAACTACCTAAACATTTCTTGTGTCATGTTACTGCATGATGTTTTCAAGTGCAAAAAGATTATAGTGAATAGAACAAGAGACAAAGAGAGTTAGGGCTGTTTGAGAGAGCCGAGACTGTTTAGTTTGAGGAGGAGGAGGAGGCTGAAGGGAGACCTCATCGCTCTCTACAACAAAGGAATCATAGAATCATTAGGGATTGGAAGGGACCCCAAAAGATCATCTAGTCCAATCCCCCTGCCACAGCAGGATCA